>CM046865.1:33016095-33616095 GCA_025617745.1 Heliocidaris erythrogramma | reverse complement strand
TGATTTTTCATGAATTAGCATGGCGGCCATTTTGAAATTCAAGATGGCGGCCGAACCAGTCGTCAAATCGCTTGGGACCGGCAATTTTTGAAATCAGTGCCTCAAAATACCCCCATAGACAAAATTCCAGTGCTACAGGTCATGTAGAACTCGAGAAAAAGATTTTTCATGATTTTTCATGGCGGCCATTTTGAAAATCAAGGTGGCGGCCAACCCGGTGGTCAGATCGCTGGGGGCCGGCAATTTTTTAAATCAGCACCCCAAAATACCCCTAAATGCAAAATTCCTGTGCCACAGGTCATGTAAAACTCGCGAAAACAATTTTTCATGATTTTTCATGGCGGCCATTTTGAAATTCAAGATGGCGGCCGACCCGGGGTCAGATCGCTGGGGGTCGGCAGTTTTGAAATCAGCACCCAAAGAAACCCCTATATGCCAAATTTCTGTGCCACAGGTCATGTAAAACTCAAGAAAACGATTTTTTATGATTTTTCATGGCGGCCATTTTGAAATTCAAAATGGCGGCCGATCCGGGGGTCAGATCGCTGGGGGCCGGCAGTTTTGAAATCAGCACCCAAAGAAACCCCTATATGCCAAATTTCTGTGCCACAGGTCATGTAAAACTCGAGAAAACGATTTTTTATGATTTTTCATGGCGGCCATTTTGAAATTCAAGATGGCGGCCGATCCGGTGGTCTGATCGCTGGGGGCCGGCAATTTTTGAAATCAGCGCCCCAAAATACCCCAGTATACCAAATTTTATACTTTCTGCCGGATCCGAGCAACTCGACCATTTTTTGTTACATATCTGCCCTACTGTTTCCTTCCACATTACTATTATTATTATTTTATATGTTTATTTTATATATAAATAAATATATATATATTGGGCGTGATTTCTCTCTCTGCATGTACATTTATTTATTCTTTTCTTTCTTCTCTTTTTGCTTATGCATTTCTTTGTTTGCCTTCTTTCATCTTGTATTTCTATCCTGCCGATGTATTTATTTGTTTTAATTCTCTTTCCATATCCTTTCATTTATATCTTTGTTTTTCACTCTCCATTTTTCTGTCTTTCCTTATTTTTCATTCTATCATTTTCTATTTCTCATTTACTTATGTCTTTTTGTATATTTTTCTTCTCTTATTTTCTACATGTAGTTCTTTGTGTTTCCCCTTCATCAATCTTCTCATTTTACTCCTCCTGTATTTCTCCCCCCCCCCCCCCCTCTATCGTCTGCAAAAAAAAAAATCCCTGTGTATTTCTTTGCTTTTCCTTCTCTCCTTTTCTTTTCTTGAGAAAGCCAACCCCTGAATTGTGTCATACCGCGGTGTAAGGGGGGGGGGGGGGGGGTAAAGGGCCTGATTTGTGCGCTAGTTTACGACCCATCCCTAATAAAAGGGGGCTGGCCTCTGACACCTTTTTTAGGTGTTGCCGGGATCTTATCTGAAAGAGATGTGAAATAAAGAATGAATTGAATTGAATTATAGACCAGCTGGGTCTTTGGGATATGCCACAAGAAGATGGAAACGCAGCCATACCCATTGCTCCCTAACCTCTCAGATATTGTTGGTTATAAATCATTACGTTGGTTAAAAAATGAACCTACCAACTGTTTGTAAGGATTGTATGTAAAATAAGGGGATTTTTTAAAAACATCTGGTAGGTTCATATTTTAACCAACCTAATAATTTTTTCTGAGAGTGTCCATCCCGAGGAAGAGGAATTTGGCAATGTGGTCACCCCCTCGAGCATGTTTTTTTTTCTCAAAGCTATTTATAAAAATATCCCTTTGAGGTTGGCCATGGAATGGGTATAATCTATGACTGCAGTAAATACATATTGTTGAGATCTCTATAGGCAGTAAACTATTGACACAGAAAAAAAGAAAAATCTAAAGATACATGTGTGTATCTGCAAATATCGTACTTTCATCCTAATTTGTGTATTCAAAAAGTTTTCTGCTTTTTCTCCTATTTCCGAAAATTTTATCCTACTTTTTTCCTTGAGCATGTTGAGTGTGCTTGAAAGCCTGTCAACTTGTATAACATGTTTGTTGTGTAAAACACGGGAAGATATGGGAAATAAAGAAATCGTGAAACGCTCTAAAATGCTCTAAATGGCCGTTCCAAAACCTTGAAACTAACTGTCTGTCTCTCTCTCTATCCTAAAATAATACACATTATTAAGTGCGGAATGCGCAAAAAACACCACTTCTTAATACTCAAAAATGCTAAATCTTATTCTTTCCCTTTTTTGGGGGGGGGGGGGGGGGGGGGGGGGGGCTGAACCGTCACTACCACCACTAATTAGTCATGTTAGTCATGGTATTAGGTTGCAAACTTTGCTTCATTCAAGTTTCATACAATGCCCATAGAAGATTATCTTTTACATAATACTTCCATACATTATTACCCAACTAGACAACGAAACTGCTATCATCTACCATTAACAAGAACTTTATTTGCAAAGAACTCATTTGTTTACTCTGGATCTGCATACTGGAATTCTCTGCCTCATGACGTTAAAGAATCCCTAGTATCAATGTTTTTAAACGTATGCTTTTAAAAAAAATGTTAATCTGTCAATACTCACACCAACAGGTCAAGTCAATACATAAATAACTATAACTTATCCATACCTATATTATACGTTCGTATAACATTTTATTTTAACTGAAATCATAATAAGCATGCCTAACGTCCTGTTCCATATTTATTTATTTATTTATTTATTACATGTACACGTATACACGTACACGTACCCCTGCAGTCTGTCTTTTCACATCCCCCCCTGGATTAAAATGTATTGAAACTAAGTTCAGGGGCTTGCCTCTTATACAAGCTTTGCTTCTTTCTGGCAAGTCCCTCCGTTTTACACTTATTATAAGTGTTTTTAATTTTGTATTGTTATGTTGCTGATCTTTTTTTCAAGAATTATGATATTTTCATGACACATGTTCTAACAACTTTGCTGTATTATATTTATCATGTCATGTTTCTTTATATTTTGTTTATGTGAAACGGAAAAAAGAATAAGTAAATAATTTTAATGTTATTTATGGTCAGTGGAGTAATGAGGAAAAACTGACGGGGTGAGCCGGTAAGAATTGGAATACAAGTACCAAAGAAGGCAAAAAAGACACACTACTCCATATCAATAGCCCCCTTTATACCCCCCCCCCCCCCCCCCCCCCCGGCATTGTATCGATGCCCATATTATAGTGAATTTTGGTTATCATTCTTCGCTTAATGGGATAGGCGCATTAATATGCAATTATACTATATTTGACGACTTTCCACGTTTGCAAGGGGGCGCCTCCCTTAGAACAATTTCCAGGGAGAGACGCCCATCCCCCTTGAATCACCAAGCCTGTATTTTGAAGAACTGATCATATCGCTTATATCTATAGCTCCATGCAGTTTAAAGTTCTTCTACATCATTTTAAAGTTGGTTATGAGAGGGAGAGTATGGACTGAGTTATAGAAGATAACGTTTTTGATGAAACTATATTCTCGAGCGGAGTCTAAATACTGTTGAAGCTGAGCCTTAACTCCTATTTCATTGAACAGATGCAGAATTAGGTGTAGATGCTGAGAGAATTCAGCCATTTAGACCTTTTAAAAGATGTACTCCTTTAATCATTAAAAATATCATTATTCTAGGCTACTTTAGAGGGCATAGATCTTGTAATTTGGTATAGACCCCCCCCCCCCGAATAGAAGACACCTGCGCTCTGTTAACGATCAGTATTGCACAGCTATAATAGGCCTACATGAAAAATAATATATCACAAACTAATGGCTTGATTGTAATCATTGCAACAAAAATGTCTTTCTTCCCCCTACCATTTTTGTTTCTTAAATTGTTTAGGGGCTGTAGCCCAGTACGGCCTATATCATGAAACGCACGGTCTACGATTCGGGGGGGGGGGGCGCCTCTGACTGGAAAAGTTTAAGGGGGCTACCCCCCCCCCCCCCTCCGAAGTAAGAAATCATTTTTAAACATCTCTTAATTTAATGATACCTAATCCCAGTAATACAGAGAGAGAATTTCAAAACAAATACGTGTATAGATCAAGCAATGATGTGTTTGTGTGATAAAAAGTGCTCGAAAATGCAAAGTTCCAAACTACAAATACAAAATTTGCAAAGCTCTATCATTTGAGAAAACATTTGAAAAGGGTAACAGATCAGCATTTATGTACCAGTCAGCAAATGATTATTATCACAAGTAAAATAATGACTAAAAATAATGATACCGATTTTCATGGGGTTTCGCCAGCCTCCATTATTTTTGAGAAACCATAGGCCTACGGCCTACCTTGAATACAGATGACCCTCGTCTTTTTTGTTTGTAAGATGATAAAAATTATTTTTACCACTTCATAAAAACATCCAAAGTCTGAAAGAATAGCCTATGGTAACAAACAGTTAAATGAAATAAAAAAGACAATGACATGCAAAAACACACCAAAGGAAATTTCATGAAAAGGTTACGGCGAGATGAAAGCTAAGGCCCACTCCACCCCCCCCCCCCCAAAAAAAAAAGAATAATATAATGACAATTACAAATATACACAATAAAGGACCGTTATTATATTCAAAATTTCTGCATCAGGAGAGGTTCTATAAGTCGTGCTTGAAATGTTCAATAGTACTCAAATTCAAATTCAAATTTATTGATATAGAATTCTCACATAATAGAATTATCATCAAAACAAAGCAAAACAAAGCAAAACTCGGCCGAGGCATGAATGCTGAATATATAGATACAGAATACCAAAAATTAAAGGCACGTTATATTAAATCAAAGTTGTACATAATTATTATCAGATTATACTTGATTGAAAAGGAATGTAGCTACCCTTATAAACAAAACAAAACATGATAGCAGCATACTGAATATAAATAAAACCTTGACATGTCGGAAAATTATATCAGAACCAATTCGCTGTGGAATTATACTCTACATAAAGTAATCATAGTAACAAAAAAAAAACACAACGGAATGATGAATAGAAGCAAAACATGTTACGTACTCAACTGATAGAAATGTTGCTATCATTTCAAACAAACAGATGAAGAAAAAAACCTGAATAACAAAAAAAAAACAGCGTTTATTTATTTATCCTTTTGTGGGGTGCAGGGTAGATTATCACAAAGAGTGGGTCATATCACTACTATAGATGCATATAGAATATATTATTTTAAGAATTACCACAAGTGACGAGCGTCTGTTGAAGTTATGGCAAATTTAGGGATATCTCTGTCGCTCTCAGGTTATTACCAAATATTTTGTTTTTACACGTATTATTAATACGAGGTTATTTATGACGCATTCATGAATTAACTATTGTTATTTTTGTTATTTTTGTTGTATGTATATGATTATACACATTATAAATCTGGTAAACTTGATGTTATTTACCTGAACAAAAACAATGTCATATTATCTTTTCCGTGTGTTTATTAAATGCATTCATTCAGTCTCCCATGTCTTTATGAAGGCTACAATAGGCCTATATTTGTAGTGAAATCGAAAAACAAAGATAATCCAAACACTATCATTTTCATGTTTGTTTGTAACTTAATATAATATATAAGTAAAGAGAAGTCAAATCACTCTCAGCGCCAGGATGTTTTTCAGGGAGTTGACACTATAAACATAAAAAAATATTATACAATTACAAATTTGTGATAATATATGATTATATATGAATGAATAAGTCTCATTATATCAACATGAACTTAGCCATTTATTGTTATTATCATGGACATTAGCATCATCTTTATCATCTTCATTATCATCTTCTATTTAAATTTCTTTAACAAGAAGAGAAAAATTAAACAAACAAAAAAGTGAACGGTGAACTTCAAATATCGAAGCTAATGAAAACCACCATCTATGAAATATCAAAGAAAGAAAATATATGAAGAAATAAGTAGTTTAAAGAGTGAAAGGCTAGAGGAAAACACCGAAACTGTTTTATCTTCAAAAGGAAAGAAAAGAAAAGAAATTCATCTACATGGACCTGGATATATATCTTGACATTCATCATTATCCCCTTGTATTTATTAATGTATTTATTGTCTAGTTATTCAAGAAATGTTAGTTTTCATTATAAGAGGACCATGGGGGGGGGGGTGGAATAACTTGTTGGCGGATGCATGCAGGGCCTAGGAGGTACGTGCCCCCCCCCCCCCGCACCCCTGCAAACCTTTTCCCCTTCCTTCAATTTATTTCACTTAATTTCTTTTTCTTTTACTACTTATCAACATAAAATGCTTTGAAAGTATTGTTAACCTATTTTATCATTTATTCATTTTCATATCCCTTCTTTCTATCTTTATTTTTCATTGTGGGTAGGGTCAGGGGCTTTTACAGTACGACCCCTTCACCGCCCTCACCCCCCCCCCCCAAAAAAAAAAAAGGGGGGAAAAAGGAAAAAAAAAGAAAAAAAGAAAGAAAAGGAAAAGGAAAAAATAGGGGAGGAAGACTTTACAAAATAAAACATATGAATGAATGGAGTTTTATTTTTTTTTTCAAAAATTAAGTCTCATTTTGCCTGCCACTACTTCATTTTGTACTTGTACTTCCATACCCTTATGGTTATTGGTTAAAAAATAAATAATAATAATAATCGTATTAAAATATATATGAATCGATCAGTTTTCCGATTGTCTTGGCCCTATCGATAATCATAACTTGTTCTTTGATGATTTCGTGATTTTTAGGTCCTGAAATAATATTTTCTGGTCAATTTCTGATTGAAAATTACTGAAATAAGCCCTAGCAATCTTGAAAGTGCCTCTTTATTATCTCTTGGCTGCTCTGGGATTTGTTTTCGGCTGTTGGCTGCTGTTGGCTGTTGTTGGCGGTTGTTGGCTGTTGTTGGCTGTTGTTGGCGGTTTTTAGTAGGACCGTTTTTCAGGCAGTGCTCGTGAAATTTGGCAGACACATTTGTCGTGGGATAAAGATGTGCGAGACATAAATTTGGAATGTGTCGGAAATGCGTTGCCATGGTAACGACATATCATGGGAATAAATCATGGGAAATATTGCAGATCAAACAACTTCCTCACTTTTTAAAGCAATGTTCATGAAATTAGGCACACACATTGTTCTTATGGTAAAGATGTGTGGAAAACTGCGTTGCCATGGTAACGACATATGGCAATAAAATGGGGAAATATTGCAGATCAAACCACACCCTCATTTTGAAGCAATGCTCAGGAAATTTGGCACACACTTTGGGGCGGGGTATAAATCACCTTCAGTGATATTCTAGTTGATCGAAAATTGACTTACAAAGTTAGATTTTGACAATTAACTGACAGGTCATGCAAATTGCTAATGACCGGCCATTATTAAGTGTTGATGAACGGTTACGCGTTATGAAAATTAAATACCTTGTCACATGTCCGCTGTCAACCAATCATTTGATTACGATCTCCGTCATCTTTTCATAATATTACATCTTTGCTGCCACCAAATTGTCATTTTTCATGTTAGCATACAATATCTCGCGTGCATGGTGTTGACACAGTGTTGATTGGTTGAATGAGATTTTTTAATTATGATTTTGTTTCACTTCTAAAGGCCAGAAACTGTAGCCTACTTTCATGTAGATATATCATGACTGATTTATCAGTACATTATTTTGTAGGTTTACTTGGCAAGGTAGGTCTTTCTTTCAGAAATAGAGCATATACTGATTTATACGTTAATCGCAATTGAATCGCATTGACATTGCTCGCCAGAATGATCAATAGCTACCGTAAATGTCAGAGCAGCTATTCTAGCCAATGCTACGTGCTTTGACCATTTAGGTTTGTTACGATACAAATCATTGATCGATCAAACCTTGTGTCGCCTGCGGGTGTAAGATTTCTGAGATGATCCGTAGTAGCGATCTCATTCAATCCAGTAAACGAAATATATATTAGTGCTCTTAACCTCATGGAATATCATGTAATTCGATCCTTCTATTCTGTACTTCCTGGAGACTGTTGACCTATTTTCTTGATAAAGAAATAAGACTGCAGCCCCCGAGATATAGGTTGTTGACCGAATAATCAGTAAGAATCCCAATTTACGTGATGATTCTTGAGATTTGAAGTTAAAATCTGCCCGTTCCTCCCTTGTAATATACAGCCTAGGGATGATGGGAAATGACGTTGGTCTTCTGTCAGTGGAAGAAACAACAACAACATATCAACTCATTAATATGGGCCATGTGGCAGATTAGCCTTGTGCTAAACAAGTTATTCAATAAATACTACAATATAATACTAATTTATAAAGATCAGTCGAAATCCATGTCGGATTTTAAGTTCATTCTAGAGGCGTGTCCAAAATTGATATATGTACAGGAAGTTATGAAATCATCCCAGAAGGGGGGAGAAGCGTAACATGTTTTTAGGCAGCCTCGCGTTTTGTAAGCCCATGGTTAATATATATATATATAATAAAGAAAAACCTGTTATGAAAGTTTCTGTAGCCATTTTTACAGTACATCTCCAATATTTCTTCAGTATGTCTACGCTCCTTTTCGAGTATTTTCACTGTTTCCTTAGCAATTTATAATTTATCTAAAGTTATCAAATGTGGCACTTTGTAACGGACTTATAGAATCACCTCTCACTCCTTATGGTTAACCCATAGCTTATGCACCATGAGTCGTTCTTAATATCCCCAGAGACTATTCTTAAGCATCTTCGCTGCTTTTATTACGAAAGGAAAGCTCCCAGATATGCCATTATCACTGTTCATGTCGCTCTCTAAAGACGTCTTTACTGAAAGATGAAAGGGGACATTGTATGCCCCCGATGATTTTTCGCCTGTATCAACATTCATTTAGAAAATGCTCATTAAAGGTAATATTACCGTTGGCAGTACCGGATAAAGAATAAATGTATTAAATAGTGCGATGCGCCTTACCCCACCCTCAACACAAACACCCGAATTTACGGAATGATTGGTACTCATGCAAAACGTAGGATATTCATGTGCCCACAAATTTACCCAAACTAAAACATTACCGGGGGGGCAGCCTCCTCCCTTCTTTCTACGTTGGTTCCATTTCGCTCTTATCCTTGTCCAAATAAAGAGGAATAATAATAGTAGTTATAATGATAATAATAACTATATTCATTTTGCCCACGTATCCATCCAAGAGGATGCTCAAGGCGCCTACAAAGGAGTATTATTAACCTGGCTTTAGCACAGCTGCCCTAAGGCGCTGAAAGCATTCCAGGGATAAATTCCTACCAGGTACCCATTTACTACACCTGGGTGGAGGGTGGCAAGTATAGATTAATGTCTTGCCAAAGGACATTAGTGCCGCGGCGGGACTCGAACCACGAACCATGAGATCCACAGTCCGGTAACGTATCCACTAGACCACGACACCTCTACGAATACAGATCTTTGTCAAGGTCAACTAAGATCAAGGTCAAGGTCAAGGTCAAAATCAACTAAGATCTTTAAGTCTCGAAAAAAGAAAATTTCTTTCACAGTTCTTATGTATAATTGAAAGGGTTTTGAGGGTTTTCTTCTATATAATGACAGATATGTTGAGAGATTATCACTAATCATAATAAAAACCTCTAATCAACAACCGAAACAGAACCGAGACATGCGACAGGAGATTTTTTAGTGGTTTACACAAAGTTACATGGGTAACATGAGTGAACTCAAGATATACATGTAAAAATTCAAAATATTACACAAACAAATATGCAGATCAAGGTATGTTTCAGACGCCTTCGTCTTGGCGAGTGCAAATGATTTGAATCCGGAATCGGTAATTTATGAAAGGGGAATTAAGTAGGCTTACCATCTGCCCGGTACATTATAACTCACCCTGTATAGGGTGTATTAAAATAATATATGAAAGTAATTATGTCAGTGTGAAAATAAGCTGTTAAAAGAAAGCTTATCCGACCCACATGGTATAACGCCAAGGTGTTTAGAAGAGCTGCAATTTAACCCAATCAAGTTAGTTGAGGTGTTACACCCGTCCTATTTCTCCAGACACAGAATCTTACTGCTTCTCTGCATGCACTGTTCAACCACTCCCATTTGCACTGTCGCTCCAAATGTGAATAGACCCTATGTATATCAATACAGACTAGGTAACCACATTTGCAATGTCGCTTCGGTGTTACCAAAGTGATAATAATCTAAGCGTGAATTTCATAAGTATCAATACAAACTAGACATTCACACTTGCAGTATCGCTTCGGTGTTGTCGAAGTGAAAGATATTCCAGGTATAAAAAGGCCCTATTATGATGATGTATTGATACTGGTTCGGAGGTGACAGGATAGATTCAGACGAAAAGAGTGTCTCGTTTTATTAGCTGCATCAGGGAGAACTCCCTGGATATACCATGATCTAAATCAAATGGCAACCTATAGAGTGGCGTGGCATGGTTCCAGCCGTTGAGGCTTCTTTGATGGGTGAAATACGAATAAACTGGACCATCGATTATGGGGAGGGTGAGAAGGGGTTAACATCATCTTAATTGTATATTCCCTTTCCCCCCCCCCCCTCTCTCTCTCTCACTCTCTCTCTTTCCCTGTATTTTCTTTTTTTCAATTTTCATGCCCCCGAGTCCCCTGTAGCTTCGCCACTGGTGACCTACATAATGGAAATACGAAACACGTCCTAACTATAATCATATTGTACTCTCCCGGGTTTGTATTAGTGACAATTGCAATTGGTAGAAACTCGTATCCAGTGTCGACAAAATAATGATAAAAATGAAGCTTAATTATTATTATTATTTTGTTGTTCTGAAACTTCCGCTTCGCTGTAGCTGAATGCGGTGCGAGGGCCCAATTATAGATATTCCACTGACGCCCATGGGAGTTTAAAGTTGCTCTTGATCGATAAGTATCGGTTAAAGCCACCTCGTAGGGCATATATACTCAGGGAATAGAATTTGGGCTATTTGGTAACAAATATTTGTTACGAAATACTCCAATGATATCTGAGATAGATATTCATGTATGATTGGCATTAAAACAAACAAAATATTAATCAATACGCAAGCTGAATTTATATATTATTTCAAATAATATTATGAAATCATCATGCAATAACTTCCGGTACCTGAACGGGTCATAATGCGTACTTTGGATGCAAAGATAATATTTGATATTTTGACATGGCCGTAAAAGAAAATTGGTTATTCTTTTGTTAATCAGAAAAGATCCCTGAAAGTTCGAAGAAAATGATCGAGTGAAAATGAAAATATGCCCCCTTGCTGTGCCCCAGGCAGCAATTTTAGACCCACAGAGGCACCTTGCTTGTCAGAGAATGTTCGGACTTGTTACCCCCTCCCCCTCCCCCTACCAGAGAATACTGAATACGCCACTGAAAGTGTATCTACCCTAGACCCGTTACAACACAGCCTCGACGAGGAGGGAAGCTAGCCATCTGCACTTGGAATACTGGCTTATCGAGATTAAGCCTATCTCTAAAAGTAAGGAATAGTTTGTCTCAGTTAAGTTCACCATCATTCTAGGATAATACCTCTTTACACAGGGGAAATATCAGATAATACTTCGTTTGATTCTCCGGCATTGCAAAACAGATTTATTTCCCAGCACCTCGTGCTGTGATTCAGAAAAGAGGTTTAGGAGAATTAATGCCTCTTCTTTAAAGCACTGATATTAGCCCCAAAATAAATGAGAATTATCGCTTATATCAAATATATAGTTCGATCTTTACTTTGTAATCACTGTTTTACTCCACAGAGAATAATAGTTATACAACCTGGTAGTTTCTGCACTTTTGTGGGTTTCTTTTTATATTCCTTTTGCAAACAAAATAAGACCAATCTTTTAGTTCATGTAAAGATAGTGTTAATATTAGATTTTTATTTTCAAAAACAACATTTTATTACTAAACGAAGAAGCTTGATGGGAGGAATTTTTAATTTGTAAACAAATTTTTAGGCATTTTACTCCCAGTGTTTTTCTGACTTGTGTTTTTCATTTACAGATCGAGCATACGATCTTTAACACTGGGAGAAAATAAAAAAAATAATAAAAATTCGTTTCCAAATTAAAAATTTCTGACTTGTGTTTTTCATTTACAGATCGAGCATAATTATGTTATAATTGTAATAATGATGATGATGATGACTCATTATATGCGCCATATTTCTGTTTAAAACATTCAAAGGCACAGGCTCCTGCAATGAAGTCAGTATACATCTGCTGAAACAGGAAATGTTTGAGGCACAGTGCCATATATTTCTTAACCACGGACCTTAAAGGGAAAGTCTAACCTAACATTTAAATGATTTTTATAAAAGCGGAAACATACCAGTGAAAGTTTGAGGGAAATCAGATAAAAGATAATTTTTTTTAAAGTTGTAATGATCAAATTCAGATTGGAAATCTGTGACGTAAATTTGGAGATTCTCTCCGATATATTTTATATCTATATGGTGCAAGTATAATTGAATATTTCCTGTAGAGATATTAAGATTTTGATTTTTTTTTTAAAGTACAGAGCAAATGAGACAGATTTTAAAAAGGTATACGTCACAAAGTTGCTATAGATTTCGTAACTTTGATAATTGTTCTGCTTTTATCAAAACCTAATTAATAAAGGGCTATAAGAGTATCCCTCTTTAATTGTTACACTGTTTTCATAGCATTAGAGAAAACAACTTTATTGGTTGCCACTACGTGCTCCGATCACGAAAAGTAATATCCACTCTCACCAAATCTTAGTTTACAGCAAGCCCATGTTCATGATGTTGGTCAAAGTATCTAAGCCTCGACATGGACTGATGTATGACCACAATATCCGATGTGGTTTTTATGCATGAACATTTACCCCTAAAATAGTACAATACTACACGAAATGGCATTAACTGAAGGATCAGCCTACGCAATCAGTGAAGACCATTCCGATTTCGTCGAAAATATCCATGGATCATTCAAATCTGCGTCATAAGCTCAATAGTCATTGCAAATTGCAAACAAGTCCTCGAGAGGTACAATAACGGTGTATTAATGTGCGCCCACTTTGTGTCGGCATGGATTCAGACTCTGAAACTATCAAAGTGAACTGTGATTATAAAGCGGCTATATGAAGATCGTTCTTTGACAGGGCTAACAAGCCCGCCAAACTCATCTCCATATATCATGAACAGGTATGCTTTCATACCCACAGTAGTAGGAGTAGTAGTAGAAGTAGTAGTAGTAACAGTTGGAATAGTAGTAGTAATTTATTATTAAATTATTATTACGCGCACACACATCCATATGTTTGTGTGTGCGTTTATGGCATGAACCGAGTAGGAATAAAACAAACTTAGGATAGTATTGAAAATCTCTGCTTAACCGAGGACCTGCACACACGCAAACGCGCACGCGCACAACCCCACATAATGTTTGTGTGTGCGTTTATGGCGTGAACCGAGTAGGAATAAAACAAACTTAGGATAATATTGAACATCTCTGCTTAACGGTGGACCTATTTTTATAAGCAAACAGAGGGCCTAAAATGACCTACCCTTATATGAAAAAGCATGAAATGAAGGTATAGATATCGGTAAAACGGGACCGGCCCTAAGCGGCAACTCACGGAAAGATTCCATCTTAGTTTTCTGCCAACAATATTGCTTGGTTTGATGGCATCACAATTTAATACATTTTCAACATAAAATTCGGGAGACCGATTTTGGAACCATCCATTCATCGTTGGGTCAAATGGGATTGACGCTTATAAGCGTCAAAGCACGGAGAGATTCCATCGTAAGTTTCTGCCAACCTTATTGTAGGGTTCACAGGCATAAGTCATAACCCTTTATCGTCCCACAGGGGCTACTCAGACTAGAATAAATGAAAACGAGACTTGCAATTAACCTTGGCTTGAACTCGGACACTAAACCAATCTCATCCAGTCAAGGGGAGAAAAAATTAAAAATAGGATCAATGGAGTGTATCTGGGAAAAACAAGTCTGATTAAGAAGCAGTAATAAACGAGGACGTGAATTAAAATCATGAATAAGTTATTCAGAGAAAACTACAACCACGAAAATAGAAAGTTAGCCCACCAGGGCCCCGTAAAATAAAGGTTTGCGATCAATTGCAAATTGAAAACAACTATTCTGATTACTTAATGGTCAGCCTTTTCAGCAATACGTGCATGCCGATCTTGATTGGCTGTTGCCAGCGTAATCATCATTTTCATCTTGATGAATATTATATCATAGGTTTCAACTAAAACGTGTTAAATTTCATAACACACCTTGTAATGCATTAACCTTTTTAGGGGAAATCAGCATTTACCATTCTGGTTATGATTTACTGATTGTTAGAAATAAGAAACTAATCATCCTCATTTCATCATGTTCGTGAACAAATAATTATATCCTTCGGGAGTCGGTAACCCCCTATGGAACTTGTAATAAAAACTGATATGATCAGTTTGACGGAGTTTCTCCATAAACGCTCGCTAACCAAATCAACCCAAAGCACAATAATTCTCATCTGATTTGTGACTTGAAAAACCAAGAGAAAGCTGTGCTTACGTCATTCATTTAATGGAGCAGTAAGAAGTGATGTATTATTCAACACCATTGGGGCGCGTCAATTTGATTAAGCAGCGGATAGTATCAACTATATCACTCGAGTTACCATGTTACGTACATATTTAGTCACTTGTGATGATTTTAGGAGGAAATGCACGAATATTGTGAGAGAAATATAGATGATCTGGAAATATAAATTTTGTAACGGCATGCAGTAATTGTATTGTAATCGCAGCTACAAATCACAGGAAATGATTAAAACGGCTCGTCAAATAACTTTGTCAGAACGGATAAATAAGTAGTACTAGTAACTTCTTGTCATTTGGGGGTTATATTCCTATAGAAGCTTCTAAGTTCTCTTCCTGAAATAAACCTGTGTTCATTTTTTATTACAACAATGGCTAATTCTTTCAGGAGTTATTTCATTTTGGCATGATCAGTAAAACTGAATGCGGAAATAATTGAGAAGTGAAGCCCTGGAAATTCATTGATTAATGGTTAAAGGTCTATTCTTTCGTACAGTGAATATTTTCTTGGAGTTCGATGGATTGTTTTGGTTAAATCTTATTGTGACTGCATTTTGTTATCATTTTGAAACCTGTTAGTTTGTGTTCGCAATAATCACCAAATCGAAATTGTTATGCGATTTTTAAATCTTCCTCGCCCCCATTTTCAGCTGTACTGCGCACCCGAAATCACATTATCATTACAATTGAAGTATTCTTAGAAAAGGAAAGAAAGGGGCTTAAGAATGATTAAAGAAATAAAATGATAATTATAGTGATATGAAAGATGTCATCGGTCTACTATTAGTATTATAATTTTGTGGGCGAGTTTCAGTTCATACTATGCCCTAATTATGCTCATACGTCCTGTTATTCTAAGACTCCATAAATCAACTTGTATTATTTTGAGTTTAGAACATAAGAAATCAAGCAAACGTATAATAAGTTTGGTTTCAGAATCGTCCCCTTTTAATGTCTTCGTCTTTTGAAATCTAATTACATTTTGTGAACTTCGACTTTGTACAACTCTATCGATGAACGTATTGATTTGACTTAGTGTCTTTGGAAAAGATGGTTGCCAAAGGTATACTCACAGTGATTGGAGAAAAGGACAAATAAATGAAGATAGAAAAAAAAAACATCCAAAGCATGGTAAGGAGAATTGCTGCGAAAGAAAATTAAGAAAGAACAATTACCCCGAGAATGCCCTACGAGTGACTCTTGGTTGACGTGAAAAAGAACTTTCGTTGTAAAATGATCGGTAATGTTTGCCAACGAGGTATCGATTGACGTCTGGCGTTTGAGAGGTATCCATTGACAGCAGAGTTACATCATTGTATCGTTGCCTAAGGTTATGGATCTATACGGGGCCCCCTGTTGTACAATAAAAAAAAGTCAATTAGTAAAGAAGGACCTTAAAATCATTTGCCGATCGTTATATAAAATGGCCCAATGTGATGACGAGGAGTCCTAAAACATTAGACAAAGAACGTTTTACGACAAGTGCTCCAGCAAAACGTGCCTTGTCAACTTCCTACACTTACACCTGGACCAAAACGCTCTACCTAACCATAGCATATTGCTAACCTTACCCCCCCCAAACAAAAAAAAATAGAGCAGCCCTAACCTTACCCTGTCTTTAACGAAATAAAGCCTGGGGCAAAATAATGTCTGGTCACCAATTCTGATCGTCACTCGATACTTCAGTATTGTTTTGTCTGTCTCTCACTAAACAAGTTAAATGGAATTGTCTTCAATGTTGGTGGGGGACTTTAAGAATGAAAACCTGTGATACCTTTGAAAACAAGAGATTTATATAAAGAGGACGACGACCATGATCATGGTGATGGTGGTGGTGGTAGTGGTGCTTCACAGGATTTATATGGCGCCATATTTCTGAAAGCAAAATTCAATGGCTCCTCCAAACGTCGGTATTACACATCTGCTGAAATAGGGAAGTTTTGAGGCAAGACTTGATGCGTTTTAGCCCCATTCACATTAAGTTACCTACTCTGTATTATTCAGTGTTTGCTTATCTATGTTGATTCTTCTATATTGGTATATTTATGTACATGTATTTAAAATTTTATTGTGTAATTACGTATGTATTATGACTCTGTATATTTTTTTTTTAATGTGATGAGTAATAAATGTAATGAAATGAACTGATATTAGAAAGGCACAAAATAATATTGAGATGTACTTTAACATTACTGGTGTACCAGACCTAGTGAGATTCATTTATACATTTGTTTTATTTGTCCATGTATGGCAATAAAAGGCTTTGAATGAGGAGAATAGTGACGTGCTGTATTATAAGGCAACACAGAGTAGGGTGAAAGAGTAGGAGCAGATAGGAAGAATTTATTGAAGTGAGGGGGAGATGATGGATTTCGCATTTAGTTGAAAAGCTGGAGAAGGATCGTATAATTGATTAAAGGAGTATATATAGTAAAAGAAAAAAGATATTATATTGCTTTCACAGGGAAAATGGATCATTCGAAAAATTAAAAGTAAAGTGGTTTCCTGTTTACAAATGTAAGCGGCAGCAACATTGTGGGGCTAAAAATAAAGTAACCCTTGAAATCGTGATCATAAATTTCATAATCATCTTTCCTTAACTGAAGCGTTAGAAAAGACACAGTGAAATCTTTCCATTCTCATATTGATACACCACGTTTCACTTTTGGCATCAGTGCTATGATTGTGCATGGGTAATTCCCTCTTTTTCAAAAGCGGGTATAGAGTAAGATGTTTTGCTTCAAATAAACAAAAAATATGTCTCGGCTCTATACTTTGGATTAATGCAGAGGCTCATAATCAACTTCATTACGCGAATTTGTAAAATGTCAATATTTAACAGAAATCAGATGGAGTGCATGTGTTGCATGCACGGTATAGCACTGGCTGGCTGCCCATTCCGATAAGGACGATGTATGATAAGCGAATCTAAGTGAGATATTAACCTTTTCTTGAGTTGCCTAAGATGGAAGAGGTACAAATTGGAGGCTATTCTCAACACCCTAGTGCATGACGTGCCGGGAGGCTTGATGGATAAGGTAGATTGAAATAAGTGGGACAGTGTAGGAATAAGTGCGTTTGGATTGAAGTGTGTTGGTGGGTTTATGGGATGTGTGCGCGTGGGGGTGTGTGTGTGTGTGTGAGAGAGAGAGAGAGAGGGGGGAATAGAAAAAAGAGATAGCTGTTTACATGTTTATCTAAATAAGATGTGAATGTAGAGATAGTATTGTTATTCATTATTTTATTTTTATTTATTTTCTAGTCGTTTTCAATTGGATTCAAAGATACAAAAGTATAAAAATACGAAGAAAAACATATAAATTCAAATTTAATTTATTGATTTAAATCCAAAGACACAGGATCACCATCGATTTTTAATTTGCAAAAAATAACAAAGATTCAAAGTGTAACGTCAACGTTACAATTCACAAAGATTACTTTTCAGAGCTGCATATTACTCACTTTCTTTTTATGACAATGGCATCTACATCCCCCTCCTTTCGTCTGCTTATATCTACGCCTTTAACACATGAAGGTGTATGTACAGCAAGTCCGCAATGTGGAAAAAACGTGTATTATGTCAGCGTTCGTATAACATGGACGTAATGGAACAAAAATAACTCCGATAAAACAGATAATGAAAGTAAAGAGGTTTCTTTCACCGCTAAATAACCTGTCAGTTCGTAATTTAGTTTTGAAGATGGCGATTTCTGTCGTAATAATATCATTTTCCCATTCCTAGTTAATCTAAAGAAATTGTTTCATTCCAAATTTGATTATACCGTCCGTCAGCTTGTTGATGTGATAAATTATGTTTGTCTGACGGGAATTAAAATACGTTGGGCATCTTCACGTAGGATTAATCTTGCCTATTTCCCTTTTGAGCTTTATACTCCCCCTATTCTTACGTCCGGATTCGATTTCGCCCACGCTTGCAATAGCGAGGTATCGTCTTTCATACCGTAGGGGGTAGTCATTACCTAGCCGACGAGAAATTCAAAGAACTATGCTTTCCCGAAAGTGTAAATATTTACTGTATGGTTTCTTAATCTACGGCATCCTGCTTGATTCCCTCGGCTCTATCTACGTCTTCCCCATCGCGTATTAATCTGACGTAATTGATTGCGACCAATCGTTGTAGAAATGGACTCCGTTATACCTCGTAGGTGTGACTGAGGTAGCTTCATGGGTATAACATTCGCGCCTTTTGGTGGGTTGCGTAATAAATCTTGACAGTCGAGTCAAAACATTGGGTTATCGTTCATCTGTAAGCGGGGCATCGATTTTTGTGAGGATTGGCGGGGGGGCAAAAACATTGATTAAGACGCACATTTATATCATAATGGGCTGCATCTACATCACGGCATCGACAAACCTAGTAAGATATTTGTGCTGTGTATATTATGTACAATCAAACCACAATGAAATTAAATATTGAATATAAGTAAAAACAGACAGTAATCTGTGAGCAATGATCACTTACATGACTCCCAATGTTGAATAGACAGGTTTTGTTGGGCATATCATGACAGTGATTCATCATTAAATTTCCAAGGGTTCGTAGTCAGTTAAATTTGTATTGCGTGCTTCCACTATAGGGCCAAACACAAAACTACCATCAGAGCCATTTCGAGTATAAAATAATTGTTGATCATTCATTTTTAATAATCTCCAGAAAATAAGTTTGCCCAAGAGACCTACAGGTCGCTCTCGTGGGCTTGACATCTTTTTTAGGGGTTTACTAAACAGACATTGTCGGCCTCGTGGGCTGTCGGTCTACTGGGGTGCCCCAATAGAGAATTTGTCTTTTCGCCTTCACCTAATTTATCTAGTTATCTACCTTTTAGCGAATTCTGGAATATTTACCCGACTTCTTGCTAGATGTGACCGCGAAACTATTACATGATTATACTAATTGTATGCGATGACGTATTATTATTAGTATAGCCTAGATGGATAGAAGGACGGTGGTGAAAGTATACATTAGAAAAAGAGAGAGGGGGAACATTTTCAAGTAGGGCTATTGGTCGCCTTGGCAACTAAAGAGGCGTTCTATTCAACATTTGAAATCTTGTTTATATTCGTTTATATATTGTTTGCCTTTAATTATTATTATTCAAAGGATATAATTTGTTGATATCGGGACATCCAAGTAGACTGACATCCCACGAGACTGACAGCCTACAATACCGACCGACGAATATCGGTAGAACCCTCGGGGGAGCTGTCAGAAAGGCCACGGGACCATACATGTCGGTTTCAAGGGCTGCTTGTCTTATGGGCCGACGGCCTCGTGAGCACTCAGATAAGTTTAACAGAAAGCCTACCAGACGGACACTGCGAGTATCATGGGCTGTCCGTCTCGAGAGCCGTGTAGGTCTCGTGAATTGTAGCCATTGATATCTATTCTGTTTCAATCCACCATTTTGATAATAACAAGTATAATCTTTGTTTTATTGATATGTAATCAACTAATCATGATAGTAGGCATTCAAGTGACTAAAGAAAAGAATTCAAATAAATCATTTTCTTCATTCATGGGGTTAATCTGTATGATGGTAATGTATTGGTTGCCAATGGGTTAGTGAATAGCTCATGTTTATTTTAGATATCATTAAAACAACACCAAACTCTTTCAATATCGCTGGACATGCCTTACTCAGCGTTGCCGAGGACTATTAGAAATATTAAGTAAGATAACAAAATGACATCTGCACCCAGCCTACATGTCCTAAATCCTTTCCAGATGTATATTATCATCCTGAATGATATTTTTTTAAAGAATAAGGCCGATCAGGTTTATTTTCTCTGAATAACGGTGGAATATTCTGGTTGGGCTTTTCAAAGAAGACTTCCATGCTGAATATTGAACGGGAAGCAGACAATATTTTAGATTACCTCTTTATTAGTTTTTGCTTATTTAAGGGGCTACAACTGCCCCCTTTTTTAAAACCATCTTGTATTTCTTTAGTACATTTTTTGTTGCTTGTCAGAGATTCTTTGATTGAAAAGTGCTCCCCCCCCCTTGTTTGTTTGTTTTTTGGTTTTTTTACAGATTCCTAGATCCACCTCTCCTATATTAATGAAGTACTTATTCTGTCATTCACTTATTGGCACCTGGAAATGGGACTTTCCCCGGTGTTTCCCCCAGACCGCCTTCTTAGCATTAATCATTGGTCCTGAGGAAGGGCTCAAGCACTCACTGCCCCGCACTGCATTATTATATCAATCGTGATCCCTAAGGCTACATGTTTCCTACAAGATATTTAATCCTTTTCGTGTGACTCGGTGGAACCGTGAAAAATCGTCCTATTTTTTTCCCCGTCTCCTAGTTCGTTACAACGACATGTCGCGCGTTTACCGTATCCGGTTTTTTCTGTTTTTTCCTCCACAATAAAGCTCTCTTTTATTATGACAAAATGTTAATTATGAACTTGAGGAATGGTGAGAGAGAGAGAAAGAGAGACAGAGTTGAGTAATATGGATTCATTCGGAAAGGTGTTTTCTGCCGATAGGCCGATATGGATTATCCCTCTAGTCTGACATGTCTCTTTCTAAATGTTCTCAGTGCATGCATGTATTTGGTCTATCTGTGTTCCATGCGTTACCAAGTATCATGTATAATAAGACCATGACAAACTTTGAAAGTATTATTTTCCTTTACATTTTGTTTGTCCGTATCCGGACACCTACCCCCTGGACAACCACCCCTAGGATAACCACCCTCTAGGACAACTACCCCGGGACAATTACCCTCTATTGGATAATTACCCCCCCCCCCCCCCCAGCTAACTACCTCCTAGGGAAACCACCTTCTAGGACATCTACCCCCGGATAACTACTCCCCAGACACCTACCCACTAGGACAACCACACTCTAGGACAACCTTCCCCCGGACAACTACCCCTACCCCAAGTTTATTACAATAGTGTCGGGTATTTTAATACAGGATTTTGTCGAATTTTGCCAAAATTTAGTGTAATTTTTGCCGAAATTTGCCCAATTTTTTTTCTTCCAAAAATAGGGGACACAGTGCCCCCTGCCCCAAATGCCAATGAAATGAGCGTGTCAAAACTGTTTTGTTTCATAATAATCTAGTGTGGCGATCTGATTATTCTCTCCGTGATTATGATAGCGTCTTTGATGGAATAAATGTTTCAAAAGTCATTTATGCTAGTATTCATAAATTCCTTGATGGTGAAAAGGCGTAAATTTCCGAACATTGTGTTCTAGATTGCTTTCTCATCCATCTTAACATGATTGTACACCCCATATTATATATATATATATATATATATATATATATATATATATATATATACACTCAACCAAAAAAGTAAGTTCCTCCCTAGCATTTTTGGATATATCTCAAAAAGTATTTTACCGATTTTCATAATTCAAATGGGAATGGATAGGAAATTTTATTACTCATAACATGAATGGCATATCATTGCCACCAGATATCATTATTGGTGTGAAAAAAATGCATTTTATGTCAAAATGCATGGGAAAAAAAGTTGCACTTAAGGTTATATGAAGCATATTGTGTACATTTCCTATGCAAGTTAGCAAATGACCTTTTTAAATTGTTATGTAATTCTCAGGAATTTCTTCAGGTACAATATGCTTCCCTATTAAACTGTATGCTCATGAAAAGAAAGAGATAGAGAAATATGCAACAAACCATGCTTAAAAGTTCAGAATCATGAGTGATTGTTTGATTATTTGTGTAAAAGTCAATGCAAATCACTAAAGTGAAATTTCTCTATCTCTTTCTTTTCATGAGCATACAGTTTAATAGGGAAACATATTGTACCTGAAGAAAAAACGTCCAATTGAGAGTTGGTCCCTGATAGCAGAAAGTGGTACAAATTACGTGATAATTACGTCGTGGTTTTCGTCTTTTTTACGTCCTGTAATTACGTCAATAAGACGACAACTTGCACCAACGCAAGACGTCAAGAGGACGTCTTATTTTGACGTCATCTGTACAATGTAAAAACTGAAGTGCTGTATATAGCACTTTTTGAGGGCATGCATAGGGACTGCACTCAGAGTGCTATTGAATGCACACAGCGTGCTATTTCAGCACTTTCACGGGAGCTGGACCGGCTCCTTAAACTGCTAAACATTCATAAAAAAATGATTTGGGCGAGCTTCGAACCAGGGTCCGCTGATCGAGAATTGCTGGCATTTCCGCTAGACTAACTCACATTGTACGATTTAGAGCAGATCATATTGTTACATAGTGAATTTACGACACCACATAGTTCATGTTATCTACTTGACTCCCATGACTAAACTGGATTGCAAGAAGCATTCGTTAGTCCATCGGTAACGTCAGCGCCTCTCAATCAGCGGAACCTGGTTCGAGGCTCGCCACGGTCACATTTCTTTTGCTGGTAAATTAGCACACTACAAGTGCTATAAACAGCATTTCAGGTGCAGTCACTATACATGCCCCTAAAAGTAGCACTTTAGTTTTTACAGTGTACAAGACGTAGAGATGACGTCAAAACAAGACGTCCTCTTGACGTCTTGCGTTGGTGTAAGTTGTCGTCTTA
Source organism: Heliocidaris erythrogramma (assembly GCA_025617745.1). Taxonomy (NCBI): domain Eukaryota; kingdom Metazoa; phylum Echinodermata; class Echinoidea; order Camarodonta; family Echinometridae; genus Heliocidaris; species Heliocidaris erythrogramma. Next base: position 33,592,941 of record CM046865.1, on the reverse strand, counting down.
TTGACGTAATTACAGGACGTAAAAAAGACGAAAACCGCGACGTAAATATCACGTCATTTTTAACACTTTCTGCTATCAGGGGAGAGGAATGAAGACGTAGAGATGACGTCAAAATAAGACGTCCTCTTGACGTCTTGCGTTGGTGCAAGTTGTCGTCTTATTGACGTAATTACAGGACGTAAAAAAGACGAAAACCACGACGTAAATATCACGTCATTTTTTAACACTTTCTGCTATCAGAGGCATTGTACATGGGAATATCTACTTGATTTGAACAGTGCGTTTGACACTGTCTAGTATGTTGTACTCCTGGAGCGATGCAGTCTATCGGCATTGGTGGACAGGCTCTCCAGTGGTTGAAATCCTACATCTCAAACAGATCGCAAATAGTGTGCATACGTGATTCTACATTAAGGACAGTTCAGCTGTTCCTCAAGGATCGGTCCTCGGTCCACAACTCGTCAATATTATTTTACACTCTTCCACTTCACAGTATTATCAAGCGGCACAATCTTCATTATCATGTGTATGCGGATGACACACAATTATACTTCTCATGTCCACCATTACAAGGGGAAGTTGATAGCTGGATTGCTCGTGTGGAAGCGTACATTCGTGACGTTAGGAAGTGGATGACAGAGAATTACCTAAAACTTAATGATGGAAATACCGAGTTTGTCATGTTGGGATCAAAGCAACAGCTTGCCAAGTTTGAAACTGGCAACCTACGCGTTGGGACAATGTCTATCCTCCTCCCAGTGAACAAGATTCGTGATCTTGGAGTCATTTTTTACTCCAACATGACAATGCAGTCACAGGTGTCGACCAATATGAGACTTGCATATCACAGCCTTCGCAGTCTCCGTGATATTCGCAAGTATCTTACTCCGAAGGCTGCTGAACAGCTTGTGCATGCATTTGTTACGTCCCGCATTAAATGTTGTAACTCTCTACTCTATGACCTCCCCAAGTGCCAAGTACATGTACTATAGCTGCAACGTGTTCAAAATACTACTGCCCGTTTGGTGACATATACACGGAGATCCTCTCATATCACACCAATCCTCTCATATCACACCAATTCTCAAACAACTTCACTGGCTTCCTGTCGAACAACGTCTTGCCTACAAAGTCCTTCTCATCACATACCGGGCTTTGAAGTTCTCCTCACCACAGTACATTTCCTCTCTATAATCACCCCCCCCCCCCCCCCCACAAGCCATCTCGCTCTTGTCTTCGTTCTTCAAATGCATCTTCCCTGCTCATCCCCAAGACAAAACGATCATGGGGAGATAGAGCGTTCAATTCAGCAGCTCCCAGGTTGTGGAATGGACTCCCAAAGGCAGTGAAAGATCCAACAAATCTGACGAAAGTGTTTTAAGGGCTTACCAAAACTAAACTTTTTTTATAGACAGTGGAAAATTTATCGTAATTCATCATGTTAAGCCATCAAATAAAGCTTTAATGCTGTGTTTCATTCTTCCATTTCTTACTGGTCTTTAAGCTTTTTATCATTACGCCATGTAATTCATGCTGTTAGTATAATTGATGACTGTATTAAGTTAATGGCCATACTAGATCTTGGATCAGACCATATAATATAAAATGATATATCTGATGTCAATTCACGCTCAAACCTCCGCAATTTGTGATAACATAAGACACTACGTGATTAACTACCATGGACTTACCCATTTTTATGCCTCCGCCCACCGAAGGTGGGTGCCGGATGCATTATGTTTTCGGGTTGTCGTCCGTCCGTCCGTCCCACTTCTCGTTACCGCGATATCTGAAGAATCATTTGAGGTAGGAACCTCAAACTTGGTACTCGTATGTATCCCCATACGAAGATGAACTGATTAGATTTTGGGGTAAGTAGGTCAAAGGTCAGAGTTCACAGAGGTCAATTTACATGAAATTATATGAAATTACTGGTTTTTAGCACCTTACCTTGATATCTCAAGAACTGTTTGAGGTAAGAACTTCAAACTTGGTACTAGTATGTATCTTCGTATGTATACGAAGATGAACTGATTAGATTTTGGGGTAAGGAGGTCAAAGGTCACAGGTTGCAGGTCTCAGCGGCCAATTTACATGATATTAATACAGTTTTGGGCTACATTTCCACGATATCTCAAGAACAACTGATTATATTGCTTTATAGTCAGAGGTCAATTAGCAATATAGGATTTTAGTGTTTTAAATCACAATTTCGCAATAACCATTTGATGAATGCGCATCAACTATATTATACTTGTAGGTGATCAGGAATTATCTGAATACAAGCGGAGGCATATTGAAGACGCAGTCGTATCTTTTGCTTGTCTTTTTTTACTCAGCATTTTGGAGGTAACCAAGGGCGGCTTTCATCGTGTCTGAGCATTACTGATAAATAATGCTTAACAAAATCGACAAATCGTACAAGGTATTACCCACACCCCTCTCTGCGCGAGAAACATCTTCAGATGAATTTATTATTCTAATACGTATGAAATAGTTAGCATTCAATCATGTATCACTTATAGCTCAACTAGCTATATGATGTAAGAGATTCTAACGTCTTTTATACATAGGACCTTCAGTACGACCGCATTATGATGGCTATGCATTCCTTTTCTAAATTAACGGTCATCGAAATCGCATTCTTTCTCCTTTCATACTGTGGATTAACTACAGGTGAATGTTCCTCTGCCCAGATCGAGCAGGGAAAAGAGACACAATAAGAAATAAGGGAGAAAATAGGAGAATGTAAAGGAACGTAAGAAATAAATGACAAAGTCACCTCCCCTTGGCATCCCCCCCCCCCCCCTTGGACAAGCCCAAAAAACATAATATAGCTCTAACACTTCTTAAATATTTGATTATTATAACACGATCTTCAAGCGCAGCATGCTTTAAATATATTGCATTTGATAACAGATTTCAGCAACATGAAAAAATGTTCTTTGTAGTGCATGTAAGGCCTGCATTGTAATCTCTGACTAAACTGATATTTTCCAGCAGCGGATTTAGCATTAAGGAGTTTTCGGATGTGTCGATTAGAATGCCGTCCTAGATCCTACCAGCGACAATGGATTGCTTTGTGTTGGCTGCATATAGATGAAGCATGAAGCTAACAATGGGTGAAGCGAGGTTCACGTTTTAGAAAAGACGGCGAAACCATATTTGACGTGTTCTCGATCTGACTAGTGGACGAGGGAGAAGCCAGTGGACGGGTGAGCCGTTCTTGCACAAAGCGTGGTATGCAGCTAACACAAAGCAGTCCATTGTAGCTGGGAGGATCTAGGACGGCGTTCAAGTCCACACATTTGAAAGCTCACTATTATCTGCCGGGGTGGGGGCACATCATACATGTCTGAAAATCTGTGAAAAACAGGCCCAAGAAATCCCTGACGGGAGGAGAAACACACATTATGTATATACATGTATATATCTTCTTTTTTTTTTTACTTTTGTTTATTTTAGATTGAACGGTATACCCCCCTCCAAACCTGGTTTCGCCAATTGATGTCTTCGTCGCTTTGATTTACACTTCATTTCTCTCCCACTAATTTCTCAGTTGTGATCATCTGGAGCGTGGAGTATCATGTATCGCGACTGTTACATGCCGTTCAGAGGAAGAATGTGGCCAATCATTTCATCTGGATAGGCAGTGACTCGTGGAGTGGTAGACAGTATCAGACGCTGAACAATGAAGCAGCACTAGAGGGCGCCATAACATTTCATCCAACCACCAAACCAATAGATGGTAAGAATTGGAGTCGAAAGTGTTTATGATAGAAAAATGTTATCTAGCACCAGCATGATTAGGAACTACATATATGAATTAATTAAATTAGTGAAAGGTTCGTTGAGTTATATAGGTATTAAAATATGCACACATTTGGGACGGGGTGGGTAGGGGCGGGGCGGAGAGACTGAGAGTAACATGACCGTCATTTCAAAAGAGAAAAACAAATGGTTGACCCATATTCATCAATTACCTATATAATCGGTATTTTTTTATTCCCACATAGCATTATATACCATGTAGACGTGTGTTAAGCTAAGTTCCGAACCTTTTTCATGGTGTTTTTATAATACCTGCAACCAATCTCCCTATTTTCAATCTCTTCGTCATTTTTCTATTGGTTATATTTATTTCCTCTCCCTTACCTCTCTCTCTGTATCTCTCTCTCTTTCTCTTTCTCTTTCTCTCTCTCCCTCTCTCTGTCTCTCTTACTCTATTTCTCTCTCTTTCTCTCTTTATCTATCTATCTCTCTCTCTCTCTCTCGTTCTCTCTCTCTCTGTCCATGTTATCAAGTGAATTTTGTGTTTCGCATTTTCCCCCATATAGGGTTTGACGATTATTTCTCGAATCTGCGCCCGATGTCCAATCGTCGTAATCCCTGGTTTTTGGAGTACTGGGAGGTCCTCCACAACTGCACTTGGTCTAACACCGACACCATCGCCAGTCACAACCGCGTCGTCCATCGACCACCGTACCGAACTCTCTTTCCTCGTCGCTGCACGGGAAATGAGCGCCTCAATCCATCGGACGACTACCAGCAGCTCTATCAGCTTCAGTTCGTCGCGGACGCCCTTCTGGCGTTCGCCTACGCTCTCAAAGACATGCATGCCGACCTCTGCGGGGCGGGGGTGAGAGGACTTTGTGATCGCATGCGACCTGTCCAAGGGGATCTTCTCAAACAGTACTTGAGCACAGTACAGTTCAAAGGTATAACATCTATTTGTCTTGGCGTAGCCACGTGGGAGTATTGGGCACGCACCTCCCCCTGCCCCCCCCCCCTCCAAAAAAAAAGAATAGGGAAAAAAGTGGCGAAAAAAGAAAGGGAGAGGAGGACTGTTACATAAAAATTGTATTTGCACCCCTTTCCACACCCTTCCACACCCTTCCACACCCTTCCACACCCCCATCCCACTCGACCACCTTGTTCTTTCAAATTGCAGTCACCGAGTAAAAGATCAGTGACCCCCATGACATGAGTGCCCATCTATGGCTTTGCCACTTGTTTCCTTATGTCAGTAGGCATGGATGTTAAATAATCAATAAGGCAGATGTGGATCCAGGATTTTGTATAAGGGGGAATGGGGGCACGCAAATGCAGGTTTGTAAACATTTGGAAACTGCTTGGAGGGAGACCCATATTTTTTTGGTCTAGCCAGCTCTCCATAAGTCGCTCAGTGGAGGGAGGGGGTGGTATGGGTGTCCAGTCTTCCTCCATAATTCTGTGACATGCAAGCAAAACTGGGGCACAATGCATACTTTTCTTCCAAGAGGGGTGGGGGCACGGACCGGGTATGCCCCCCCCCCCCTTAATACGCCACTTAATAAGGTTTCTTTCTTGTGGAAGATTTTAATATTTATCTCGTCAAGTACTCTTTATACAGGGAGGAGGCGGGCGATATACCAAAAAGGCAAGATTTAGTGTCACGTCAAACCGATTTCGATCCTGGGGCGAAATGATAAGATTCCGGATTTATACACTTAAATGTCTTCTCACGAGGGAGAAGGAGGAAGCCGATAACCAATTGGGGAAAAGATGTGTGGGGAAAATGTTGCAATCAATCGCCGAACCCGGAGAAGATTCCATGATAGCATAGCACGATGTTTAATATGACAATTGGCTTTTATCGTTACGCTTTCTCATGATACTTTTATTCTGTTTAACGCTTTGTGTGGACCAATGAACCAGAGTTTGGTGACGTCTAGAACAAATCTTGCTCAATGATTGTTAACTTGGAAAATGGCTCTATAAAGAGTATTCTCTGAACCATTGATCTCATCGACCGCTCACCGTTGCTCTAGGTTGTTTTAAAATAACCTAAGGCGATAACTGCATTTCAGTAATCTTCTGAACATCGAATGCATACAAGGTTTAGATACTTTTTTTCTAGTCACGTCTTTCCTGCCTTCCTTTTTCCACCTCGTCCTTTGATTTGAATTAGTTTTCTATATCACTTGATTTGCTATTTTCTATTGCCTGAAATTTACTTAGTCAGGAAGTTACTATGCGTTGTCACACTTCACGTCATGCTCTCTCCATCACCTCTTCTTCTTACCTTCTTTCATTTTTGTCTACTATCTCCTCTTGCCTCTTTTTCTATCTTCTTTTATCACATCCTTTCACTTTGACTTCGATCCAGCCTTAATTCTTTTGTCTTTCTAAATAGTAGCCGTTTCTTGGTTCTATTCATTAGTTCATTCCAAAATCAACCTGGTCATTTGTTTCTCCGTAATTCCCAATTCAAGAAGTCGCGTAGCTGTTGTCTTCATTTAAAATCTGTTTTTTTTTTTTTTTTTTTTTTGTTCTTCCAATGACCAGGTATAACAGGTGCACACTTAAGCTTTGATGAAGATGGGGACGGTCCTGCGCTCTATACCTTACTCAATTATCAGCAAGTTAGCCCCGGGGTATATAAATACGTGACCATCGGACACTACTCTGACAAGCTCCATTTGAACGGATCTCAACCCCAGTTCAAGTTGCCCTCACCAGAATACCCTACATCGGTTTGCGGCGTGCCATGCATGCCTTGGGAAGTAAAAGTGGTCCTTGGGGATAAATGTTGCTGGCGATGCGAGCCTTGCGGTGACCTCAGTAGCCCTCACTATCTCGTTGATGAAGAGACTTGCGTGGCGTGTGAGGAAGACAGCCGCACCAATGCGTCCTACACGGGATGCGACCTGGTGCCAGCGGTGCCCATCCTACCGACCGGATGGTCCATAATGGTCGTTGTCTTTGCAAGCTTGGGGATACTCACAACTGGCATTATTGGTCTTATCTTCATGCGATATCGTATGACCCCGCTTGTCAAAGCATCCGGCAAGGAACTCATGACTGTGCTGCTATTTGGCGTCTTGTTGTGTTATATAATGTCAATATTGTTCTTTGTTTATCCGACCTTCGTTATCTGTGGTCTTCACCAGCTCTTGATGTCGCATGGATTCACCGTGTGTTACAGCGCCCTCCTCGTCAAGACCAACCGTGTCCATCGGATCTTTCAGAACGGTCGGTCAACTCCCAAGCGACCTGAATTCATCAGCCCAATATCCCAAGTCATAATCACCGTCATTCTCATTGGTGTCCAGGCTATACTGTCAGCGGTGCTAATGGCTGCAAACCCTCCCCGTGTGGTTCGATCCGGGGCCAACGATGGTGAGGTGTACCTGGTGTGTCATTGTTTCGTTGATCACTTCTCTCTCCTCAACATGGCTTACCCAATACTGCTTATGCTCTTGTGTACGGCATACGCGTTCCTCACTCGGAAAATCCCCGACCAGTTTAATGAGGCCAAATTCATTGGCTTCACACTCTACACCACCTGTATTGTTTGGCTCGCTATGGTGCCCATTTACATCTTGACGGCATCCAACCTCAAACTTCGTCTCATCAGCGTTAGCTTCGCCGTCTGCCTCAGTGCCACAGTCAGCCTCGCGTGCCTTTTCGCGCCCAAAGTTTACATCATACTCTTGAGACCCAAACGCAATGTGCGTATGAACAACACCGCCATGAAACATGTCAACAACTGCCATCACGTCGTGCCACAGTCGGCACTTTCACACACATGTAGCAACATGGACGAATCGACGCCGGACGAACACGAACAAGAAATGCTCTGACAAGAGGCCGATATGAGACATCTTATTTAGTCTCTTGCTTCCACCTTTCATTGCCTTTGACATTCAATGCAAGACTGTCATAGCACAAAGTTGTTCTTCAGTTTCCGAGGATGAATATTATTCATTTTATGACGTTCATATTATCTTCTACATGCGAACGTAGAGTAGGACCTGCATCTATTAAACCCCAGTCACACCAACGAGATTGACGCCGGCCCTACAACAGATCGAACAAAATATTACATTACACCTAATGGCCAAGAATCAGTCGGTTTTGAACTCTGTATACTGCAATGTGACTGAGGCATTAAGGCCAGGGTACATCCTATGACGACTTGAACAAAAAGAAATTTCAATGAATATGGAATTTAAAGAAAATGTAAATTCATACGGATTAATATCCAGAATGATTATCTGAAAATCGTGTAAGGTATTTTAAAGCATTTCGTCGGAAAAGGAGCCAAATCTGCTTTTTGATGGATAGGCGTGCGACTAGTGTGTCGTCGCTGCGGTTTGCAGTCGATCATGCCTCGATCTGCTCTGGCAGAAATCTCATATATTCCCTAGTACTTTGATATAACTATTATAATTTATTACCATTCAGATTCTTGTTTGTGAAAGAAAACTGCATTTCTTAGTATTCATATCTTGCAATACTTTTCAAATTTTCAAATACTGGGCCGTGATACGTGCGGTAGCCTTAACACCGCAGTCACACCGGCAAACCGACTCCCGATCACTGATTCTTGGCCATCCGGGGTAATGCGGTTATTCATTTGGTCTGTTGTCGGTATGGGGTCGGTCTTACCGCTGTGCGTAGCTGGGATATAAGTGATTGCTTGTTGTAACAGGATTGCACACCATAACATATGTGTATATATATATAATTATCATATTGACCCTGCCTTACTCAAAAATCGTTAATTTGTATTAGTATAAACGTGGAAAGCTTGGACAGAAAATCATGTGCGTGTTAGAGACAGAGTGGGGAGAGAAAGAGATTAAACGAGAAAGAAGAGGGAAAGAGAGAAGGTGAGCAGAGGCGGCGGAAAAGGTGCACCCCCACTTTCATTGTCCGAACCCAACGTTCCGCCGCCTCTGAAAGTGAGAGATAATTAGAAGATGTGAAAGGTATAGGAAAGTATAGAGATGCTCGTGTGTGAGAGCTTCATAGGTCTAAAATGTTAGTTTGTTGGGGAGTTTTAGGGAGCGTAAAAATACGAAATTGTTTAAAAACTAAACCAATAGATTCTGGAAATCTTTATTTGCACAAATTTAATTTGTGTAGATGGTGGCATAGTGCAGTATCTACAGATCATTATTTCTACATCAAAGACTTGTTGAGCTACATGTAGTCTTGTTGAATTTACGACGTGGTTTGATGAAAGTCATATACATGTCAACAAATTTCATAAATATCAACGTAAAGATGATGAATTAGATGTATTATCTGCATTATTTCAATAAAACATAAACGTAACCATGTGAATTAATACTAAGAACTAGTTTTCTCACAATGGCCAATTTTAGTTTCATTAAATAGTTTGACTGACAATCGGAAAACAGAGATATGTTCATTGATTTCTGTTAGTTATTGACAATGTTATGAAAGTAATACATGTCCTTAGAAAAAACAATAGCAAACTGTTGAAGACGGAAGGTTTTTTAAAACCCTATTGAAAAGAGTTAATATAGGAACTTCGAACGGGTAATGGTGGCGATTGCTGAAAATTCCCACGTCTTTCTGTTATCAAAGTTTATAAAGGTGTTGTGATCTAGTGGATAAGTCACAGGACTGTAGATCACAAGGTACGGGGTTCAGTACCAGCCCAGCACTACCGTCCTTTGGCAAGACATCAATCTACATTCACCACCCTCCACCCAGGTGTTGATATGCTTGAGCGCTAGTTACTTTGGCGGCTCGGTTATAACCGTCACCGTCGTAATAATGTCTAAGAGCCATGAACGTCACCGCGTGACGGATAATGAGCACTATTTACGTGGCCATTATTTTTATTATTATTTTTATTTGATTTTATTTCATTGTTCAAACAGAATACATGTGTAACTAAGATTTTTTTTTTAGTTACTGAAGAGTGTAACGTGACGGGATACAGAAAAGCCACTAAGTTTATTTGTAATGGGTTTTAAAAATTCTAAGAAAACTAGACTCTTGGATATCATATTTGATCACTGTAATATTCTAAAGAGTAGTCACGGAACATACTGTAAATTTTGATTTCTTTAAATATAATTGGCCCAAAGGTGTGTTTAAAGAAATTCAATTGAAGTAATGAAAGAATTTTTAAATACATACAATTACAGTGTATATAAGCGGAAGTGTTTTCCATTTGTCAGATTTGTAAAGGGTGTCGATAAGTACCAATACGATCTCTTCACCATACCATCATGTGCTCAGTTCTTTATGTCAACAAATTCTTAACTGTATTTTGAGTTTTTTTGCATTATTATATAATTGTATTTTCCGCTGATTAATTATAGTTGATGTAAAATGTACTTCTTTATGTTTGTGCAATATAGATGCTACATTACATTTGTCACGTATGTTTTCTAAAGTTTATCGCCTCTTTTAAAATTTAAAAACTATATAATTTTGTATATAATGTCATTAAATACAATTATAAACTGTCATCACATTCACAGTCAAGAAAGAAGGCAAATCGGGAGATATCTGCAACAAATCGCTATGTGGATTTTAAAGCGGTAGTGATCGACTGCCTTCATGTTTTAGACAACGATGCACCTGTATGAAGATAATAAATGTAGTATAATTCCAAAAAAAAATATTATTTTTCTCCTGTTCAGATCTATTAAACAAAGATCACGTTTGCAAAAAAAATATATGCGGAATTTTACCCGTACTTGGTGAAAGAAAATGCCTCGAGTTTATGATTATGTCATCGATACTCTGTATTTGTTTGTATTTTTATTTTTAATAAAATATTTTTGTTGTCAAATTGATTTGTCCGGTGTATACAGAGTCAGCACAGGAATAATTGCGAAAACTTTTTATGCCAAAATACCTTTTCCTTTAGAGGGTTCATTAATCCGATGGTTTGTTATATCGAAGGTTACCGTACTACGCTGGTTCATTATTCAGAAGGTTCGTAATTCAAAAAAATGAAATACCGTTCGTATTTTCCTACCCTCAGCACCCCTTATGAAAAAGGAGCTAGGACCTAGCTGTACCGGGTGATTTGATACATTAATACGACAGACCGACCGGGCAGCGGCACAGCGCATTATACGGTTTGAAATTCCGCGCGAAAAATTTGAGCCGCTGATCTGAGCTGCCATAGCAACAAGACCACTTTGACTCGTTGAGCGATTCGAGACATAAAAAATGCGGTGAGTGTGAAAGCAAACGAAGCGTTCTTCAAGAACCGTTCCTCTGGAGCGCTCTAACTTGGAGCGGTCCAGAAGTGAGTGTGAAAGGCCTCTAAGTTGTCACCTCTTGGGCTGTTTAATAGGCGGTACTCGTTTTTCCATCGGTTCGTTTTTCCGAAGGTTCATAATTCCGAAGGTTCGTATAATTCCGAAACGCAAATTTCGGCATAGCAAGGGGTTCCTAATTCGGAAAAAAGAAATAGGGTTCGCAATTCCGAACATTTGATGCATTACTCCGAAGGTTCGTAATTCCAAAAATGAAATAGGGTTCGTATTTCCGAAAATGAAAAAGGGTTCATTATTCCGAAGGTTCGTAATTCCGAAAATACAATAGAGCCCTACATAACTTTTCGGAATTACGAGCCTTCGGAAATATGAACCCTTTTTCATTTTCGGAATTATGAACCCTATTTCATTTTCGAAATTATGAACCCTTTATCACTTTCGGAATTATGAACCTCCGACATTACGTACCGTCGCGCGTCGGAGTAACGAACCTTCTGAATTATGAACCTTCGGAAAAACGACATGTAACCATGTAGCCATTTGGATTTCTGAAATTATGCAAAATGTTCAAAGTTCAGTTCCTCTGGGCAACAAAGCTAAAATTGTTCGGAGACAACATGGGTTGACAAATCTCCCCCCCCCCCCCCACAAAAAATTAAACAGAAAGAACTTTACTAGTTTCATTAAATGTCAAATCTACTATACCTTGCTATTTGTCAAACAAGAAAATATGACGAAACCGTATTTTCGTCGTGCATATTTATTTATTTTTTTTTTTTGGGGGGGGGGGCAGAGAATTAGATTCAATATCAAAACTATGTTGCAGCTATGATGATGAAGATGATAGTGATATTGGATAGTGATCACGGGGATCATACCCCTTCCCCCTGTAAAATTTGAATTTTGAATAATTGCGACAAAAACAATATATACGATCTCTAGTGCTCCAGAGCGCAAAGTTTCTGGAATCAAATACAAGGTATCCCCAAAAGAATGATCAATAGGAGTTTTTTGTTGCTGTTAAAAAAAGAAACATTGTGTTCAAACTTGTTATTATAGCCAAACCCCATGGATGAGCGAAATTCACTCCTCCTACACTTCTTATAGAAATTGTGTTGGCTCAAGCCTGGAGTGTGAAGACTAACCCTCTACCACCCCAGGGACGGCGGGGCGACTTTCAAAGTGGGGGGGGGGGGGGGGCACCAGCCAAATAGGGCACTTTGGGGGAGGGGCACCTACAAGGGGTAAACATAAAGTAAAAAAAGGACCATTTTGTGACATTGGCATTACTCTACAGTCTAATTAATACTGTGTCAAGTATATCATATCCTTCCTTTTTATTGTGGTTCTGGACACTGCTTCAACTTCCCCAATTACCAGTTGTGTGTAATGGTCTAATGATCCATGTGCGAGCGAGCGAAGCGAGTGAGCAAACATTTTCAGACTTTTTTTCTAATGTTGAAGTCCTTCGGTTGTGTTTTATTTACAGCGATACTAATGAGAAAATGACAACACTAAAATAATTTTAGGGAATGTAGAATTATCTTTTAATTCTTACAAGAACCATTTGTTTTTCTTGCTTTATCTGCTTGATTTCATTATATAATATAGTTTAAGTGCGAGCGAGCGTAGCTAGCGAATTTTTCAGAAATGTCCAGAAAACATATGGTTACCTGTTCCTACATAAAGCCACACCGATTTTTTGAGGCTAGATAGAGCTCTGTTTGTAAGAAACAGTGGGAAATATAGGTAAAAGAAAAGGTGGCATGCAAGAGGAAAGGGGACTTATCAGAGTTTGAAAGGGGCACTTATGAGAATAGTAAAAATGCTCATATTAGATACGAAAAGGGGCACTTATCAGAAGTAAAGAGGGGGCACTTTTCAGAAGGGGAAAATGGGCATATATTAGATAGGAAAAGGGGCACTTATCAGAAGGGGAAAAGGGCACTTATAAGAAAGCAAAATTGGCACCTGTCCGAAGTAAAATTACACTTATCATCCTGCTTAATGATCATCAGGATACAAAGGCACTAAGAGAGATAAAGAGGCAGTTATCAGATTTCAAAAGGGGCACCTATGAGAAGGAGAAAAAAAGACACTTGTCACCCCCCCCCCCCCCAGAGCGCCGCCTCTGACCACCCCTACTATTTGCTCACTGCCCCTCTTTATCTCCTTTTCTTGCTTTCTGATAAAAAATTTCACACATTTAAAAAAAAAACCTTTTCCTAATTAACCAAGTCCAAACACCTGAACTACATGTACATGTACTATAGTATTAGACCACTTTACTTCAGTGTATTCATTAGTAATCATTAGTAATACAAGGTGTCACACCCACCCCCCCCCCCCCCCAACTCAAAATTGTTGTCGGCAAATGCGCCACCTCTGTCGGCAAAAAAAAAGAAGGGGAAAAAAGGAGAGGGAAGAGGAAAGAGAAAAGGAAAAGGAGAAAAGAGAAAGGAGAAAAAAAAGAAAAGGGAAAGGAAAGGAAAATAAAAACAGAAAGAAAAGAAGGAAAATAAAAGGGAAGGAAAGAAAGAGAAAGAAAAACTGACCAATTTTTTTGGTCGCTCGCTTCGCTCGCTCGCAAGAACACTGGAATTTTAATACTCGGGCAAAAGGCGTACCCCTTCGGCAATGGGCTGCAGCCCCCCTTCCCCCCGAGGATCTTCAAAGTTCCGATATTCATATTCGGGCAGAAAGGTGCTAGAATATCCAAATATTTGGGAAGCAAGGTTCCCAGATAATAATATTATGTAACTTGTGTATGTAACTTTTGTACATTTTCACTACGAACAGTTAAATTTTTATTGCTCGCTCGAAAACATTTAGAAATTGAAAAGTTGATATTCGGGCAAAAGGCATCCCCTACGGCATTGGAATGCAGCCCCCCCCCCCCCCCCCCCCCCGAGGATATTCAAAGTTCCGATATTCGGGCAACCACCACTTCATATTCTGGCAGCGAGGTGCCAGAATATCCACATTTTGGGGCCACGAGGTTCCCAGATAATTCTGTTACTTCTGTACATTTTCACTATGCCAAGTTATAAGATTGTTCGCTCTCTTCGCTCGCTCGCAAACATGTACTGTAGAATTTGAAAAGTTGATATTCGGCCAAAAGGCGTCAGCCAAAATGGGCCCGTATGATCAAGATCTCTGCAGCATTTTTTGTCGGCAAATTTGGGTGTCACACCCGCCCACCCCCCCCCCCACCCCCCATTCAAAATGTTCTAGCGACGCCCCTGCTCCTAAGGTGCACCATTCCAAAGGTTTGTTCTTTCAAAATTAACATGTTAGGGTTCTATTTTATTGGGGGGATTATGAACCTACTGAAATATATCCTATTTCATTTTTGGAATTACATTACAAACCTTATTTCTTTTTTCAGAATTACGATCCTTCGCAGTAACAAACTTTCAGAATGAATGAACTTTTGGATTAAAGAAACTTCGTCATCATAAACCTTCAGAAAAAAGAAGGCATGCAACCAAACAACCTGTCTCTCAACAATTCACATACCAGATGAAAGCAAATGAATATCCTTATCATCTACATCAAGAAATTACATTATATACAGAATTCAATCAAAGAATGCAAAGAGACAATTCACATACCATATATTTGCCCAAATTTAATGATATACAGCTCACTTACACCACATAAGTTTGATACATAGTAGCATTATACACATACATGTTTCCAAAATTTGTTTGTCATAACTATGTTCAAATCATCAAATTGCTCTTTGTACCTACCAATAAGCCTTTTCTTTTCCGGCGAATACAAAAAAAATCATTCATAATCTACTCTATGCATGTCTTCAAAAATATAGAATTGCGCAATTTACTCTACAGTAGGTGCTATGAGATTACTTTAATGATTCTATATTCCATTTGGTAGACGTAATATACTTTGCAATAATCTACAACAAAGGATAGAGCAGTTGTACCCTCATACAAGATATGATCTGTTTAGAGCCAAAAGGACGCTAACTCATATCATTTTACACAGAGTTAATACCCTTTCAACAGATGATACAACAAGAAAGTCAAATGATACCAAACATACTTTCACATAGGTGCCTTGGCATAATGAAATCATTTGTCAGGATATATAAAGCTCTTTGTACACACAAAACAAAGTGACATAACTTTCTTTAAGTATCAGCATATAATTACAGCTATACAGTACAGTGATTGGAAAATATACAGCGTTCAGAATAAAAAACAGTATTACAGGATACATAACTGGCACCAAAAATACAAAACTTAAATCAATTAACAACATTCAATTAAAAACAAATACCAAACGAGATTTCCAACAAAAATTGATTACAATGTTTTAGTTTCATATTAACCCCAAATGTTAGCAAGACTATCCCACATGTTGAAGAAGTTTCTACACTTTCACTATTATCTAGAGAGAAGGGGGATATAGAAAGAGAAAGAAATAAAGAGTGAAGGAGAGAAGGATATGGAGAACAGAGGGAGGAAGAGAGAGACACACACAGACACAGACAGAAAAATGAGAGAACAAAAGATACAACAGAATTTTTTTTCAAATGTGCAAGAATTTCACCCCTCACCATATCCCCTAGAAGATAAATGATGAGAAGGAATTAATTGTTAGCATTAATTTGATTGGACTTGAGTGCAGACTAGTCTACACTAGCACAATGCAGGAGATCAAATAGAATTAAACACAATAAACTACGAAATACACTGGAAAGGTGATCACAAGAAGACCCAGTGATAAACTGAAAGAGTACAATTTACATGTAGCAGTGGAGAAAAACTATGCATAGACTGGAACTTTTTCCTCCTTGCATACCATCCTTTCAAAAACATTGTAATTACAAATTATGTTTAAAAAATATAAGCAGTTCAAAGGGAACAAGGAAATGTTGTGCATGGCAAGTTCCCATTCATTTTGAAACCAATAGAAAAAGGAAGAAAATGAAAGGAAAAGGTGTCCACAAAAGCATCTCAAAATGATCTGAAGAAAACTCATCATCCATGAGTTAAATTAATAAATTATACAAAATCATGTAATGTCATTCACAATTATGTGCTTTTACAAACACAAACTTACATCACACAAAAGAAATACAACTTTCAAGAACTAAATCACTTGGTGATATATACATAGTAGTACTTGACAAAATAGTGTCTTTTCATATTGATTACAATGACAATGAATGAACATCATGATTATATCATGTTCTCCATGAGAAGTGAAAGGATTCTTTAACATTTTATTTTTTTAATTGATTTTAATATTGAATGATGAACCACTATTAAAAAAAGGTCCCACTCTACAGGACTTGACCTTGTAAAAAGTGATTAAAATATAACTATAAGGAATCATTGCCTTCACAAGTAAAAAATCAAAACATTCAGATTTTGATTTATAATACATCAATAAAAGTGGGCAGGCTTCAGCATAGTCACATGATAAAGTGAGAATTAAACAAATTTTAATCGCATCACAGTCTTCACAGATTCCAAAACTATCTTTGGCAAGTAAGATTTGTCTCATAAAACCAGAACAATTCTGATCTCAAACTCTGTTCAATTTCAAGGGAATAAATTTGTTTCAAGATATATTCATTAGAAGCAGTTCTTGATGGGCTCATCCATTTTACATCCCACAGAATTACATTCTTACTGCAAATGTAAACCAGAAACTTCCATGAAATCTAATATTCAGAATTATTTAAACAACCGTTTAATTGCAGCAAGAAACTGTCATCAAAATAAGTGTTTTGATTCAATTATTTTACAGTACATATGTCTGCCAAGAAACTAGATCTCTAGTGAAAGGCTTCTACACTATCTTTTGTCAGTGGGGGTCTGGATTTAAATTTTAGGGTTAAGTATGCATTGAGCCCTATGCTGAAATTTCAAAATTTGTGGGGTCCTGACTCCGGACCTTGAATTTGGGAGCCCATGATGTGTCCCTGGCACCTGTTAGCGTTGAGCCCAGATTAGTGGAAGTGTTTGGCTTTACAGTATCACAGGCATATATATAGTTATACATTGGAAAGTTATCACATTCATTATTTCGTCAACATTTGGGGGTTAAAATGACTCAGATAAATACATAAAAATGCATTAAAAAAGATGAAATAAACCATCTCTATGGCCTAGGAACAACCTACATGTCATCAAAAGTACTAAATTTCATGGGAAAACAATTATCGGCAGGGCACATAGAATGCACAGGACTTGGCAATGACTATCTCCTTTTGATTGCATTTTCAAATATAAAAACCACATACACAAAAATTGTGTCAAATAGCACCAATAACAATATTGAAAATAAAAAATTAAAATAAAATCCATCATCTCTATTAGTCATTTCTATTTAATTATGATGATCAATGACCATGATCGAATATATATTTTTAGAATGAACATGTTAAGGCAGAAAAAATAAGAAATATTCCAATTCGTACATACATTCTTATAACATTTTTACTTTTGAGAAAAGCCTCATATTATCATTATGAATTCTTGAATTTTGTATATAAAATTTTCTTCTGCCATTTGAAAAAGCTAGTACATTTCCATATTTCAAGTGGGACTTTTTCAATTAGTTCTGAAGTTTTTGTTCTTTAATTTTTAAAGTTAGATGTGGCCTTTACGTTTAACCATCATAAATAACAGTGATTTATTTATAAATGTAGGAAAAACAGAAAAGAACAATGGTAGTAATAAAAATGTTTAACAGCCTCTTGAAACAGTGACACAATAAGCATCTTATAAACCTCTGGAAAAAATTTCACTCTTCCATTTAAGATCAAGGTGTTTACTTACAGGGTTATTAAAAAATGAATACATATCATGATGTAATCTTTGTAGGTTTCAAATTTAATCAAGATGCAAGATTGCATCTATTAGGATGAGTCTTACTACATCCATAATCACATTCACAACATATTAATACAAGGGCAAATGTAACTAATTTACATCGTAAACAAACATAAATCACATTGAAATACAAGGCGGCGACAAAATAAAACATAGCATATCATACTCTTAGGTAAAATTTACAAACTTGCTACTTCTGTTTCACAAAAAAGTACAACTATACAATAAAACTTTTTACACTGTACAAGAAGACACATTTGACACAAAAAAGTACAATTTCTTTTTCCTCTGTTTTTCGTTTTCAGCAAGTTATAGACAAATTTACAAAGATTTACAAAAAGCAGCCCTTGTAAAGGATTATGCAGTCCTGTTTCATAAAACTTGTTATCAATAACAACTATTTCTATGACAAATTTGCTCTCAGCCTATCAGATTCAACGATTTCAGTAGCTTATAACAAGTTTTATGAAAAGGGGCCCTGGTCTGGTACCTTACAAGAAGAAAATATTCAAGAAAAATCAAAATAGCAAATATACTCCATGTGTTATGGTAAGGCCTTTCTAAAGTACCGTAAGTTAAGTATAAAGGTCAACATATGTTGCTCTTCTAAAAAACAATTTTATCAAGGGGTAGTTATGAACACAACAGCCAAGTCCAATTTGTTTTGTTTTTAAATACAGAAAATAAAGCTATTTTTCACACTCAATCGGTCAAATATCTGAAAATTTGATGCTGGTATAACCAATGACTTTCAACTGACCTTCATCATGTTTCAACATACCCATGTAGTTTAACCCTTAGAATATTACTTGGCGTGTGTGGATAACATACACAGAAAATAATCATTCAGCTGTTGAGGGTAAAGGAGTTATGTTCAGGTTATTTTAAATTCAGAGTGCTAGAAACATTCACAATTTTTCCTTACTTTTCTCTCAGTCTCTTCATTCAAAATAGACACTTCAACTTTTTATGAATTCTCTTTAATGGCTCTTCACAAGATTCAACAGAAATATATTTTGAGCAGAATCTTTACAAAATATGTGTTTTTTACCAACCAACTTACAAATAAAAACATGTAAGAAATCAAACATTTAATACAATGCATAACAATACACTAACAATCTATTTTGGTCACTGAAAGCAGTCCAGCTGGTCAAAAAAATAACTTCTATGGAATATAATATTTGGTTTGAGTCGTCATTCCAAACTAAAGTTTGAGATAAGAATAATAATGATCCACTCATAAAACAAGGAGTGAGATTTGTGCTTGAGAAAGTGGACATTGTCACCTGACAAAAGGACTTATGTCCACAGAGGGTAATCTGACATTTGCTCCAGTGACAATTGTTCCTGGCTTTATTTTGTCAAAGATAATAGGATTGTGGATAGGGTCACTACTGGGTTTTAGATTGGGTTTGGGTTAGTCATAGTTAGGTATAGAGCCTGATCAGTTAGTCACGGACGGACATTTGACAAAGTTTGAAAGTTTGACGGACAAAATGCCTACTCTTAACCGATCAGGGTCTATAGTGTTTAGTCCACAGTTGAAGTCAGGACTTTGGTTACCAGTAGTGTTGGATATAGACCATGGAGCAATTGTCTCCTGAGCATGTGTTAAACAAGCCCATTGAGATGTTAGCTTAGGGGACCTCATCTGGCCATGTTGTAGACCGTGGAGAACACCGGGTTAACACCAGCAGGTAACGACATGGGAAAGCCGGCAGGGTTGTGGAAAGGTGGAAGGGCCGAATGTATGGTTGTAGAGATGTTGTGTGCTAACCCCATCGCCTGGCTTGTCATGATGCCATTTGTATGGGGATGGTGAGTGGCTTGGGAATGCATGCTGGTGCTTGGCCCTGGTGTCTCACTACCCTGTCTTACCTCATGATGTGGAGCTGATGGCGGCGGCACGCTGTAGGAGTTGCGTTCCAAGGTGGCATTGGGGTTAGAGATGACGCTGACTGGTGGCAGCGGCATGGGGTTGTCTATGCCTGATGTGACCACCTGCTGCTGCTGCTGCTGCTGCTTCTTCTTTTTCTTCTTCTTAGGCTTGAACTCTGGGGGTGGATTTGCGTGCCCCGCTGCATTAATATGAGGGTTGATGGTGGTCACTGAGTTGGTGACATGGTTGATGATGTTGATTGCCTGACCAACTACATGGGGGTGCTTCTCCATGTGCTTCATTAAGTACAGCTCTTGAACGTAGGACTTTCCACACACCCCGCATGAAAAACGCTTTTCGCGCCGGTTGTTCTCATGAGACTGTGTGTGATTCTGCAGCACATCCGGATCGTCGAACGCACGGTAGCAATCGCGGCATTTATATGGCTTGTCCTTGTTGTGCCGCCGCCAGTGCTGCTGTAAATTTGACAACTGGGTGAAAGATTTCTCGCAGCCTGGCTGGTTACAGCGATAAGGCCTCTCTCCTGTATGAATGCGTGTGTGCTGCTGGAGATGTGATAGCTGCTTGAATGTCTTTTCGCAAAAAGTACAGTGGTATGGTTTCTCATTAGTATGCACCTTCATGTGCTGTGTGACATATGACGTGCTGGAGAACGCTTTGCCACAGTCATCACATTTGTAAGGTTTACCTTCTTTATGTGAACGGCCATGGAGCAAAACATCAGACTTACTGTAGTAAACCTGAGGGCATATCTTGCACCTGTACTCCCTAGTTTCCCCGACATCCTCTAGGGTAGGACCAGGTCGTACCCGTGCCTCACCTGGCAGTCCTGTGTGGAGATGTGGAGGCTGGCTGTTGCGTGACTTTGACCCTGGTTTGCGACCTCGCTTCCCAGATCCTGGACCCGACGTGGGCGTAGAGGCCTGAGTAGTGGTGCTTTGGCTAGGGCCTGGTTGACCATGGGACTGAGTAGTCAGCATGCTAGCACCATTGCTGGGGGACTGTTGATGGTTGCTCAGAGATTTCTCATTCTGTTGGTTTTGTTGTTGCTGCTGTTGCTGTTGTTGCAGTTGCTGCTGTTGTTGTAGGAGCCCAAGGTTCATCTCATGAGCAAGTTGTGGGGGCAGTGGCAGAGGAAAGCGTTCCATTGCTTTGGCTTGCTCAAAAGCTTTAGAGAAACAAGATACAAAATATAATTTTGTTTAAATCCATGTAATAGACCTCAAAATTATGACACAAACAATTCCACACTTTGGCTGAAATACATGTACATTATCTCAATTTCTAAATAACCATGGCTGGCAAGGCTGAAAAGAAGCACCAACCTTAGGAGCCCCATACATGTTGAAAATCATAAAAATTAAAATGCTGAAGTGGGAAGGTGTCTTGGTCGGGAAGGTGTCTTTGTCTGAAAACTGGCATTCCTTTTTAAGTCTCCTTTAATAAAACTTTTTTTTTTTTTAAAGTAACTAGAAATGTCCATTGCTGTGCAATGCGAATGTATCCCCCGGCACTGGCAGCGATTCGAAGGAGGGACAAAGAACCTCTCCCCTCCCCTGCCTCAAACAAAAGGATGGTGCAAAGATTGCCGCCAGTGGCCGGACTATTGTCAACACTAAGAACAGCATCACCAAACAATGTGTGTAGATTAATAATGCATCTCTATAGAAAATTCGAAAGAAATCTGTCAAGAAATGTGACCTGCAGAGCGCACACACCAGATATCTACTAAAATATGACCTTTGACCCTATAAATGACGGAACACTGGGGGCAGCAATACCAAAAACTGTAGAGGTCTAAGAGTAATCTATGATGTACATGTACCTCCACACAAAATCTGACAGAAATCAGTTGACAAATGTGTCCTCCAAAGTGCATGCAAGACAGCAACCAAAATATGACATTTGACCCTATAAAAAGCGGAACACTTGGGGGCAGCATTAGCAAACATTATTGATGTGTAGATTTCACTAAGACACACCTCCATATAAAATTTGAAAGAAATCCGTCAAGAAATGTGGCAGTTAGAGCGCACAAAAGACATATGACCTCTGACCCTATAAAGGACGGAACAATGTAGGCAGCATTATCAAAAAGTATAAATTTGTAGATTGTACTAAGATACATCTCCATACAATATTTGAAAGAAATCCATCCAGAAATGTGGCCTGCAGAGTGCAATCACGCCATCCTCCGAAGTATGACCTTCGACCCTATAAAAGATGGGACACTGGTGGCAGCATCACCAAAAACTATAGTTTTTAGATTCCACCAAGAGACACCTTCATGCAAAATTTGAATGAAATCCGTTCAGAAAGGTGACCGCCAGAGCGCACACAAGAGTGCACACAAGGATATGACCTTTGACCCTATAAAAGACGCAACACTGGAGTCAGCATGGGTTCTAGATTATACCAAGAGACACCTTCATGCAAAATTTGAACAAATTCCGTTGAGGAATGTGACCGCTAGAGCGCACACAAACTATCCACAAAAATATGGCCTTTTACCCTACAAAAGATGGAACAGTGGGGACAGCATCACCAGAAATTATAGGTGTCTAGATTTTACCAAGATACACCTCCATACAAAGTTTAAAAGAAATCCATTGAGGAATGTGACTGCTAGAACGCACACAAGAATGTGACGAGGCGGCAGTGGCGTAACGCTGCTGAATCCAAAGTATCCTCCAGCATTCTGCCGGGGATACAATAATAAAAGAACAGAAACATTAATTAAATTACATAGATATTTTTTTTTTAAAGTTATGAAATCTGGGGGGTGTTTCATAAAGCTGTTCAGGGATGTAGCTATGGTGGGCGGCGGTGGGCGGGCCCGCCCACCACTCACATTTTCCGCCCGGCACTCTGGCTGAAAATCAGTTTCCCGTCCACCACTATTTCCCCAAACTTGATGTGTATTAATTGCCCCAAAACACACATATAATGCGCAGAAATTACCTTGTTGTGCTTTGATATTGACCATAAATATTATTTCTTGACTTGACTTGTAAGTATAGTACACTCGTATAACCTGAAACTAAAGTGAAAATTAAATAAATTGATTGTAATCCGAACGTATGATAGCTAGCTAGCTACGTATACTCCTCCGGCCGCATCTCCGGCGGCGTCCGCGACCAAGGGGCCGGGGACATATCGCGTGGGGTTGGTTCGCAATAAGATGATTTCCTATTGCAAAGGCAGTCAAATTCACTCAAAGCGTCATTACTATACTTCGTGTGTAGAAATTAGGCAGTCATACACCTCAACACTTTCAAATACGACAGCGCAAAAGTCACTAACATTCACTCAAAATTGGCATTTAATTTACAAAAACCAACACCAACATATCCATGAAATACAATAAATTACCGTTGTTGGAAAAGGTAATTTCAAAAATGAAATCCGTAATTTACTGTCAATTATGGCGAAACGGGGTATTGGAGGTCATTGTGTACATTTCCTGATCGCCGCGAGCGCAGACATCTCCCCCCAAAAATTTGGTCATTAAAAATTATGTCCTTATCGCACACACGTAAAAGTCCCAATTTTCTGCATGCGCGATCGTAGAGATCGATGGTTTGCACGCGATACCGAGTTCCTTTGTGGACAAAATTTTATTGGCCGATTTTAGTCTAAAACATCGGCGGAATGAAAACAACATGCGATCGTCAAAAAAAATCTGCGGGAATTTCTTCGGTTTTGGACATGATTTTGACTTTGGATTTTGCTGGAAATATCAGAAGTTCTACCTAACGGCCATTTGAGGTAGGAGTGAGATTTTTAAGAGCTGAATTTGATAGGAAGTATTTTAAATATCTTTTTCCTCCCCCATACCTGGCTTTAGTACATGCGATAGAAAATTTGTAGTATTTTTGTATTAGTCCCGCGCAGTGGTCAATATGACCACTATTAGTATTACGTGGTGTGGTCAAGTTGTGGGCACAAAAAGGAAAGGCGTTACAAAGTGAAAGTGAAGCTGACTTAGGTAAGTAAGTACTAAGTAGTACAGCTGAATGAATGAAACAACACAGCTATTTGTTTGTTTTTTATTGCATTTAATTCATTATCCATTTCATACATTTTATTCAGTATAATGACAATGGGTGATTTCACGCTCGGTGTTGGTGTTTAGAGCGAAAATTCTCCTAAAATCGAGCTCAAACACTGCTATTCAGATTAAGGAGCTGATACCGATATCCCAACAAAGCGCATCGTATAAAAAATACTACAAATTTTCTATCGCATGTACTAAAGCCAGTAATGGCGTCAGCCCCGTTTTTAACGAAGGGAAAGAAAATTGTTTTAAACTATTTAATTATTAGTCTAGAATATCCTTAAATTACATGAGTAGTCCGGAAATTCTAAAATAAATAATTATTTGATCTAGAGTGTGGTAAGAAACTTCACAGAAATGGATGGTCTTGACAGGAACAGTAAGTTTAGATATGATTTCTCTCGAATTTCTCACTTGCAGCAGAAAATGCTGCGGTAGCTAATGCAGCTAGACGCCGGATCGGACGGCGTAGCGCGTACAGGGCAAACAGCCAAATTTCAAGCCTTGGTACAGATTAGCCGTGAAGATTCATGGCTTTTGTATTGTAAATGTTGATTTAGATCTCATCCTGATAAATGATGTGGATTCTCTGGGTCTTTAACTATGGAATATCTAACATCATTTTTATTAAATCTATCATAAAAAGAAAATTAGGTCGGAATTTTTCTTCACTCCTTCAAACCCATTAAAAAGCAAAAGTAGTTCCTTTCTGTGTGCTCTAGATCGAACGTTAGACCAAATGCTGGCCTAGATCTAATATCAGGCCTATATGAACATAATACCTCTTAACGCCTATGAAATTACACTTCGAATAGCGCCTACTGTCTTTATTTCTCATGACTAATCAGCAAAATTTCCCATAGCTAGAAACACCAACACCAACACCGACCGTGAAATCGGTATTTCTTAATCCCTAGGGGTATAGTGTTAGTGAATGGGAATTAGAGAGTCCTTTGCTTCAGTGCACATTTCTTTTGTGGCATTGAAGAAAACTTTTTGTTATTGACTGTCATTTAAAGCCATGCATTGAATCAACATTATATCCAAATTTGGTACATTTCCATGCAGAGAATTTAATTTGGTGATCTCTTGAACTTTTACAAGTTTCTTTTTTCCTTTAGTGTATTATGAATTTGTTTCAGTTACAGCCATACAGCCATTCATGTCTGACTCATTTAAGTCATTTGGGCAGTGTTATAGCTACGGTGGTCGGCGGTGGACGGGCCCGACCAGCACGGGGGGTTTCCGTCCACCACTCCGGGTGAAAAACACTGCTTCCGACCGGCACTAATTTCACATAAGAAACGGCATTAAACGTAACTGTTTGTGAAGAAACGTGGTACTTACATTCATATTTCCATCTTTATTCTTGTTTTATTTGCAATCGTACAAGAATCATGCTTTCTATTTGACAATAAAAGATTGTTTCTTAAAGATTTGCCGTGTTTTGTTGTCTTTTGTTACGCACTATACTGTACTACTGTTCGTAATTTGCACCTACAAATAGATATGTTTTACGTAGCGTATACCGGAAGCTGCTAATTGCGAGGCTCCGTTCGCTAGAATGACTTGTTGCTTGTCAGTCAGTGAAATTTGAACCACCACTAAAAAGTTCCTAGCTATAACACTGCATTTGGGTATCTAGAAATTGGGATTGTGGGCCTTAAATGTTGTATAAGTCAAAAGCTTAGGGGGCGCTGCCCCCTAAACCCCCGCTGCGGCGTTGCCCGGAACCCCTGGTCGATAGTCGTGAAGCTGAGTTCGCTGCGCTCACTCCACACCTACATGTATGCTCCACACGCAGGTCAAAGTCCATGAGGTTGCACCCACCACTAAAAATGCTCTAGCTACAACAATGAAGCTGTTCATAAAGTTAGGCATGACTTAAATATGACAAGCCAAATGAGATGCTCAGTCATTTTAAACTGCATCAACCAAAGTTGAAATGTGCAGATGTAGCTTAACATTCTTATTATAACAAACATTTTTAATGCAAAGGATATTTTTTGCCATAATTTAAATGAGGTTATTGGAAATACACTCACACTTTGTTAAAACATCAGGAAAAACTTCGGGCATCCTATCTGTCACTTCATATTCAAGTCGTTCATAAAGTCATGCCTAACTTCACGAACAGCTTTATGAAACACCCTCCTGGTCTTTTGATTGTTTGTAATGCTGTTGGATATAACTTACCTGCCCTGTCTTGCTTAGCATTCACAAGATGAGGCACTCTTATGGGAAATCTTGTAGCTTGCTGTGGGTGAAATATCAAAGAAAACACTTATTTAAAAGGTAATGTACTTACAATACCAAACCTGGATGCTTGCTGTGGATTAAATAAAAAACAAAGCACTTATTTTAATAACAAGATAAGGTACTACAAAGGGAAACTATGGTTTTTGCTGTGGTTTAAGAAATAAAGCTCACGAAATAAGGTACTTCACTGTTGTTTCTGCTGTAGGTTAAAGCTCACATTATAGTTTTGGTAGAAAAAAGAAAATTGGAATGAAATGAGGTGAATACAGTCTCACATTGTTCTCCTCATATCAAACGATACATACATGTGCGAGATCATTTTATATTTTTCATCCATGATTTCCAGTGATTATGAATTTCAGAGTAAATATCTGAATGGAGCGCTCCGTGACAGCTATACACTGCCCTGCCCTAGGATCCTTTCACCCCGATGGCTCCCCATCACATCACATCAATCTATGCATTCCATCTGGAGATGTCGCCTCTGTCCCCTTTACAAACAACCCTCAAAAGGTTTTACACATGTGTGTTGCTGTTGTTGCAATTTATGTCCCAATTTATGTCCCAGGCCAGGTATCTCAGTTATATTTTGCCTCTCATTTGTTTAATATGCCACTTGTGGAAGAAGGAACTTCACATCATCTACAAGTATCTTGCTAAGAAAGAACTTACACATGTACAAAACAATGTCAGTCTGGAAGAAATCATACTAGAAATGTCCTCTGATGAAGATTGCTCTTCAAATTCCCCTACGTTCCAAATACAAGTGTTGTTCGGGCCGAATATTCATGCCACATGTGCGTGCAGTCCCATATAACCATTTCTGTGGGTAGTACATGTGCTTTTTAGTGAGATTGGGTCCATTTCTGATCATTTTGATGATTCCAAAATTTCACAGTACTCACCAATTATGATATCATCAACCTTTCCCAACTGCTTTGAGATGGGTTCTTTCACAATGTAATTGCATGACCAGAACTCAACATTATCTTTAAATATGGATCAAATTAAGCCTTCATGTACATGTAACAAAGTACATGTAAGATACTACACTGAGAAACAACAGTTCTTGCCAAGGTTTAAATAAGAAACAAAGCACTTATGTGACAAGATGATATAACAATGATTTATGTGCGTTACATATGGATCAAAGCACATTTAACCAGATAAGGTACCGTCTTGAAAAACTTCCACACATATACAGCTCGCTTCGTACAGATAACAATTTAATATTGAATGGCTTTGATTTTGTTATCAATAACAAGTTGCAATAACTATTCTAAGCTACTGAAATCCTTTCACCTGATTGGCTGAGAGCAAATTTGTTATAGAATTTTAGCAGTTGTTATTGGTAACAAATTTTATGAAACAGGGCCCAGACTTTGTAACAGGGCCCAGACTTTGTAAAGATGTTTTCTTGTAGAAACAGGAATTCTTTAGTAATGACTGGCACCTTTATTTTTAAAACATCATGTAAGAGACCCAGTTGTATGCACTTTTCATGGAATTGTTGTGGATGATTTTGAGAATCTATTTTCTTTTAGAATCAATAGTCCCAAATCACAATCACTTTGGTTCAAAGTTTTTGAAAGTACAGATTACATTTTACTTACTACATGTATGAGAAATCCAAGTTCTTTTTGTATCCAAGTTCTTTTTGTATCCAAGTTCTTTTTGTGGCCTACCAAACAAAGCTTATGCTTCAAATGGGAAATTCTTTAATCTGAAACCTCAATTAGAAAGAATACTTGAAACCATTTTTTGCCTTAACCTAATGACTATAGGAAGCGAGTGGATCCTGCCGATGCCAATGCCAATGCCAATGGGAATGACAGAGCTCAGTAGTCAACAGATTAAATTACATACCTCCATGGAATCCCTGGCCCATATGTAGGCAGTCTCCAGGTTGGCTGAGAGAGAGGAGGCCATGGTGTTTTCACTCATCCTTCATACCACATCAGAGAGAGTAAGGCGTCTCAGATTGCATACCCTGTACAGCCTGGAGTCTTAAGAAGAGTCTTCCAGAAGAGCAGTTCTCATATACAAGACATCATTGAATCATCTCACCAAGGCTTAACCTTGATTGAAAATGAAGTTGGAAAAATGGAAACTGCAATATTTAATATCTAGTCCTATTTCTGGAAGTTAAAAAAAGACAACAAATTTGAAAGATGAATTAAAAACAATCCACAGAAAACAAAGTTTTGAAGGTGCAATCCTGATGCTACATCCACTGGCAGGGCTGCCTTCTTTCATACACTGAGCACAAAACTTATAACTCTCTACATATATGTACATGTATAATTATGTTAAGCTCCATTTTTCATCAATCACATACATGTACATGTACATGGGCATGGCTCTGATCATGGGGACACTTAGTGCTCCGTAACTTCATCCCATGATTGAATTTTTGTTTGTTTACAGGATAGGCAATAATATTTGGGAGAGTGAAGAGTATGAGGAAGCTTACCAAACCCTAACGTTTTTAATAAATAATTTTTTTTTTCTTGGTACACTACAGATCATGACATATCACTAATATTTGTACAATAAAATGTTACATAGGAAATGCATTTATTTTTGTGGTCTCACCATCGGTAAATTTTTTTTTTTTTAATGTTTTGTCAATAAAAGTGGAGAATAATCCTGTGTGAATCTGTCCTATGTATGTATCTTGCACAAAACCTAAAGACATTTTTTTAATGATGATGTTCACTTTAGTTTACGTTCATAACATTTGGTGTCAGCTTCCCGACGACGACGTTTGTTTTGAAGAACCCGATTTGATACTTTTAATAAAGAAAAGTTAACATAACCATACTAGATTTGTTATGCAAAAAGTACACAAGCTATAATATTTCTGTCCCTAAATTTTTTGCAAAATTTATAGAGTGTCTGGTGTTATGAACGAAAACATGGCTCTTACTTTTGTCCGAGTTCGTGGGAAGAATTAATTGGGCGGAAATAAAAAGTGCATGTGATTGCCAAGTTACAGTTTTGGTTTGGACATTTGTCTCCCCAAGCAGGCGCTGGTTTAAGCGACTTGTTGTTTCGTGTAAGCATGTTATGAATGCAAAATGACCTCGCAGCGATACAGTGTGGTGTCAATGTTATGAACGTAATAATTCACAAGAAAAGTAATCTTTATGTAATTGTATGACTTCGAGAATGATCGGAAGATTTCTGTTTATGAATGAAAGGACATTGGATTTTGTCAGATTTCTTAAATGCATATCCCGATTTTCACTTTCCACTTTCACCCTTTCACTTTTCATTACATTCATAACCCTGACACAAAATTTTGCATAACGTTGGGTAATAGAGAGCAGTGTACCTTTACTGATTAAAATGTTTTTTTTTTAACAAATGGCCTTCCTGGTGTATTGGATTATACACTTTCTGCTAAGACAGCTGTTGAAGTACATGTAATTTGTTCCATGGTTTGGGACGAGGAAGAACATTGTCTGGTAGAGCAACAAATCTTACATTCATAACGCGGTGTCAGTTTTGGGTTTTGCCGTATCATACATGTAACTGTGTTTGCAAAATTAATGCCTCTTTGTGCACATGAATTGAAAGCCTACCTGGAGTGTATTGGATTATCCTCTTTCTGATCACAGCCATGCACACATGTATATTGATCAAGGCATTCTCATACAAGTTTTGTCCTCTCCCCCCCCCCCCCCCCCCACCCCCAATCAAAACAATCTTCTTTTTACAGAGAGGTCAGGGTAAAAAGGAATTATAGTATCATGACCCAAGTATCAAGATGGTTAATGGTTTATAACATGCTTGACCTGCATATGTCTGAGCTTGTTTTCTCATTTTGCAAATGGTGCATAAGTGGGCCCTACTCTCGAAGCACATTTTGTAATGTAAAAATAAAGTTCATTTGATCTTACATTGTAGTGTTTTCACTCATCTTAAATAAAAACAATTTGGGATATTGTTTCAATAATCTTTTTTGCATTATGATGTCGAGAAAAGAAAAGATGGAAAGAGACAGAAAAAGGGAAAAAGCAATTTACGAAGATGGAAAGAAAGAGGAAAATTGAGAAAAAAGAGACATACATGTAAAGAAAAAAAAGAGAAGGAAAAAATAATATGAGGAAGGACAATACGGTATGTGTATACTGTAGAAAAAGAATGGAGTTGAAAAGAGAACTTTCTTCAGTTCAAGTACATGTATCTAAAAATAAAGACTTGCATGCACTTACACAAAATGTATGTGTTACCATTAATGTGTGAAAGCATTAAATTAAGAAAAACAGGATGGTGAAAGTATGAAAGAAATCGGACAAGGCATAAGAAAGTTATGGATTATTAACAAGGCATTAGCAAGATTGTGTCTCGCCCACTTGCGAAAACTGGAAAAACTGGTAAACTTTAACGTATGACCTCAAATGACCTTTGACCCTATCATGTGACCTCCAACGGCAACATAACGTCAAGGTACCCTCAGTGCAAATATGACCCGAGTTAGGTTGTAATCCAAGCAACTGATGTGAAGTTATTTCACAAAAGAGTCTTGCAGGTAAACTTTAACATATGACCTCAAATGACCTTTGACATCATCATGTGACCTCCGACAACACAATAACATGGTAATAATATATATCTGTAAAGCGCTTAGACACATCACCATTGATGTATTAGGCGCTATATAAAAGCGGAATATTATTATTATTAGATGCCCCTAGTGCTTCTATCACCCAAGTGTGGCTGCCAAGTAATGAATCATAAGAGAGTCTTGCAGGTACAAAAATATCATTAATTTTCGGGTTTCTCTGAAGCGCCTTTACCCTCAAGGCAGTACTCAAAATATGTTGTACATAGCATATATTGTTTAGGTCCTCATGAAATAAGAAGATCCTACTGAGTAATACAAATTCTGAAAAAATGACACTTTAGTCACTTTGAGTGTTGGAGCAAATGGGAGTTGTCCGCCCCTACATCAGTGACATTACCTATTCGGCCAATTTGAAATTATAGTGATCACAACTTTCAAAATTTCATAACTTTCTTTAATATTGCTTGTCTGATTTTGTTAAAACTTTCACCAATCTGCTTCTCCGATTTCTTTCTTTCTTTCAGAGCAATTTGTCATTAAGGTTAGATTTCCCTTTAAAAATGAATCAAAATAAATAAAAATTGGTCAATTAAGGCATTAGGAAACTACTTTGGGGAAAAATTAGTCAAATAAAAAAATAACAGATGAAAGGTGAGGGAATCACACACTTTTATGACTGAATGGCCAATTTGTCTCCATGAGATGTAGCCCAACCAGACACCATGCTTTGCACAGCGTCTGACAAGGACACATAGACTTTCATTGCGACACCCCTCAATGTCGCTAAAAACAATGTACAAAATTAATTTAAAATGTATGTTAAACTTCCAATGTGTGTGTGTGTGTAATTGGGTTTTTACAGACGTGTATCAATCAGATATGATTATTTACGTCTGGGACCGACCTTTAACGTCACCATCCGAAAGACGTGACTCAGTCTCGAACCTAGGTCCGCTGAATCAGTTTATAACTTCCACAACGCCCAACGTCCAATTTTACGTTACACTCACATGAAGCGATTGCTTGGATGGATTTGTTGGAGTTCAATCCCAAGCAAGCCATCAGGCAATGTCCACAGGGTATAAAATTTCAACTTTTGACTGCCAAAACCTGTCCATCGCGGTACCGCTTCGCGACAGCACTGTAGTTATGCACGGGTGTGACCTTTCAAAAAGTGCAGCGCGATTACATTCTGCCATTCGACTGTGGGAAGATGACGCAATAAATCATCCTTTGGTAAGTTGTAAGTTGGTTAACTAAATTTAATTTAATAATGCAATCAATCAATTTTTTTTTTTTTTCACTGAAAAATATATGTAATTTCAGCGAAAAGCATGGAGTTGCATTTTTGTAGTTGCGGTTCGCAACGCTAACGCGACAGCGCTGTGTATAGTTACATGAGATGGTGATATTTTGTAAAAATGTTACAATTTCCAAATTGTAGTCTGATTTTCTTCAGGGTTAAAAAAAAATCAGAACTCAGATTTTACAAAAAGTTATTTTGGGCTGGAGTTGGATTTAAAATATTACAAAGAAAGAAAATAAAACAGGGAAGGAAAGAAAAGGGGAAAATGGAATTAGAAATAAAAAGAAAGATAAAGAAGAACAAAGAGGGAACACAGGAAAACAACACAGGAATATAACATCTACGACTTTTTAAAAATCCTTTTCCCAAAAAAAATCATGAACAGATGAAATTTACACTTTTTTTGGGTTTTACACCAAAAAAAAAAGCAGACGGCCTCCAAAAAGGAAGCGGGCGGGGATGCTAAACACGTTTTTTTTTCATTTGGCCTTAATTAAATACTAGATATAGGGTCGCGCGCCCGGTATTTTAGTTTTAGCATAAGATCTAGATCTAGATCTAGATTTTGATCATTGATTTGGCTGACAACGAACAAAAATGGTTGTGATGCACAATTTAACATGACTCGCATTCATAGACATAGTGAGAAAAAAAATTGAGAAATTTGCCAATTTGTGAAACCAGCAGCATCTAACAATGACAGTCATTGTCAGTGATCGCAAATCATCGTGAGGCCTTTGGCTTAATTACCTACAAGTACAGTAGGGTCGCGCGCCCGGTATTCGGTCATATTCCAGAAATCGGTCACGCAGCTGTTTGAATAGCTGTGAAGAACTCATCAATAACTTTTGAGGCTCGAAACCTGCACATAACAGACACATGAAAACGGTACCTCTAAATGTTGAAAGCAATTCAGGTCGGACGCCCTGGAAAAGATCTCCAAATACCCTCGAAACTGGTCAGTGTTACCCAAGTTTCCGCACTTCCGGGTTCCGTTAGCGCGTGAGTTAACACGCATAGCCATATGTAGACGCCTATGGTGAAATAACTATGTGTGCAGGTGCAATGAATTTAGTATGTGTGTGAAGAGGAGCTTCCGGGTCTTCCCTCTATCGCAGCGAATTTGCAAATGGCGATCTCAGCGATGAGCAAGAGAATATATACCTCACCCCTGCCAGTGAGATGGCGCTCTTCCAGTATTCGGTCAGGCAACATTGAGTGCCTTGCGCCAATGCGCTTTGTGTGCAACTTGTCGCTTTGCGCTTCGCCGACGCGCTTTGCGCTTTGCTGACGCGCTTTGCTCTTTTTAGAAATACATTTTGTTCATTATTTCTGACCCTAGATCTTCGATTTGTGGATTTTAATGGATAAAAATTCTCATACATTTAAGTATGAATATATAGAAGCCACAGAAAATGCCTAAAAACGCAGAAATATGACAAAAATGGTTATATAATTCTCCCGAGATGCAGCGCACTATCGCGTGACCGAATTGTGGGCGGCGCCGACCGAATACTGGGCGGAAAACTTCTCCTTCTTCTGTCGGCGATATTTTTTGGGGCAAGTTTCCATGTTTTAAATTATTTTGATAATTATTTAAAGGACAATTTTGCGGTTCTTTTGATGGTAGATTGTCAATTTAAAGAGATAGGTATTCATATCAGCGGCGATTTCTTTTTTAGTGACCGAATACCGGGCGCGCACCCCTACATAGTTAAACTGGCATGACTGGGCCTAGGCGGCCCTAGGCCCTGGCCCAGATCTCGTCTTTAGGCTTAGCAAGTCTGCAAGTTTAGGAATTAGGGAGTACTTTTAGCCGAGTTGAATACAGAATAGACTAGATCAAAATTGTTAGCCAACATTTCTGTCACTAGTAGTAATTTCCTAATTTCACTTTCAGTATTTTCTCTTCTTTTTTTTTGTTGCTTGTAAACACTGTGTTAATTGCAGTTTGCACATACACAGTAATACAGTCACTACCTCGGCCTCAGTGATTACAGCTCACAGGTGGGGGATACAACTGTGCAGTGCAG
This sequence comes from Heliocidaris erythrogramma, assembly GCA_025617745.1. NCBI lineage: Eukaryota > Metazoa > Echinodermata > Echinoidea > Camarodonta > Echinometridae > Heliocidaris > Heliocidaris erythrogramma. Next base: position 33,558,899 of record CM046865.1, on the reverse strand, counting down.
ACAAGCGCCAGACAGTCACACACACAACCACAGAACGCACTACACACACAAGACACATACACACAGCGTGCAATGTCGATAAGCGTCAAGCTTTGCACCGAGGAAAAAAAAAAGGGTCGAGTCTACCAGCGCCTGACTGAGACATAAACTAAAGTGCGTTCCAACGATTGACATCTCATTTCATTCAACAGTGTTTCAGATTTGCACAAATTCATTGAGATATCATTCACATCTTTCACTATCATCAAAAATTGTGAAATATAAATCTCAAATTTTACCTGATTTTTCGTTGTTTTAGACCTTCATTTTCTATGGTTGTATGTTACGTTATTAATAAAATAACTCGCATATTAAATCACAGATTTAATCTCAATAGATTTTAATTATATCACAATACATTATTAATATATTAAAAAGGTAAACATCATGATTTTAATTTTATAAGCGGTATATAACATACATTTTTTTATAAGTACATAATGTATTACCAAATTGGCATACTAAATAAACATTAAGATATTGAGCACAATTTGTGTTTACGTGCTGTTCCATTGTCAAGTATAGGAGTACAAAGATATGGTACCAGTCTTAAATAGATTGTGAAACATATGCATTCACGACAATACGCAGCTGCTGCATGTATACTGTGCATGCATGCGTGCATGATCTGATATGTGCCATGATGCCTAGGCCCTGCAATGCATGCAGTAGCGGTATTTCTGCATACGGCGCGGCGCGACTGAAGCGTTGCACGATGGAGTAGATAACGTAAAAATGTGCCTGAATGATAAAAGTTTATAATTACTTTCAGGATGTCGTTATTGAGATTTACAGTTCCGAAACGAAATGTTTTGTCTTATTCCCATGGTAAAACACTGAATTATGTGTTTACAGAGAGGAAAAAACATATGTTTTCTTCATTATGTGTTGCTGCTTCGACGGATCACTCGTGTATATCATGCCTGCTGCGTCGGGGGAGTGTTCCACGAAGTTATGGTAGGTCATCTCGTGAGCACGTGTATATTATGTGTGTACTGTGTGTATAGTGTGCGAGAGAGATGATATGATTTCAGTCTTGAGAGACCTACCTAGGCTAGGCCAAGGAATAGGCAGATATATAGTCACTAGGATACCCAGCATGCCTAGGGAAGATACTGAACGCAGGCACTAAAAAGTTATGCCTCTCTCTGTATCCAGTTCCAAGTTTTTGATCCTTTTCAACCTCACTAAATTAATTAAAATGGCTGGATCGTTTCCTGGTGCAGGCGATTCATAATCATAATCATTGACATTATATTGATCTTTCTTTCTCTCCCTTTCACCTTTTTTGCCATTTTAATTTGAACTTTTGATGAGCATGTACACGTACCCCTACCCCCTCCCCCTCTGGCAGTGGCTATTCTTACGACGAGTCGTATGAATAATTTTCCGGCTATTCTTACGACATGCGCACACGCTCCATTTTCGTATTCTGCGCCGTCGTAAGAATAATTTTCCGGCTATTCTTACGACATGCGCATACGCTCCATTTTCCCTAACCCTAACCCTAACCCTATGCGCATGTCGTAAGAATAGCCGGAAAATTATTCTTACGACTCGTCGTAAGAATAGCCACTGCCTTTTCTTTTTTCTTATTTTTTTCCTTTTCCTTTCCTTTTGCCTTGGCTGTAGCTTCTGCTAAGTCCTGTGTTCCTGAAGATCTAGATGTGTAAATATATATACATTTGGTTTGGGGTCCAAAATTTACATAGGTCTCAGTGAAAACAATACATGTATATGGGAGCAGTGAGCGATTTAGCTCTGGTAAGCTCCAAAACTAAAGAACTCTGGTAAAAATAACACTGAGAAACCAGAAAGAGCTCTCCTGAACAAGCAATTATTTTTTATACTGATACTTGATAAGTCTACACCTGGAAGAAAAAAAATTATTATAATAATACATTTATATTGCGCTTTAAAATACAATGTTTCTAAGTGCCGAAGTAGTATTATTGCCCTGGCTTTAGCCCAGCTGCCCTATAAGGCACTGATAGCATTCAAGGAATAACTTCCTACCAGGTACCCATTTACTACACCTGGGTGAAGAGTGGCAAATGTACATTAAAGGGCAATCCAACCTTGGTAATAAGTTGATTTGTGTGAAAGCAGAAAAATAAGAAAAACAGGATGGTGAAAGTTTGAAAGAAATCGGACAAGGACTAAGAAAGTTATGGATGTTTGAAAAATGAGATCACTACATCTATGCGAATCTCAAATTGGCAATTTGATGAGTCGATTGTGACATACTTGTGGACAACTCTCCCATTTGTCGTACACAAATTTATCATTAATTTGCGGTTTTCTCGGAAGCGCCTTTACCCTCTGGGCAGTACTCAAAATATATTGGAGATAGCATATTGTTATAGGTCCTCATGAAAGAAAAAGATCCTACTAATTAAAACATTTTGAAAAAAGTGACATTTTAGTCATTTTATGTGTTGGAGCGAATGGAGGAGTTGTCCACAGCTACATTACAGTGACATCGGCCAATTTGAAATTCCCATATGTGTATAGTGATTACAACTTTCAAAAATTCATAACTTTCTTATTGCTTGTCTGATTTCGTTTAAACTTTCACCAAACTGCTTCTCTGATTTTTCCTCTTTCTTTCAAAGCAACTTGCTATTAAGGTTGGATTTCCCTTTAATGTCTTGCCAAAGGACATTAGTGCCGCAGTGGGACTCGAACCGCGAACCATGTGATTATCCACTAGACCACGACACCTCACATTTATTTCACATTTTCTCAACTTCACTTTTTCCTATTACTACCTGTATCAGTCAGAGTGATGATTTTACTTGCTGCATATATGAGCAGAGACCAAACATGTCTGTTCTCCAAGGAGAAAAGTTGGTAGGAATGAGTTATGAGTTATGGAAATGTAGATCTACTTGTATATATATATATAGTAAAAAAATATAGTTCTGCTTCGGACTTGCAAAGTTATAGACAAAATAGGAATGAAAAGTCCGTATACGATATTGTTTTTCTACCAGATGTATTTAAACCTATGGGCTGAACTTATAGATTTTTTTTGCAATGACTGTGCTAGATGTATCTGGGTGGTCCCTGTATTAAAGCCTATGGGAATGAGACAATGCAGTAGTCAACGGGGTTAACACATTTCATACTTGTTTCTCCTTTTTAGTTTCTCATCCTAGACGCTACTTGTTCACCAACCAGCCGAACAGGTGTGAGGCCAAGACTATCCGGGTAGTGGAGTATGTAACTGAACATCAGCAACCAAAGCAAGAGATCCATGCAGATCTTAGCAATGGTAAGAAAATGATCTTACCCCCCAGAGTGCGTAGCTTACAAGCAGTGTAAAGGAGATGTCCATCCCGATGTAAAAGTGGTTTTGATAAAGGTGGAAAAATAAGAGAAACAGACTGGTTGAAGTTTGAGAAAGGTGCAATGAAAATAAGAAAGTTATAGATGTTAAAGTTGTGATCTATCAATAATGATTTGGTACAGCTGGTTTCTGTTGCAATAGCTTGTATTTAGTTTTGTACAAAGAATTATTCAAAAGAGCTCTGGTAAACTGAAAAGAAAAAACTTTAGTAAAAACAAAACAAACTAGACATTTAATTCGTCACTGAGACGAATTAGGTGATCTGTCTATTGATCTTAATATTTTTGACGAAGACGAATGACAAAATGATAATGTGAAGGATGAGGTTGATATCACGATGAGATTAATTATAATGAATCTATTCACGATTTTTATGATTTCAGCCTTTTCCTAGCATTTTCAATTCGTAGGCTCTACTACCTACCTTAGTGAAATAGCGCCCCCTTTGTTTCAATGGGGCATAAAGTGTGTTAAATGAATTTTGGATGATTGGTGGATATCATGACAGTGATGATGATAATGATGATAATCATCATCATCATTATTATGAATATCATCATGACAGTAATGATAATGATGTTGATGATAATCATGATGATGATCATTATATTATCATGACAGTGATGATGATAATGATGTTGATGATAATAATCATCATCATGAATATCATGACAGTGATCATGACAGTGATTTTTACAAAATGGCGCCTGGATGACGTCACAATAATCTGATGACCTTGAAAAAGATGCGGGAACTTGACCTTATTAGGACTGATGACTGACAAAAATTTGAAGATAATTGACTAAGCCAATTTTGAGAAATTGTGATATCAAATAGGACGATTTGATATTGCAGGATACTTGGGAGATAAACCCCATAGCTCTAATACACGACAGGGAATCAAAATTTCCATAGGGTTGTACACAAACTACTGCACATTACTTTCCAATAGACATAACATGGAAAATAAGGCAGTTTATTACATGATTTGTGATTGTTTATGTTATAATAGTCGAAGAGGATGGTAAAATGACAAGCAAAAACAAGCAAAAAAAAAAAAAAAATTATGGACCCACCGGGGATCGAACCTGGGTCACCTGCATGGGAGGCAAGTGCTTTGACCAATAGACCAAAACATTTCCCATAGAGATAACACGTAAACGAAAAACGGGATTCTCAAATCACATTTTGTAGTTTAAAATTGACAATGATCCCGATGTCAGATTAAAAAAACCGAACCCTCATAGAAAGAGTATTTATCAGGCTACAACATATTAAAATCTGGAAGGAAATAGACTAAAAATAACTGAGATACTGCTCAGAGAACGATGTCATGTAGATTCATGATTCGAAAAAAAATCATCTTCCATAGACATAACACGCAAATAGGGGAAATTCTGACATGTCGTTTTTAATTGAAAATTTCACTGTGATGACGTCATCAAAATGAAAAAAGGTGGTGACTATTGTTGTAGAGAATTGTCTCAGCTATAACATATCAAAATTTGGAAGAAAATCGACCACCTATTACTGAATTATTATCAAATGAATACAAAAATGATGACGTCATTTTTTCAAAATCATTTTTTTTAGTTCATATGCAAATATGATGACGTCAAAACATGAGATCGGCAAAAATTCTGCATGAATTCAAATCTACAACTCACAGGCTTTCAGAATATGTAAAGAAATTGGGGGGTTTCCACGCATTCTGACGAGCTATGGCGGATTTTAGATAGGCATGTTTTTACCACTTTTTACATTAGAATGGCCATTGACGCGCGCACGAATTTGAAACTTTGACGCACGCGTGTGGCATTATGGAAGGTCAAAAATGACTGTAAATAGTTGGAAATTGTCAAGAACAGTGTCAGGAAGACAAACCATGCGAAAAAACGGCGTTTTTACGTTATGTACGCGCTGCGCGCGCGCATAACGCGCACACGGACGCGCACGGACGGAAAATTTTAAAATGCTTAAAATGTCCTGACCCATACTCTAATTTGATTAAAAAGTGATTTTGAGCATTTTTAAATTTTGACGCGCGCGTACGTGCGCGTCATGATGCGTGCGCGGATTTTGATGACACTTTATGTTGACCCTTGACCTGAAGTTCATGTGTGTCAAATATGGTTCATTTTTGATGACTCGTTATGAAGATATGATTGATAATGTGATTTCACAAAATGGCGCCTGGATGACGTCATGATGACCTAATGACCTGGAAAAAGATTTTGGAGCTTGACCTTATATGACCTGATGACTGATAGAAATGTGATGAAAATTGACTGAGAAGTTTTTGAGATTTCATTGCAACAAGAAAGTGGTAGAAAATAAAAATAAACTAGACATTGAATTCGTCACTGAAGACGAATTAGGTGATCTGTCTTTTGATCTTGATATTTTTGACGAAGACGAATGACAAAATGATAATGTGAAACATGACGTTGATATCGGTAATTATAATGAATCTATTCACAATTTTTATGATTTCAGCCTTTTCCTAGCATTTTCAATTCGTAGGCTCTACTACCTATTTTAGTGAAATAGCGCCCCCTTTGTTTCAATGGGGCATAGAGTGTGTGAACATGAATTTTGGATGATTCGTGGATATCATGACAGTGATGATGATAATGATGTTGATAATCATCATCATCATCCCGAATATCATCATGACGATGATGATGTTGATGATAATGATGATAATATAATGACGATGATAATGATGATTATGATGGTGATAATGATGATGATTGATGGTGATGATAATGATGCTGATGATAATCATCATCATCATGAATATCATCTCAGTGATGATGATATTGATGTTGATGATAATAATGATGATGATAATGATAATGGTGATGACCATGACTGAAGTGACATTGACCTTAGCCATGCCAAATATGAAAGAGAGATGACATTTCGTGAAGAAGAGACAATCATTAGTTGATTTTTACAAAATGGCGCCTGGATGACGTCACAATAATCTGATGACCTTGAAAAAGATGCGGGAACTTGACCTTATTAGGATTGATGACTGACAAAAATTTGAAGATTATTGACTAAGCCAATTTTGAGAAATTGCGATATCAAATAGGACTATTTGATATTGCAGGATACTGCATGGAGATAAATCTCATAGCTCTAATACACGCCAGGGAATCACAATCTCCATAGGGTTATACACAAACTACTGCACACTACTTTCGGATAGACATAACATAGAAAATAAGGCAGTTTATTACATGATTTGTGATTGTTTATGTTATAATAGTCGAAAAGGATGGTAAAATGACAAGCAAAAAGAAGCAAAAAAAAATTAAAAAATTATGGACCCCCGGGGATCGAACCTGGGTCACCGGCGTGGGAGTCAAGTGCTTTGACCAATATACCAAAATATTTCCCATAGAGATAACACGTAAACGAAAAACGGGATTCTCAAATCAAATTTGGTAGTTTAAAATTGACAATGATCCCGACATCAGATTGAAAAAACCGAACCCTCATAGAAAGCGTATTAATCAGGCTACAACATATTAAAATCTGGAAGGAAATAGACGAAAAATAACTGAGATACTGCTCAGAGAACGATGTCATGTAGATTCATGATTCGAAAAAAAATCATCTTCCATAGACATAACACGCAAATAGGGAAAATTCTGACATGGCATATTTAATTGAAAATTTCACTGTGATGACGTCATCAAAATGAGAAATGGTGTTCACTGATCTTGTAGAGAATTGTCCCAGTTATAACATATCAAAATCTGGAAGAAAATCGACCAACTATTACTGAAATATTATCAAATGAATACAAAAATGATGACGTAATTTTTTCAAAATCATTTTTTTGAGTTCATATGCAAATAGGATGACTTCAGAACATGAGATAAGCCACAGTTCTGCATGAATTCAAATCTAGAACTCACAGGCTTTCAGAATATGTAAAGAAATTGGGAGGTTTCCGTGCTTTCTGAGGAGCTATGGCGATTTCTAGATAGGCATGTTTTTACCACTTTTTACATTAGAATCCCCATTGACGCGCGCACGATTTTGAAAGTTTGACGCGCGCGTGTGGCATTATGGAAGGTCGAGAAAGACTGTAAATAGTTGGAAATTGTCAAGAATAGTGTCAGGAAGACAAACCATGCGAAAAAACGGCGTTTTTACGTTATGTACGCGCTGCGCGCGCATAACGCGCGCACGGACGCGCACGGACAGAAAAATTTTAAATGCTTGAAATGTCATGAACTGTACTCTAATTTGATTAAAAAGTGATTTTGAGCAGTTCTAAATTTTGACGGGCGCGTACGTGCTCGTCATGATGTGTGCGCGGATTTTGATGACATTTTATGATGACCCTTGACCTGAAGTTCATGTGTGTCAAATATGGTTCATTTTTGATGACTCGTTATGAAGATATGATTGATAATGTCATTTTACAAAATGGCGCCTGGATGACGTCACGATGACCTAATGACCTTGAAAAAGATTTTGGAGCTTGACCTTATATGACCTGATGACTGACGGAAATGTCATGAAAATTGACTGAAAAGTTTTTGAGATTTCGTTGCAACAAGAAAGTGCCAGAAAATAAAAATAAACTAGACATTGAATTCGTCACTGAAGACGAATTAGGTGATCTGTCTTGATCTTGATATTTTTGACGAAGACGAATGACAAAATGATGTGAAAGATGACGTTGATATCACGATGACATTCATTATAATGAATCTAATCAAGATTTTTATGATTTCAGCCTTTTCCTAGCATTTTCAATTCGTAGGCTGTAGCTACTACATAATTTAGTGAAATAGCGCCCCCTTTCGTTCAATGGGGCATAAAGTGTGTGAACATGAATTTTGGATGATTCGTGGATATCATGACAATGATGATGATAATGATGTTGATGATAATCATCATCATCATCATGAATATCATCATGACAGTAATGATAATGATGTTGATGATAATCATCATGATGATGATTATATCATGACAGTGATGATAATGATGTGGATGATAATCATCATCATGAATATCATCGTGACAGTGATGATGATAATGATGTTCATGATAATGATCATTATATCATCATGACAGTGATGATGATAATGTTGACGATGATCATGATAATCATCATCATCATGAATATCATGACAGTGATGATGATGATGTTGATAATCATCATCATCATGATGAATATCATCATGACAGTGATGATGACAATGATGTTGATGATAATCATGATGATGATCATTATATCATCATGACAGTCATGATGATAATGTGGATGATAATCATCATCATCATCATCATGAATATTATGACAGTGATGGTGATACTGTGTTGTTGATGATAATCATGATGATTGTGGTGATGATAATGATGATAATATAATGACGATGATAATCATGATGATGGTGATAATGATGATTGGTGATGATAATGATGCTGATGATAATCATCATCATCATGAATATCATCACAGTGATAATGATGTTGATGATAATCATGATGATGATAGTGATAATGGTGATGACCATGACTGAAATGACATTGACCTTAGCCATGCCAAATATGAAAGAGAGATGACATTTCGTGAAGAAGATACGATCATAAGTTGATTTTTACAAAATGGCGCCTGGATGACGTCACAATAATCTGATGACCTTGAAAAAGATGCGGGAACTTGACCTTATTAGGACTGATGACTGACAAAAATTTGAAGATAATTGACTAAGCCAATTTTGAGAAATCGTGATATCAAATAGGACTATTTGATATTGCAGGATACTGGGAGATAAATCCCATAGCTCTAATACACGACAGGGAATCACAATTTCCATAGGGTTATACACAAACTACTGCCCACTACTTTCTAATAGATATAACACGGAAAATAAGGCAGTTTATTGCATGGTTTGTGATTGTTTATGTTATAATAGTCGAAGAGGATGGTAAAATGACAGGCAAAAAGAAGCAAAAAAAAAAAAAATTATGGACCCACCGGGGATCGAACCTGGGTCACCGGAATGGGAGTCAAGTGCTTTGACCAATATACCAAAATATTTCCCATAGAGATAACACGTAAACGAAAAATGGGATTCTCAAATCACATTTTGTAGTTTGAAACTGACAATGATCCCGAAATCAGATTAAAAAAACCGAACCCTCATAGAAAGAGTATTTATCAGGCTACAACATATTAAAATCTGGAAGGAAATAGACGAAAAATAACCGAGATACTGCTCAAAGAACGATGTCATGTAGATTCATGATTCGAAAAAAAATCCTCTTCCATAGACATAACACGCAAATAGGGGAAATTCTGACATGTCGTTTTTAATTGAAAATTTCACTGTGATGACGTCATCAAAATGAAATAGCGTGGAGACTAGTCTGGTAGAGAATTGTCTCAGCTATAACATATCAAAATTTGGGAGAAAATCGACAACCTATTACTGAATTATTATCAAATGAATACAAAAATGATGACGTCATTTTTTCAAAATCATTTTTTTTGAGTTCATATGCAAATAGGATGACGTCAGAACATGAGATCGGCAAAAGTTCTGCATGAATTCAAATCTACAACTCTCAGGCTTTCAGAATATGTAAAGAAATTGGGGGGTTTCCAGGCATTCTGCCGAGCTATGGCGGATTTTAGATAGGCATGTTTTTACCAGTTTTTACATTAGAATGGCCATTGACGCGCGCACGAATTTTAAAGTTTGACGCACGCGTGTGGCATTATGGAAGGTCGAGAATGACTGTAAATAGTTGGAAATTGTCAAGAATAGTGTCAGGAAGACAAACCATGCGAAAAAACGGCATTTTTACGTTATGTACGCGCTGCGCGCGCGCATAACGCGCGCGCATAACGCGCACACGGACGCGCACGGACGGAAAATTTTTAAATGCTTAAAATGTCCTGAACCGTACTCTAATTTGATTAAAAAGTGATTTTGAGCATTTCTAAATTTTGACGCGCGCGTACGTGCGCGTCATGATGCGTGCGCGGATTTTGATGACATTTTATGTTGACCCTTGACCTGAAGTTCATGTGTGTGAAATATGGTTCATTTTTGATGACTCGTTATGAAGATATGATTGATAATGTGATTTCACAAAATGGCGCCTGGATGACGTCACGATGACCTGATGACCTTGAAAAAGATTTTGGAGCTTGACCTTATATGACCTGATGACTGACGGAAATGTCATGAAAATTGACTGAAAGGTTTTTGAGATTTCGTTGCAACAAGAAAGGGCCAGAAAATAAAAATAAATAAATAATAAAGAAATAAAGAAAGAAAATTCTGACGAATATAAGAGGTGATCTGTCGACTACGACAGATCACCTAATAAATAAATAATAATAATAAAGAAATAAAGAAAGAAAATTCTGACGAATATAAGAGGTGATCTGTCGACTACGACAGATCACCTAATAATAATAAATCAAATATATATGAAATCAATGCAATTGAAATCTCGCTTGTACTATTGAAAATCACAAAAGAGGTCCCATAAACAAACAAGTAGTTTTTACACTCTTGCATGCACACATCTGATATATCCTTTTTATTTCTTTCTCTCTTTCTGCGTGGTACAGTTCTACAGACAAGGATCAGTCAGCTAGCGCATCATTTCAATGGAGAGAAAATCTTTACAGTACCAGTGCACCATTCTGGAAAACTAGATGTTCAGAAGGAAAACAAAAAGAGTGCAATAAAGTCCAAGAAAGCAGCAGTTTCTGCCAAACAAGATGCTGCAAAGAAAGCGAAGAGTGCTAAAGCTTCCCAAAAGGTGAAGACGAAGAATATAAGTGCAGCTGGTAAGAAAAGCACAGCAGCAACCTCAGAACAATCAAAATTAGTTTCCAAACCCAAGACTGATCAAAGTAAGAGCAAGACTACAAGTAAATTGCCAGTTGTCAAAAAGGGTGAGGGTTGTGAGCCTTTGAAAGACAGGACTACAAAAAATGCAAACTCAGGCAATAATTCTAGTAGTAATAAGAGAACAATACAAACTACATTATCTAAAAGCTATAGGAAAGTGAATTCGTCTAAGACTGCACAGAAGGAGTCCAAACCAGACAAAGTGACGTTGAGTAGATTGGATTCAGTGCAATCCCAATCATCGCAAAATGCCTCTTCCAAACTAGCATCAATGTCAGCTGTACAGTCGCAATCAACTCTGACGTCAAGATCAGCATCGCTGTCATCTTCATTAAAAGCAACATCATCAAAGATGACATCATCCTCATCAAAACCACAACCCTCTTCCTCATCATCATCATCCTCAAATTTGGAGAACCCACCTCAGCTGCCTCCTGCCAAAGAGAGTACACCATCTTCACAACAACTGCATAACCTAAATCTTGCCTTCAATACAATACCTTCCAACCTCACAAGACAAAATGATAAGAAACTGCTTGAATCCTCTCGATCATTAGCCAGTTCGTCCAACGCGCTGAATCAAAAACACTATGATCCCGATGCAAAGCACATGGGTGAGGTCAGACCAACGTCTCATGTGACGATGGCAAGCCTCTCCCAGCATTCGTTTGACCTTGATAACGATGATGTCTTCGAGCAAGATATGCAGTTTGCAGATGCTGTTCCTGGTAGTAGTCCAAGCATTTTGGAGTCGGTTGTAGATGAAAGTGCAATAAGAAGTGAGAGGAAGAAGGGGACAACATGGAAGAAGGTCAGAAGGAAACAGTTTTCTGAGGATGCTGAGAGCTACCTGAGGCCTTACATGGAAGCATCAGTCTTCAGTGATAATGTGAGTATTAGAAGAGTGTGATGACCTTTGAACCTTAGAGCTGTTGCATGCTTTGGTCAACTTATCTGGCATAAGCTACATCAAAACAGACACATACAAATACGCATGAGTCATGGGCCTATTGTGATACTGTAATGAACTTCAATCTCAAACCAAAATATATGGTAGAGTACTTGAATTAGAGCCGAGTCACTGAGGCAAAGATGCTATTGAATTTGTGAAATTAGGAATTCCAGAGTGTAATAGTACTGGGGATGGAGAACTACTCTAATAATACTATCAGATGAATGCATGAAACAACCATATTTTAATGCCCATTTTAACCTGATTAATGTTGATGTGGCTCTGATTTGCATTGTGTGAAAGTAGGCTGCTTCTTTACACTAATCAAGTACCCTCCCCTGGATCCTCTCCCCCCCCCCCCCCCCCCCTCTCTCTCTCTCTCTCCTGCTTCAACTCTGCTCCTGCTTCTGCTGCTCCTCCTTCCTTAGCCCATCCCTGTCCCTTGCCCCACCCATTCCCCTTCCATTCCCCATCTCCTCCCCTTTCCTTTGCCCCTTCCCTTCACATGCCTCTCCCTTAATCATTTCCCCCTTCCCCCATTCCTCCTCCTTTTCTTCCTTTTCCCTTCTCATCTCCTCAGAGCAGGTATTCTTCTACTGTAAAACAAGAAACATTTGCATGTATGAAACTTCAAAAAAAATTGCGAGTGTCCAAGATTCACCAAGTTTCTTTGCCAGAGACTAATGGAAGCACATTTGTTCTTATTACATGGTTTTTGTGTAGTTTGCGACAGTTTCTTGTCATGGACTAAAGCCATAATTGACCAGTTTAGAAAGTTGCTAGTTTTACAGATGATTAATGGCAGTAAACTCAAATCCATACTTCATATGGAATCCTTGCTTTTTGTTCTCATCAGATTGAGTCTGCTCAATCTATGATGTATGCCTTCGAGAAGCTGAATGGTGGTGTGCAGGTAGAGGATTACAATACACTCATACAAGCATGGGCTAGAAAGGTAAGACTAGATTGTGATCGAACTAGGGATATGCAAAGTGCAGTCCAATATACTTTAGCAAAAACTCTCTCTCTCCCTCTCTCTCTCTCTCTCTCTCTCTCTCTCTCTCTCTTTCTCTTTCTTTTTCTCTTTCTTTTTCTCTTTCTCTTTCTATCTCCTTTTTTCTCCCTCCATGTCTTTTCAAAATTAATTAGTACAATGTTTGAAGGGGGTATATAGGAATCGGCGTACAGTCGGGCGGTTGGTCCGTTGCAAATATTGCGCATCGAACTACTTCCTCAATTTTCGAGCAATGCTCGTGAAATTCGCCACACACATTGGTCTTAGGATGCAGATGTGCAAGACATATTTTTTGAATGTGTCGGAACTGCATTGCCATGGTAACGGCATATGGCAATAAATCAGGTTGAAATCTTGCGGATCGAACTACTTATTTTTCGAGAAATTATAATGCTCATGAAATTTCTCACACACATTTGTCTTGGGATGAAGATATGCAAGACATATTTTTTTAATGTGTCGGAAACTTGCATTGCCATGGTAACAGCATTGCAACGTCAGATTATGGCAATAAATCAGTGGGAAATCTTGCGGATCGAACAACTTCCTCATTTTCCGAGCAATGCTCATGAAATTTGGCACACACATTTTTGTGTGGGGATGAAGATGTGCAAGACATATCTTTGGAATGTGTTAGAAACAACATATTATGGCAATAAATCAGGAAAATATTGAGGATCAAACAACTTTTTCAAGCAAAATTCATGAAGTTAGGCACACACATTGTTCTTGTGGTAAAGATGTGCAAGACATATTGTTTCAATGTGTGGCAAACTGCGTTGCCATGGTAACGACATATGGCAATAAAACAGGAAAATATTGCAGATCAAACCACTTTCTCATTTTTGGAGCAATGCTCAGGAAATTTGGCACGTACATTGGGGTGGGGGTATTAATCACCTTCAGTGATATTCTAGTTATTAATGTTATTATCATTTAATAAATATCTATCTCCATCTTCTTTATTTTTAGGGTAAATGGGATGAAGTGCGCCACCTCTTGGCTAGAATGGTAACCAAGAATGTTCCTTCTAACAAACAAACATATGCAGCTTCATTAGAATGCCTGGCCAGGTGTGTATTAAGCATGTACACTGCATGTACACAGACATGTACACATAGGGCATATACACAGCATGTACACAGACTCAGTAAAAAATTTCTGGTGGCAAAATAAAACCATTTTACTTGTAAATGAATTGAAAGTGGTGGTGAAAAAAATTAGCACATGCAATGAAGGCTTTGATGCGCACTCATTTATCTGTGTGTTATAAGATGCGGAAAATGTCAAGCGCATTTCTTTTATTTTGCTGCGGTTGGTATTTGGGAGTGGTTTACTGCGTCATGTGTGGACAAGGCTTTAAAGTGAATTCTAGATGAAAGCTGGAATGACTTTATGTAGTGAAAGCAGCATTTCTCCCTCTAAAATACCCCTTGCATACTGTCTGAGAAGAAGAAAAACAATGTATGTGAGAAAAGCAAGAAAATTATCACTTTGAAAATTCTGTAATTATAGTTATAATTATAATGTAGGGGTAAACACAGTGATCTAACTTAAAACATTTGTTAGCTCTTTGAAATGTGAGCAAAATCTGTACTGCGTAACGGATATCCCCAAATCGTATATATAGTTTCTTAAGTAAAAGATGAGCATGACCATTCTGTTTATAATTGTAATATAGTCATGAAATCAGAATTTATTTTCTATGATCAGATGTATTGCTGGAGAACTTCAAATGAATTTACCTCTTATGCATGTCTCTCCACTAGGTGTGAAGAGCCAGATTTGAAGATTGTCCAGAAAGGCATGGAGCAGATGGAAAAGGATGGAATAACGCTCAGAGATGTCCTCTCCTTTGGTTCGTTCAGCGGTGAGGGGCGCCACCTTGTGATCAAACTTATCCAGAGGTTGCTTCCTAGCTATGAGCCTCCCGGTCCTGTGGCCAAGGCTCGGTGTACAGCCAAGATTGTAGAAGATCTTTATAACAAAAAAGTGTGTTCAGAAAAGGTAATTTGACTATATATATCATCTTAACCTTTCTAGATGATGTTGCAGATTTACTGTTTATTTGGATGTATTGTACAATAACCAAGCTCAAACCTTCACTTATCCCAATTCTTTATTTTTCTGCTTCTTTTAAAACCAACTTGATATTAGGGTGGATTTTCCCTTTAAAGGAACTTCTACATAAAAACCTACTGCCTATACAGACGACATCATTTATGTCTCCCTTGAGCCGTCTTTATATTCAGGTTTCACTCGAAGCCTTTGGTTTTATTTCTAGGGTCATAGTTGGTCCATGTTGGAGCTGATGAGCAGAGAGGAACTGGAACGCAAGATCCAGCAGCAATGGGACATGGAGCTTGCTGAGACAGTCACTGTGACTTCAGTGGAAGAGACGGGAGAACCAGATGCAACTACAGCACATAGGGTAAGGAATGACAGGAATGGTGTCTCGACAGAGAACCAGATACAAGTACAGCACATAGGGTAAGAAATGACAGGAATTGTGTCTTGACAGAGAACCAGATACAACTACAGCACATAGGGTAAGAAATGACAGGAATTGTGTCTTGACAGAGAACCAGATACAACTACAGCACATAGGGTAAGGAATGACAGGAATTGTGTCTTGACAGAGAACCAGATACAACTACAGCACATAGGGTAAGAAATGACAGGAATGGTGTCTTGACAGAGAACCAGATACAACTACAGCACATAGGGTAAGGAATGACAGGAATTGTGTCTTGACAGAGAACCAGATACAACTACAGCACATAGGGTAAGAAATGACAGGAATTGTGTCTTGACAGAGAACCAGATGCAACTACAGCACATAGGGTAAGGAATGACAGGAATTGTGTCTTGACAGAGAACCAGATACAACTACAGCACATAGGGTAAGGAATGACAGGAATTGTGTCTTGACAGAGAACCAGATACAACTACAGCACATGGGGTCAGAAATGACAGGAATGGTGTGTTGACAGAGAACCAGATACAAGTACAGCACATAGGGTAAGGAATGACAGGAATTGTGTCTTGACAGAGAACCAGATACAACTACAGCACATAGGGTAAGGAAGGACAGGAATGGTGTGTTGACAGAGAACCAGATACAACTGCAGCACATAGGGTAAGGAATGACGGGAATTGTGTCTTGACAGAAAACCAGATACAACTACAGCACATAGGGTAAGAAATGACAGGAATTGTGTCTTGACAGAGAACCAGATACAACTGCAGCACATAGGGTAAGGAATGACGGGAATTGTGTCTTGACAGAAAACCAGATACAACTACAGCACATAGGGTAAGGAATGAAAGGAATTGTGTCTTGACAGAGAACCAGATACAAGTACAGCACATAGGGTAAGGACATGGAGTTATGGTAATAAAAACCAAATAATTACTTACAAAGAATCAAATAATTACAAAGAATCAATTAATTACTTTAAGAATCAAATAATTACAAAGAATAGTTTAGTAAAGTGGAACATGGGGAAGATTATGTGTGCCACTGAAACTACCAGATAGCCTAAGGAAATGATCAAATATCAATTGACAAAGAGGTATGTTTTCAACAGAGAATGACTCTGTTGAATTTGCCTGTTTACAATATCGGGTAGGCTATTCCATAAATGTTATTGCTTGGTCATCTGGGTACATTTAGCAAACCATGAGATATCAAAATGATATTGCACGGTCGTGCAGATACTTTTTCGCAAACCATGTGATATCGCACAGTCACCCGCATACTTTTCGCAAAGCACAAAATATTGCAGTCTTCAGGGTTCTTTTTCTTAAACCATGAGATATGCTGCTTTTTCTTTTCAGCTAAAAACCCTTCATACAACTAATAATAATATTTATTGTG
This sequence comes from Heliocidaris erythrogramma, assembly GCA_025617745.1. Classification (NCBI taxonomy): domain Eukaryota; kingdom Metazoa; phylum Echinodermata; class Echinoidea; order Camarodonta; family Echinometridae; genus Heliocidaris; species Heliocidaris erythrogramma. Next base: position 33,541,754 of record CM046865.1, on the reverse strand, counting down.
GGCTTTGATAAAGCTCTCCAGGTTTGGAGATACAACTGGGTGATATTGAAGTCCTTCTCAGTGAATATCCCTCCAGACATCTTTATAATGCTGTCGTGGAGGTGAATGAGACAACCATTTTTTCAGTTGACTTCTTTTCTCCTTTGATTACTTATATTTTGTTTATTTATTATAAATCTCTTTATTGTTATGTTTCTGCATGTAACGATGACAATAGTACTACAGACCATGACCATTTTCCCGTTTGATGAGAGTTCATACTTGTTTTTTTCTTGCAGAGAAAACTTCTTGATCAGCATCGTGTACATTGGAGAAAATCGCTCAAAAGGGCATTGGAAAATGAGAAAACTCGCCAACATTTCAAATTCAAAAGTGAGTGATAGTATAAATATAAATCAGGTAAAATGTAAAGGGTGGGGATTGTCTATCTTATTCCCCTTCTCGCTGTATCTCCTTTCTTCCTTCCTCTTCTTCTTCCATGCCATTTTCCATGCCATTTTTAGCTCACCTGAGCCTAAGGCTCGAGTGAGCTATTGCGATGGAAATTCGTCCGTCGTCCGTCGTCCGTCGTCCGTCGTCCGTCGTCCGTTAACTTTTTACATTTTCATCTTCTTCTCCAAAACCCATGATCGGAATTCAACCAAACTTGGTAGGAATCATCCTTAGGGGTAGGGGACCCAAAGTTGCTAAAATGGTAGATGTGGCCCCCAGGTGGGCCCAGGGGGAGGGCCCCCAATTGTAAAAGCTATGTAAATTTCAAACATCTTCTTCTCCAGAACCAGGCATAGCTCAGACTTGGTATTGTGTATAGAGATACCTCTATAGATGAAGAATGAATGTTGTTCATGAAATTTCTCTGAGTGGCCCTATAGGGGCCCTGTGGGGGTAACATACTGGAGGGGGGGGGGAGGCGCTGCCAGGCAAAATGTACATTCTGATCTTCTTCTCCAAAACACATGATCGGAATTCAGCCAAACTTGGTAGGAATCATCCTTAGGGGTAGGGGAACCAAAGTTGCTAAAATGGTACATGTGGCCCCCAGGGGGGCCCAGGGGGAAGGCCCCCAATTGTAAAAGCCATGTAAATTTCAAACATCTTCTTCTCCAGAACCAGGCATAGCTCAGACTTGGTATTGTGTATAGAGATACCTCTATAGATGAAGAATGAATGTTGTTCATGAAATTTCTCTGAGTGGCCCTATAGGGGCCCTGTGGGGGTAACATACTGGGGGGGGGGCGCTGCCAGGCAAAATGTACATTCTGATCTTCTTCTCCAAATCACATGATCGGAATTCAACCAAACTTCGTAGGAATCATCCTTAGGGGTAGGGGACCCAAATTTGCTAAAATGGTACATGTGGCCCCCAAGGGGGCCCAGGGAGAGGGCCCCCAATTGTAAAAGCTATGTAAATTTCAAACATCTTGTTCTCCAGAACCAGGCATAGCTCAGACTTGGTATTGTGTATGGAGATACCTCTATAGATGAAGAATGAATGTTGTTCATGAAATTTCTCTGAGTGGCCCTATAGGGGCCCTGTGGGGGTAACATACTGGAGGGGGGGGGGGGGGTGGGGCGAGCGCTGCCAGACAAAATGTACATTCAGATCTTCTCCAAAACACATGATCGGAATTTAAATAAACTTGGTAGGAATCATCCTTAGGGGTAGGGGACCCAAAGTTGCTAAAATGGTACATGTGGCCCCCAAGGGGGTCCAGGGGGAGGGTCCCCAACTGTAAAAGCTATGTAATTTCAAACATCTTCTTCTCCAGAACCAGGTGGGGGGGGGGGGGGAATTATGTTAATTTCTAACATCATCTCATGTACATCCTCCTAGTTGTTTCAATTTCTAATATATCTCCTGGTGGTGCTAGAGAGAACATGCACCAGATTTGAATTGATCCACCTCAGGTGAGCGTCGTGCCCCCTGGGGCTCTTGTTATCTACTGCTCTGTGCTCCATCTGTTGTTTTTTTCTTCTGTTGTTATTGTTTGGTTGAGTATTTTGCATATTCTGAAACCATTCGTGCTACATACCACATTATAAAGTCACGGTTCCTCAGTTGCCTATTGTTAATTTTCTTCATATGTGATGGTGCCTTGTAGAGGTATGCTTGAGAAAATGTCAGTATTAAAATGTACCTGTCATCAGGCATTCTATAGGTCAACAGTTAAGGAATAAGAAGGAAATAAAGGATAATATGAAGGTGGGGCGATCGGTTATAGAGCCCTTACCTTGGCAAGCGCGTACGGGTGCGTCGAGTAGTCTACTCACAAGTCCCTTTTACGCTTGTAGTGTAATCAAACTTGCAATATCTCTTTATAGAAGTAATATTTGAAGCCCATATTTTTTTATATATTATAACGACATGGAATCTCTAACATACAGAGCAAAATATGTTTTGGTGATTGTACCCTTTAAGGAATTTCTCTATTTCCCTTGACCCTTGCTACCAGATCCAAACTTTGCCTCCATCTGCTACTACCCATTCCTGATCCTGCTCCAACCCGACGAATACGTCAACCTCATGCTCCAGTCATTGTCTAACATAGCATCAACTACAGAGGGCAGTATGACCATCGCGCTCGCTCGAGAATTGAGTACCAAGCTACATAGGAAGTACAGCATCCGAGCCAAGCTGAAGCAGGGAAACGCTCAGCAGGTACAGTAGGGTTAGATTACAAACGTGATTTGGGGCTTCATGTTAGTTCACATTAAAACAATGTAAGTTGCAAAGAACCCAAATGACTAATGTGAAAAGGATCTTAATCTGCTTGTGGGTTCATGCAGTAAAACAATATGGGGTACAAAGAGCTTTGAAAACAAATGTGAATGGGGTCTTGTTGCGAGTTCACTCATTAAAACAATATGGGGTACTTAGTGTTTAGTTTACAAATATGAATGGGGCCATGATGAGTGAGTTCACACAGAGTACAGCATGCTTCAATTGCACATATGAATGGGTCTTGATGTGAGATCACACAATAAAATGATATGGGGTACAGAGTGCTTTGATTATAAATGTAATGTTATATATAATGTAAGTGCTTCACTCATCAAATATACATGTAGGAAAATACTTGGAAGATTTATTCCAATACAAAAGTCAAAGTTGTTAGTTGCGAAGTCAGCATCATATTTAAATTTTCTTCTCTTTTAGATTGAAGAACTGTACAGAGCTTATGTCTTACGCTCAGTAGACGATCAAGAAACAAATTTTCAGGTGCCTAGGGAGTCCTTTCAGGAGCTGGAAGATGGGATGCTAGGAAGTTCATCTCTGGATCAGGTAATATTCATTGTTATTATTGCTTTGCTCTTTGTACATTGATTGGAATTATACACACTGCTGCACATCAAGAATCAAGGCCTCTGATTTGTCACATTTGCAGACATGAAATTCACTATTGACAGCTTGGCAGTATAATAATAATCAAATATACCGTGCTCTGAGAGGCTCCAGTTGAAATTATGGATTCACTGAGGTGACTGGCATAGCACTATTTGCTGAGGGGCACAGCCCCGAAGAAGATAGTAACTATGCCAGTCACCAAAAACTCCATAATTTCAACTGGTGCCTCGAAAAGAGTGTATTGTATATTTGATTTATATCCTACAAGATTAAGCCTAGATAGATAGGAAATAAAAACTAAATGTAAAATCAGAGTACACCTACACACGCTGAGAGGATGTCTCACACAAACATTTTTGCGATACATTGTCGCGATATCGATAGCTTCAAAATATGCAGAATAACAAAATAGTGACATCAAAATATCTGTATAGCGAAAAATATCCGAAGGTCTGATGTCACGCGATATCCATTCTTTCTTCATGGTGAAAGTATTTTATGTCACGTGAGACATTCCTGGCCAATCCTTGCATGAGAATTTTGTGATCTAGGATATAAAAAAAAAATGTTGTTGTCTGTTCAAAAGCTCTATTTGCATGAACAGTGCAAGGACACAATAAATATTCATGAAGTTAACATTTGTCACTTAGAGTACATTGTAAGGCCTTCACGAAGACCAGTATAGATACTGATGAGGCAACCCTTAATGGCCAAGTCCACCCTAATAACACGATATTAATAGTATATTTTTCTTATTCTCTTCGACAGGGTTATCATGCTAAGTCGTGGCCTACTGGGATGCTGATAGGGGTGAGTACGTACGTCATTCATTCATGTCAATGTAAATTTAAATATGTTATTGCTTTCCATTGTGATTTTAACTGCTTTGAAATTTCTGCACGATCACATAATTTTTCAAGATTATAATCAGTATTTTCCAAATTAAAACATTGACATAAGTCTACAAATAAGTCATTGCTTTCCATTTGGATTTTAAATGCATTGAATTTCATATGTTATTAAAGAATGTTTTAAGATTATTATCAATACTTTCAAGCATAATACTATACACTTTGTTTCCTTGTAAAATTTGTTTCTCTATCAAAACAAATAAAGCTCTGGTTCATTTGACAGATTGGGACCCTGCTGGCAGACATGATGCTGAGAGAGATTAAGATAGATGCTAATATGCACAACAGCAAGCCAGAAAAGTAAGTGTTTGTGTGTACGTTATTAGGTTTCTGATAATTTACATTAGGGGACAGGGGTGGTATTCTGAGATTTATTTCATCTTGATTTTAGTGAAAAGGTTTTAATTGTCATAACAAATTTCAAATTGCAACATTTCATTGGTGTTTGCGCAGATGAATTCCACGTACGCAGCCACTTTTGCGCAGGTTCCAATTTTTTCTGACTTGTGTTTTTCATTATAGGTCGAGCATACGATCTTTAACACTGGGAGTAATATGCCGAAAGATTTGTTTACAAATTAAAAATTCCTCCCCAGTCAAGCTTCTTTTTTACTGACAATTAAATTATTTCACTAAAATCAAGATAAAATAAATCTCAGAATACCACCCCAGGCCTTTAATGTCACTGTCCAGAAGACATGACTCGGTCTTGAACCAGGGTCTTTATTCAAAGACAGAGAGCTGCCCATACTGCTAGACCAACTCACATTTCTGTGAGTATGAGGCTCTATAGATAGATTCAAATAAGGAGGGTTTGATGTACAGTTACAAGGCAGATTAAAAGATATAATGATTATAATGAGTTATATATATGCCTGTTTGCAGACAATGATTTTGAAGATGGATTGATGTTCATTCCTAACAATAAGTGCTGTGTATCACCATGAAATAATTGGGATACCGGTATGCTCCCCTCTTCCACAAGTTATGTATTTTCATAGGTTAGTGGGCGGGGGGGGGGGGGGGTTCTTTGATAGAGGATTCATTTCATGCTGCAGCTGAACCATGATCCATATATCATGTGACACATCCACGAGTTCATGACATTTCTGTAACTTATTTTGTAAATTTTGTGTGCAATCTTTATGCTTTGAAATCCATCCTCAGTTGATGTCCATTTTACTTGCAGACAATGGATTCCTGCCCTGTACCATATGTACACATACAGGAGTTTCAAACATGTTGGATTCATTAAGGTAATTAAACTTTCTCACTCTTTAAATGTTTGTCTCTCCTTTTCTCCATCTCTCTCTCTCTCTCTCTTTTGCTCTCTCTCGCTCTCAATCTCAATCTCTGTGACTCCCTCCTCTGTCTTTCTGTGTCCCCTTTTGTCTTTCTCTCTGAAAAGAGAAAATTTTGTCGTAAGATCTATATAGAAATTCAGGTTTAAACTAAATACATTATTTGAATAGAGATATCATCCATCAAATAATCATCATCTCTGAACTTGTCATTTGCCTTGTAATGATTTTGCATGGCCTCCATAGTGTATGTATATCTGTAATGGCGAATGTCAGGGTTTGGTAAGCAGTTTTCAGCAAGTTTTCGTTATTTGCTACAATTCACTGCATTTGGCTGGCCTAAGTTTTTCCACAACATGTAATTACTAGTAAAAGAAGAAGCTTAATGGGAGGAATTTTAATTTGTAAACAAATTTTTTAGGCGTTGCTCCCAGTGTTACTAACATTTACTAACAATTGTCCACGGCGGACCATTGAATATTAATGAGTCAGAAAGAAGAGGATCTTGGGTATTTGATTCCAGTTCATTGTGACTTGGCCGTGAACCAGAATAGCCTGGTGGTTAAGTCGCTGCCCGGCAAGCAGTAGATGACAGGTTCAAATCCCGCTGGTTCCAATTTTTTCTGACTTGTGATTTTCATTGCAGATCGAGCATACGATCTTTAACACTGGGAGTAACGCCTAAAAATTTGTTTACAAATGTAATTACTGCATGATAACAATTCACAATGAATTTGAAATGGACTTCCAATGGTAATGCAAGACTTCATTTGGCAGAACAATGTAATTTTGCAAGGTTTTTGTGATTGAATTAATAAGCAAAAATTGATTCCACGTTGTTCTTCCTCATCTCTCTCATCCAGCCTCATCCTACATTAGTAGATCTCTTTCAGACAGCGAAGGATCCTAACCTTGAATTTGATACCAACATGCTCCCCATGTTCACCCCACCTATCCCTTGGACATCGGTCAGGTTCGGTGCTTTTCCTCTCAGCTCTAGTAAGTAGTCTTCTTATTCATCCTCCTTCTTTAAAGGGGGGATCAATCACCAAAAGATATTGAGCTCAGAATGTTCTGGTTTCCCTGTCGGTATATGGATGTTTCATTTCATGAAAGCATCTTGTTTTACAGAAATCAAAGCTCCATTCATGATGTTCCTTTTATGTGGTCTATCATGTTGGTTATTGTAAAAAAGAAACTTTTGACGCATTAAATATTAGTGAATAATTTTGTGAGTGGATCAGATTTGTGAAATATTGAATCAAAACTGACTTTGTTCTGCTTTTTTGCGATTTGCAAAAGTTTCTTGCCGTGAAAATGGCTTCAGTTTAGAATTAGCTGAAGTTTCATCATGAGAAGAAATGGTACCAAATCCAGTTAATTTTCAATGTGATTTCTCTGTTTTGTAGCCAAGATTATGCGCAGTAAAGATGGAGCCCACCAACACCAGGAGTTACTGGAGAAGACTCCATCCCAAGAGCTGTACCCCATCCTGGATGCTCTTAATCAACTCAGTACTGTACCTTGGATCATTAACAAACCTGTAATTATCATCGCCATACAACACAAGTCTTTTTTTGGTTGTTGATACTGAATGAATGTCTCCTTAAGCTACAAACTTATTTGGCTTTTATTATGTAGCCTGCTGATTTGAAAGATAATGCACAGTGTGTGTGAATTCATAAATAACTCCCCCTCTGCCATAATTATGTTTTCATTAATTATCATTAGTTGAGATTCTCTATGTTTTTATCATCTGGGCAAACCCAATGTTGAAAAACACAAAGAAATTAATGAGTAATATATTTTCTAATCATATTATAATAATAATAATAATACATGTGATTTATAAGGCGCCAAATCCATTTAAAATTAAATGCTCAAGGCGCACAGGTGAAAGGAGAGAAAATGAAGAGACAAAACAACAAATTATGCATATACAGAATTATACAAGAATGTCTTAAGTTTGGTTTTAAATACTTCAACATAATTGGTTTCGCGGATCTCTCGAGGGAGACTAAAAGTAATATACAAATGAATTTATTTCATTGTATTTTATTATATTGGAGCTCCTGAGGCATGCTCTGAAATAAGTTCGCTTTTGTATGATAATCATATTTGAAATGTCTTTATACCTAGATTCTGGATACAGTGATATCTGTGTTTAGGAATAATGGAAGTAAAGAGCTTGATGTTCCTCAACCAGCATCAGCCTGCCCTCATCCACCAAGGATTACAAGGTAATACATCGTCATCATCATCTTCATTATCATTATCATCATCATTGTCGCTATTGTCATTATGATTATCGTCATCATCATCATCATCATCATCATCAACAACAACAGCATAATCATCATTATCATCATTTTAACATTGTTCATTTTAGAGAAGCAGGTTTTCTCCTTATTCAGTTCAACAAATTGCTTCCTTCTCCTGTTGATATTCAGTGGTATGAATTCACCTGTAACTTGATTGATTACCTCCAATAAAGAAAAGTGGTATATTTCAGACCTGGGACTGGTATAAAAAGTTGTTGTATTTTGTTGTACGTTTACCATTGTAAAAGTAATACGGAGATGGATATACATGTATGTACATGTCAAATGATGAAACTATTAAAATATGTTTACTTTCACAAATATTTGGGCCAAGAGTATCACACACATTGTCTTTGATTCATTAATGATGCCCTACTTTATGTTCATTTGTAGTGATGTCTCCCGGGAGGAGCTAGCACAGATTCACAGAGAGAGGGCAGCAGCACGTAAAATGCAAGCTGAAATGCATTCCTTGAGGATGGACATGTTGTACAAGCTTTCTATAGCTGACAAGGTGGGTTCTTGTAAACCTTAATATGGGTATCTGTAGAAACACATCATTTAGCACATGCCGATTTTCAGACAAGGCTGAAATCTTATCAACATTATTTAAACTAATCTGTCAAGAGAAAATGGATTATTTTTAAAGGGTAATCAAACCTTGGTAATACCGGTAAGTTGATTGTTGTGTAAGCAGAAAAATAATAGAAACAGGATGATTCAAGTTCGAAAGAAATCAGACAAAAAAAAAAAAATGATAAGAAAGTTATGAGTATTTGAAAAATGAGATCACTATATCTATGGGAATCTCAAATTGGCATTTGGTCAGTCGATTGTGACATATTCAGTCAACTCTTCCATTGGTTGTACACTAAAATGTCATTAATTTAGGGATTACTCCTATTGTCTATGGGCAGTACTCAAAGTATATTGTAAGTAAGCATATTGTCATAGTTCCCCCAAAAAGGAAAGAGATCCTACCGAGTATTAAAAACATTTCGAAAAATTGACATTTTAATCGTTTTGTTTGGTTTGACAAATGGGAGATATGTCCGCTGCTTCATCACAGTGACATTTCTGATTTGGCCATAATTGAAATTCCCATATGTATGGTGATTACAAATTTCAAACTTTCATAACTTTCATATTCCTTCTTTACAATCAGTAAACATCACTTTTAAAACATATAGATGTCGAGATAAGAAATTTGTAATAAATGAGAAACATTGAAGTACATTCCCTTATATTCCTTATTGTAAACAGTATGATTGATATGATTGATATGATTTGAAATTTCAGAACATAATCAGAATATTTGAACCTATTAGCCATTAGTTTATTTGTTTGTTTGGTTTTTTAATTATTTTTTTTTTGTTTTGTTAGGGAATTTGGGTGTGTTCCCCTCATGTATGTAGAGAAGTCTCCTCCCATGCACACATATAATACTTTGGTGAATGAATACATTTCAAAAAGCTTCAAAGAGTTGATGATTATGGTTAATTGGAAAGCTTTTATGTGTATCAACCTGTGACTAAAAAGGTCCTCAAGAGATCTGCAAGCGTATCTGAAAGTGTTGCTAATATATGTATATTGTAACCTTGTTTGCATCAGGTCCGAAATGAAATTTTCTGGTTCCCACACAACATGGATTTCCGCGGTCGTGTGTACCCCTGCCCGCCTCACTTCAACCACTTTGGCAATGATGTGACCCGGAGTCTTCTATTGTTTGCAAAGGGGAGGCCTCTCGGTGAGGAGGGATTCAGATGGCTCAAGATCCATCTTGTCAACCTAACTGGTCATAAGAAAAGGTGACAAACTTAAAGATAAAGATGTAAAGGTTGATCATGTCAACATAAGAATTGGTGTATACTGTGAGGTTTTGGAATCATTAAAATGATAAAAACTTGATCCAATCTCACTGAAAAGCACATGTACTGCACTCAGAAATAAGTATATGGATGATGGACCGCACACACATGTGGCATGAATGTTCGGCCCGAACACTTATGTATTATGTGCTTAATACAATGTTTCTAAGCGCCAAAGTAATATTATTACCCTGGTTTACTTTAGCCCAGCAGCCCTATAAAGTGCTGAAAGCTTTCAAGGAATAAATTCCTACCAGGTACCCATTTACTACACCTGGATGGAGAGTGGCAAATTTAGATTAATGTCTTGCCAAAGGACATTAGTGCCGCGGCGGGACTTGAACCGCGAACCATGAGATCCACAAGTCCGGTGACGTATCCACTAGACCACGACACCTCTACACCTCTACACCTCGACACCTCTACACCTCTACACCTCGACACCTCGACACCTGGACACCTCTACACTTCGACACCTCTACACCTCGACACCTCTACTTCAGCTATTTCTCATCATACTTTGAATATTAGGGCATTTGAAGAGCAATCCTTTACAGGGGACATTTCTACCATGATGTTCTTCCAAACTGATGTAAAAGGAATGAAAGCTCACAAATTATTTTTCACCTTACCCAGAACTCATTCTTCTCCTTATGAAGATGTTCATTGTCTAATGGTCACTCAACTACACAAAATAAATACTAGGTCCTATTGTGTGCCTTTACCAGCCTATCCACAATTGATCAATTCTTCCCTTTAAGAAGATGTTCATTGTCTAATGGTCACTCAACTACACAAAATAAATACTAGGTCCTATTGTGTGCCTTTACCAGCCTATCCACAATTGATCAATTCTTCCCTTTAAGAAGATGTTCATTGTCTAATGGTCACTCAACTACACAAAATAAATACTAGGTCCTATTGTGTGCCTTTACCAGCCTATCCACAATTGATCAATTCTTCCCTTTAAGAAGATGTTCATTGTCTAATGGTCACTCAACTACACAAAATAAATACTAGGTCCTATTGTGTGCCTTTACCAGCCTATCCACAATTGATAAATTCTTCTCTTTAAGAAGATGTTCATTGTCTAGTGGTCACTCAACTACACAAAATAAATACTAGGTCCTATTGTGTGCCTTTACCAGCCTATCCACAATTGATCAATGTTTTATGTCTACCAAATTAATTGGTGTCCAAGTATAATTCATGTATGCAGTTTCTAAACTTTGTTTTGATGAAATTGACGTTATTCCAAAATATAATTTTAACATAACTAAATTTCTCTCACGACACACCAGTTAAAACACGCTGCCATAACTGATGTTGACCTGGCTTTTGTAAGAACACCAAAGAAGTTATTTATCTTTCTTTTCATTTCCTAGATGCTCTGTGGAAGAAAGGCTGCAGTATGCTCATCATATGATACCCGAGATTATGGACTCTGCTGACAAACCGCTCAATGTGAGTTCATCTGATGTAGTTTCATAGCTTTTAGAAGTTAATTTGAGTTCTGGTCAAGCAATTACATTGTGAAAGAATGGAAGCAGTTGGAAAAAGTTGATTCTGTAGTACATGAGAATTGATGAATATTGTCAGGTTTTGGAATTGATGAATATTGTCAGGTTTTGGAAGCGTCAGAATGATGACTCATCCTTGCTGAAAGTTGTGTGCACTGCACACACAAAAAAAGCCTGCAGTGGAAAATTAAATAATAATAATAATAAATGTGACTTATATAGTGCCAAATCCACTCTGTGGAGTGCTCAGGGCGCATGTAGAAATTAGTTAAGAATTTAACAGAAATGTTTTTACATGATTTTTAAAAGAATCAGATGTTATGCACTTTTTGATGTCTTCAGGAAGGCTATTCCACAATTTAGGACACGCATGGGCAAATGATCTTTCCCCCCAAGATTTTGCGACTTAAGGGATCACAAGAGAACTGGAAGTGGATGAGCGCAAAGATCTCGCAGGGGTGTAATTTTGAATTAAAGAGATATTGTATTGGGGAGCAGAACCGTGAAACGCAGTGCAAAAGGAGCAACAAAATTTTGAAAATAATGTGATGTTTGACAGGGAGCCAGTGTAGCGACTGCAAAACAGTCTTCTATCATATCATGGCAAACTTACAAGTGGTTGATTCTGAGTTGTATTTAATAGGGGTTTGAACAAATTTTGATCCCTTCCATGTGTTTGCAAGTGGCTGACACTACCTTAAATGATTTTTGATTGGTTTCCAGGGCAACAAGTGGTGGCAGGAATCTGACGAGCAATGGCAGACGTTAGCGTCATGTATAGAGGTTACCAAAGCGATTAGGTCAGGTGACCCTACAACGTATATAAGCCATCTTCCAATCCATCAGGTAGGAATATTTAACCGATTCCTTACACAGACATGTAAGATAGTATATTCAAATGATCTGATGCAACCAACTTAAGGCATAATTCATTTCTTTTTGAAATGTTTGTACCAGGCCAGACTGCTCCAATATTCTTAAGAACGTGCCAAATGTTTCTTTGATTCAATTATGAAATGCATTTTTGTGATGTGTAAGATTTCTTGCCAATTAATGCAAATTTGTGTTGTAATTTACAAAATGTAAAAGAAGATTTTGACCTTCTTATAATCATATTTTTCTTTAACTTTCCCTGATCCATTTCCTTATTTTTTTATCACCTCTTTGCCCACCCCCCCCCCCTTTTGTTTTTAATCCACTCAGTGTCAGAGGGGACTTTCATAAGGGAATATGGTCTACTCATAGGGCTATCCAAAAAATGAAGGAAAACACATGATGAATGTTTAGGTTTTTTCATATCCCTGTAACCCATCATGCTCTGTTGCTTACTGTTTGGATTAAGATGGTTATTTGTCTCACTGCCTTATCTAGGATGGTTCCTGTAATGGTCTTCAGCATTATGCTGCCCTGGGTCGTGACCTGATCGGAGCTGAGCAGGTCAATCTACATCCCTTTGATGTACCACAAGATGTCTACAGTGGCGTGGCTCAAATGGTAAGACTAGAGTTCTATGACATGTGCTCCAGTGACAGTAGACCAGTTCGTAGTGAGCACATGGTACAAAAGGCCACAAATATCTACAGATTTTATAATAATGGAGAGGTCCCACTTCCTGCCTTGTAGAATAACCACTCCCAAAGTAATGCAGGTGCTTCATGAATAGCTTTTCTTCCCCATTCCACCCATCCCCCCCCCCCCCCCCCCCAGATCTTGGCCATGGAGTGACGAAAAGTTCTGCAACTTGTCACACATAGAGTATCTTATAAAGAATAAATCTGTAAAGTTTCATATCTGTATCTATATATGGAGAAATCTTCATTGTGGCCGCTTCTTATGGCCATTTTTTACGCTGCACTGTACCCGTTGGTCGAAATTTTATCAATTTGGTATCAAAAGATGCGCAAGACTCTAGGCGAAAAATTCATGAAAGCTTGCAGCGCAAAAAAAGTTATCCTAAAACATATCGCGGCGCGTGTCCAAAATCACTAACTATGTGGCTAGTTACAGATAAATCAGATTTTGAATGTTACATATTTCATTATCTGTCTTGCATGAAGGTTGAGGAGCTTCGGAAACAAGATGCTGAGAAAGGAAATAAGATTGCTCAGGCCCTTGCTGGTCACATCAAGAGAAATGTAAGTATGCGCAAATACTTGAAGTCGGTAGATACATAATATGTGTATTCGCCCAGTTGGATATGAGGTATTTTGGAATCTTCAATGAAACACTCCTGAAGTATAGTTTACATGCTCAAAACAAAACTGGAAAAGGGCAGACATTGTGCAAAAGAGCAGACATTGTGCAAAAGCAATAACATCTGGTTATCACAAAATGTAAAGATTTACATGTAGGTAAGACTAAATATACACTAGTATTGTGTTATTCTTTTTATGCCTCCGCCCACCGAAGGTGGGTGCCGGAGGCATTATGTTTTCGGGTTGTCCGTCCGTGTGTCCGTCCGTCCGTCCGTCCGTCCCACTTCTCGTTACCGCGATATCTGAAGAATCATTTGAGGTAGGAACCTCAAACTTGGTACTAGTCTGTTTCCCTATACGAAGATGAACTGATTAGATTTTGGGGTAAGGAGGTCAAAGGTCAGAGGTCACAGAGGTCAATTTACATGAAATTACATGAAATTCTTGGTTTTTAGCACCGTTATCGCGATATCTCAAGAACTGTTTGAGGTGAGAACTTCAAACTTGGTACCAGTATGTATCCCCATAGAAAGAGGAACCGATTAGATTTTGGGGTAGGTAGGTCAAAGTTCAGAGGTCACAGAGGTCAATTTACATGAAATTACATGGAATTACTGGTTTTTAGCACCGTTACCGCGATATCTCAAGAACTGTTTGAGATAAGAACTTCAAACTTGGTACTAGTATGTTTCCCTATACGAAGATGAACTGATTAGATTTTGGGGTAAGTATGTCAAAGGTCACAGGTCACAGGTCAATTTACATGAAATTCTTGGTTTTTAGCACCGTTACCGCGATTTCTGAAGAACTATTTGAGGTAAGAACTTCAAACTTGGTACCAGTATGTATCCCCATAGAAAGAGGAACTGATTAGATTTTGGGGTAGGTAGGTCAAATTTCAGAGGTCACAGAGGTCAATTTACATGAAATTACATGGAATTACTGGTTTTTAGCACCGTTACCGCGATATCTCAAGAACTATCTGAGGTGAGAACTTCAAACTTGGTACCAGTATGCATCCCCATAGAATGATGAACTGATTAGATTTTGGGGTAAGTAGGTCAAAGGTCAGAGGTCAATTTACATGAAATTACATGAAATTACTGGTTTTTAGCCTCGTTATCAAATATTTCTAGTTTTATATGAAAATGAAATGAAATAAATTTTTCTGTCTCCTGTGCATTTTAAGTAAAAAGATTTGTCATTTTGTTGGACCAATCCTTTTTTTATAGAGTGTACATGTATGCCATACATTTCCAATCTGGTGATGGCGGAGGCATAAATTCCGACCGCGCGCGGTCGAATATTCATCTAGTTTAATGATATAATATTTGGACATCTTTAGAAATGGTACAGTTTTTGCGTAGATTTATTGTTTATGAGCTCCTCACTGACCCAGATCTAACAAAAGAAACATAAAAATGAGTCGAGTTCTTGTTTTATACGATTATAAGCATTTGATTGTTGTGCTTAAAATCTTCCAATGACTTCTTTCTAAATTTAAGATAGATGTATAATAATAATAGCTGTTACCACTTACAATGTAACCGACCAAAGCGCTTACAACATTATTACCCCATTCACTGGATTCAATTGCGATTCTGCACATTACAGTTCACATACTCATCTCCTCTGGGGAGCATGTATAGACGTATAGGTGTATGTTCAATCGAAACTGCTTTTATTTCCTCTTTAAATATTTAACCATTTGTGTATCTTATCAGGTCGTGAAGCAGACTGTGATGACAGTGGTGTATGGTGTGACATCGTACGGTGGTAGACGTCAGATCTTAAAGCAGCTTAGGGAAGAGGATGATCTAAGTATAGATCAGAAGTGGTTTGCTGCAGGCTACATCACACTCAAAGTCTTCCAGAGTCTTAGAAAGATGTTCACAAAGACTAGAGAGATACAGGTAACAACATTTCATGCAATAAGAATGATAGCAATAACACTATTTGATATTGTTATAGCACTAACATCCCCCATGCAAGGTACTCAAGCCACTCCAATATTACCCAAGCTCTAGCTAGGCTACCGTGCTCACAGTATTCAAGGAATTCCCTCCTACTGGAACCTATTTAACACCTGGATGAAGAGTGGCAAATGTAGATTAATGCCTTGCCAAAGGCCACAAGTGCTATGCTGTGGCTCGAACCCACAACCCTCACATTCCAGTCAAGTGTTTAACCCTAATAGAGCCGGGTTATTTAGACCCATCTCACAGCCGGGGGGGGGGGCTGATTCCGCCCCCCCTAAGATCTCGGCCGTCCAACGCGCATTCGCAACGAAAATCGGCACACACGTCGCCGACCACGTAATCTACAAAACTGTATAGTCAATTTCTCTGAAAAATGTCACAACTAATTAATTATGCTAATTTATGCATAAAATTAATGGTTTGCTCTAATTAATTAAATAAAGCCCCAAAACTGCTAATTTTTTGTATAGAGACTCTTTGTCAGATTCTGATCAAATAAACCAAAAAAAAAATTCGGTAAAATCCTTTTTTTCTTATGTATTTTATTGTTTTTTAAATTTCTTATGTATTTCTTTGTTTTTCGACTTTTTGTTTTTTATTGTTTTTTCCATGGAATTCGTCGGCGACACTATTTTAATCATAAACAACATAAAATTAATTGTTTTTAAACAGTAAAAGTAAAAATAATGAAACATTTATGAATTTTAGCTGGAAACACAATTTGCATTGGATTTGTACACAAAATCACGTTTTTGAGCAATTTTGGGTCTGACATGCACTTACGAAATGTTGCGTAATTCCGGAACCGCACGCGCGGACATCACAAATTTGGTCTCAAAAGTTGCGCAAGACTTGAAAGAAAAAAGTAGTGAAGCGGCGTGTTGACTGCTTTTCGCGATGCGAACATATTACGCGAAACGTCGAGGGGGGGCGGAATCCGCCCCCCCCCCCGGTCCTATTAGGGTTAAACCACTCGACTACAGCACCTGTACATGCAGTTTTCCGTAATTTGTTTATTTAGATTTCGTGTTATTAGCAGTTGCTGATCCTGGGGCATGAGGGGCGCATGCCTTCTTTTAAAATCCAATATGAGAGAAAAGAGAAGGAGAGAGGGAGGGAGGGAGAAAGAAAAATTAATATAAAAAAGGATAAAGAAAGAAATGCTAGGAAAAAAATGAAGGAGAGGTATATATGCTAGGAAAAAAGGGTTGAGAAGTATTAAAGGATATATGATGGCTAGATAATCATCAAAATGTAGGATGAGAGGAAATAGGAAATGAAAATATCATTGAAGGTAATGAACTGTATTTCTGCTTTTATAGTAATAATAATAATAATAATAATAATAGCTACATTTATATTGCGCACGTATCCATCCCAGAGGATGCTCAAGGCGCCTACAAAGGAGATGGTTGTACAACACATGCTTATGTGACAATCGCTCTGTAATCAATATCCTGCCCTAACCAACCGAATTCCTAACTTCTACCATTTAGCAAATACTTTACCTGACCATTACCACCTTAACCCCTACCATGCCATGGGTGGCAAATCCCGCTGAGAATGGCTTGAAATTTCTTCCTCGTACAGAAACCTGTGCCTTCAATATAATGCTTATTCCTATGCAATATATCTTTGCCTAGTTTGCTCAAGAAAAATCTCATTGAAAGTTAATGTTTAATTCTTGAAAGTTCATTTTTTGATAATTGCTCAAAAATCTGGTGGCATGGAAGGGGTTAACACTAACCTTAAAGATAAAGTTGGGTTCTGGTCATGTGATTACATTGTGAAAGAAACTGTCTCAAAGCAACTAGGAGAAGTTGATCATGTCTATACAAGAATTGGTGTCACATACTGTTAGGTTTTGGAATCATCAAAATGATAAGAAATAGAGCCAATCTCGCTGAAAAGTACATGTATTGCACACAGAAATGGGTATATGGGACTGCACACACCTGTTACAGGAATATTTGGCCCAAACACTTCGGCTATTTCTTGTCATATTTCGAATATGAGGGCATTCATTTGAAGAGCAATCCTTTTCAGAAGACCTTTCTACTATGATGTTCTTCCAAACTGACAAAAGGAATGAAAAAGCTCACAAATTATTTTTCACCTTTCCCAGAACTCAACCTTCCCTTTAACCTAAAACCCAATTGCAACCGTCGCCCTAACCCTATTTGTTTGTCAAAAAGATTGAAGTCATTGTTGCCAGAGCATATGTTGGAGCACCAGTAAAAAAAAACTAAACTGTATCGTTTGTGATAGGACTGGTTGACGGAGAGTGCGTGGTTGATATCTAAGGCTGGTGAGACAGTGGAATGGGTTACTCCTCTAGGTCTACCCATCATACAACCCTATCATAAGAAGAGTCTCAAGCTCATCTCTCATGGAGGGCGCAACATCTATCATGAAGAGAGACATAGCCAGGCAGAGTGAGTCATTGATTAGAATACTACTACATGTACTACTAATGATAATAATCATGAGAATAATAACAACAACAAGGATTATGATAATAATTATCAACATATGGATTCTACCATCTATCTAGAACTTCTGTTCTGAGTGAAACAAGAGTGCCTTATCCTTGTGTCAAGCATTGCTACAAAAAGACACATTTTCAATTTCAACTTTCTATAAATGTTGTAGTTCTCTACAAGGAAGAAAGGCAGAAACATGTTTTAGCAAGTACCTGTCTCTTAGGTATTTTCTACATTCCATTATGTGATCGTATATAAGTCCCTGATCATATTTTATCTCTGTAGACGTCCAGACACCATGAAGCAGAAGAATGCATTCCCACCAAACTTCATCCATTCCTTAGACTCGACTCACATGATGCTCACGTCACTGTATTCACAAAGGTAAATCATTGAATAGGAATATAGTTGTAGTAGATTTCCTTTTAATAGTAGGGTTGGTAGTGGTAATGTAGGTGATAGTGTTATTAGTGCTTGTTGTAGCAGTTAATGGTAGTGATGGTCACGGTGGTGGTATTGGTTGGTGGTAGATGTTGTTATGGATGGTAGTGGTGGTAGTGTAAGTTGCTGGTATTGTTGGAGAGTGGTACCAGTAAGTGGATGCAACCTTGAGAAATATAAATCAAAATTAATTACATGTATTTACAAAATGGTTTGACGAAAAAGAAAAACAATTGTTAAATTTTAAATTTCAGTTTATTCTAAATCATGCTTGTTTCATCGTTTATATTAATGATAACACTAACATGGTCATGTGTAGTGCATATCACATTAAGTCGATATTACCTTCCAAAGAGCTTGGAAAACTTCCTGGTCTGTGTGCATGACTTCTACTACAAGTATACATTAACCTGTATCTTGCTTTTATTCTTACCTTTTGCATTATCTTTCTTTCAGAGCTGGTATAACCTTTGCATCTGTGCATGACTGCTACTGGACCCACGCTAGCTCAGTCAACCAAATGAACAAGGTAGGAAATGCTGCTGGTCATTTCAAATGAATTACCCTTCACATGCAAAAAGTGATAATATTGGTTCAAATTTCCAATCGTATCAGTCACTTTCACTTTAAGATTGGTGGATGCGGATATTTCCTTTCAACGGTGAAAGAAGAAAGATGATAAAGTTGAGTTCTGGTCATGTGATTACATTATAGAACAAACTGTCTCAAAGCAATTGGGAAAGGTTGATCATGTCTACATAAGAAGAAAAATAACCCAATTTTGCTGAAAAGCACATGCACTGCGCACAAAAATGGGTATATGGGACTGCACGCACATGTAGCATGAATGTTCGGCCCAAACACTTCAGCTATTGTCATATTTGGAATATGAGAGCATTTGAAGAACAATCCTTTTCATAGGACATTCCTACTATGATGATCTTCCAACTGACATTAAAGGAATGAGAAAGCTCACATATTATTTGTCACCTTTCCCAGAACTCAACCTTCTCTTTAAAAGTCATTATTAATAGGAATGCTCTCTTTTTGTTCTTTTTCTTTTTGAGCTTACTATAGGCAAGTCGCTCACTATTTTAGTTTATATTTTCACTCCTGCATACATACACAATGATTAAATATTTTGAGTCTTGAATTTGTTTATTTGCAGATCTGTAGGAGCCAGTTTGTCAAGCTACACAAGGAACCGATTCTAGACAATCTAGCTGAATTCATGGTGGACAAGTATGGACAATTGTAAGTATGCAATCTGACTTATTTGTGGAGCTGTACAAACAGGAGAATGTTTGATAGTTGTTCTGCTATTGCCAAGTGGGTTGCCAGTCATGACTACACTTTCGATTGTATGTGTGTCAGATCAAAATGCACCCTAAAACGTGATTACATTGTTATTGTGTTTGGGGGCATCATTTGGTTTTATTTGTTTGTTGTTTTTTGTTGTGTGTGTTTTTTTTTTTTTTTTTTTTTTTGGGGGGGGGGGGTTGTATGTGTCCCAAGATATTTCAGACATGTGCCATGGATCATCAATCCGCCTTTGGGAATCACGGTCAATTCCAACTCTTGCCTCTTGATACACATCAAGTGCTGCTGTTTTGCTTTAATACGTAAGAGGTAGTTTAAGAATGATTACTTTATTACTGTATTGTTTTGTTTCTTTTGTTGTAGGGAAATGCAGGATACCTCTAAACTAAAGCGAGGCAGCAGAAACATGAAAATCTTGGAGGATTACATCAGGAATGTACCGCAGAAGGGCGACTTTGATCTCAACAATGTCTTGAGATCTACTTACTTCTTCAGTTAGAGATACATTCTAATCAATGGTGTAGCTTCCTGGGAGCACCCCCAATCGCATTGGAAAAAAAAGGGAGAGGACGAAAATGAATGTGAAATGAAGAAAGTAGGACCCCCTCCCACACCCTCCCCCTATTTGGTGGCCTTGAAAATTTGCATTACAAGCACCAAGTAAGATTGGTGCCCCCACCATCCACCCCTCCCCCTGAGATCATCTTGCTCCCCTCGTTTTTAAAATTTAACTTATTGGTTGATGAATGTTCATGTATTATTTATGTAAAGTCATAAGCTCAAGTATTGTACCTTTAAGTACTATTGTGGTAAGGCAGTACATTATACTCACGCATATGCATAGAGACATTAGAATAAACCAGTGCGTAATTAGTACGTGCTACAAATGATCTTGAAATGACCCCCAATTCTTACGCGAACGCGCATTTCTTTTGGTTGATCCGCTGCTTGTTTAATCATATTGGTGCACGCATCTTGGGGCGTACAAAATGACAGCGTATAAAGGTCAATTGTACTTCGTACAAATGACCTTTATTTACACATGCGCAAATTGTAATTATGATGTAGTTTATTGTGAACAAAGCGTGACCCCAACAAGGATCAGGGCCCGTATTCAAATACTTAAGAATGAAATTTGAGTAGTTTACTTAGATTTTGGCTGAGATAGAATACTTTAGCAATTTTGGTATTCAGTTGAATCTTTTGGCTAAGTATTT
This sequence comes from Heliocidaris erythrogramma, assembly GCA_025617745.1. Classification (NCBI taxonomy): domain Eukaryota; kingdom Metazoa; phylum Echinodermata; class Echinoidea; order Camarodonta; family Echinometridae; genus Heliocidaris; species Heliocidaris erythrogramma. The sequence goes on along the minus strand of CM046865.1, from coordinate 33,520,852 downwards.
TACCCTAAGTCTAACACAGCTCCCTAGCAGACTTAAAGTAGATATTCAAAGAAAATCACAAATATGGCAATTAATGTATCACTAGAAACTGGGAAGCTTACAGATTGCAATCGTATAAGTTTTATGTCAACTGCGTATCTGGTGATTATAAAAACAACACAAATAAAAGCTCTTCTCAGCATCTGGAATATCCGAGGATTCGCCAGAAATATAGCGATGTTTTGATGTCGTCACACACGGGATCGATCCTGCTTAAGCAGACGACGTCCTATAATGAATGAACGTAATTGCAATGCAATTATTTATGAAATTATAAAGAGTTTGGTGTATTTAAACATGACCTTATTTCACACCATTATAAAGGGAAAGTGAAACTGATTCTGATAGCTAAAACCGTTTGATTGTAAATACATAGGAGAAGGGTCAATGATCAATGAAATAAACCCCACTTTCAAATTGAAAAGCCCTCCGAATAATAGCAGGATGGTATTCGTTCCCTCTTGAAACGCCGAACATGGCCCGGTGCAAGCAGCTGAAAATACAATGGCGTCTTATTTTGTTTACAAGTGACTGATTCCTTTATTTTTTTAACGCTGCATTTTTCATCAAAATAATACCATACACGAAGTTAAGAGTGAGGCAACAGACTAACATTAAGACTGACCCTAGTGAAGGAAGAGAAATAAGTGAAGAGGAGATGACAAAATAGGCTCTGAAAAATGTGTAAGATGTTATGGGACATCGTCTGCTTAGACAGGACTGGTCCAGGGTGTGTCGTCACATATCTCAGCAGCGTTCGAGGAGCTCTTCAGCTGCTATATCGGGGGCTGTATTTTACCGTTTTATAATTGATAATAATCATTACTTCAAATGTTTCCAAGCGTTGAATTTGGATAACCTTGTTTAATTTATGCCATCTATGCAATAATAAGTATTAAGCCAATATTTAAAATCATTAACGTTCTACTTTAAGCCAAGTACTTGATTGGCAGGTACATGGCTTTCATACATAGCTGCGCACAAGCAAACCTTGTAAGTAAGCACGCATCTACTGTGACGCATTAATTGCGCATGATATTGGACAGGTTATGTGACTTCACAATGGAAATCAGTAAGTATTTTGCCTTAAAGTCGGCTTGCTAAAGTAAAGTGCTTAAATTTGATCTGAATACAGGTTAAGCCAGTTTACTAAGCCAACCCAAATGCAAAGTAAATTGCTAACTTAATGCGCATTTTGATTTGAATACCGCCCCTGGTACCCATGAACCCCAAAAATTCATTCCAGATACCCAAATTTAGATTGAAACTAAATAAATCTGAATCTCAATATGAAATTTGCAATGTTAATTGGTGTGTGGTGCTTACAGACTCTAATAATTGCCCTGGCCGTCAAAAAAGAAAGTTAGTGTTGGGCCCAGCTTTAATTGCGATTATATGTCTATTTAATAGCAATTACATCAGTAATACATGCCCTAACATGACAAATAGTGCCTTAAAAGAGAATCGATAATGGATCCGGATTTACTGTGTAGATGAACATATTCACTAGTGTTATTCATGGTAATAGATCATAGTGATTTTATGTAACCACATTTATATTTATTATTTATATGTTTTGGGTGAATATGCCAATTTTTTTGGTGTATAACTATGCAAAGTCTATGCAAAATATACTATTGTAAAACTAAACATGTTCGCGACATGAACTTTCACAAATCGTAAATGACAGTGATTTTCACGGCAAGAAAACTTCAGAGTTGTGTCAGCTGTGATTAAATAGTTTCACAGCAGGAAACTTTCATAAATCTGAAGCACTCAAGGAATTTCTAAAATTTCACACGTAAATATTTCTAGTTTTACACTATGTATAGTGTGAATGTTTCTTCACTTTTAATCTCTGAAATGGGCATAATCGACACTCCTTTTTTTTAACCTTATTTTTAAATTTGCTATTATTCAGTGCATGTATTTCTGTCAGTGAAATAGACAGTGAGCACACTGAGCTATGAAGGCACACATGTGATAAACACATTGTATACAAATAAATATGATCATAGTGCTCTAGTATCGCTAACAATATGTGACCCTCCACCACAAAACGACCAATAAGTCGCAATGGGAGTTGTAGATTAAACATCTGAAAAAAGGTGGTTTAGGGTGGAAATTTTGATTTGAAGTTTTTTGTATTTTCTGAAAGTTCATTTATTAATCTACCATCTGACAAAATAGCAGGTTAAAATACCAAGTTAAAATATGTTTTTACTCTCATTCAAAATGACCATGTTTTCCTAGACATTCAATCTTTGTGTGTTAACTTGCTGGGATTGTACTTCACATCGCTTTTCTGGTATAGCTTAAAAACTATGCACTGTCTGATATTCAAAATCTAAAGAAACATAGAAATATATCTATTCTGAAGGTATGGAAAGTTTCAACCCAATCTAATTAGTACTTCACAGTGTATGCTAGGGATTTTTGACTCAAACTTTTGTGCGACAAACAATAGGACACAGATTAGGCGCTCTGAAATGGTCACTCTTCTTTAGAGCCCGTTTTCTCTATTGTTTTGGTCATTAGCCTGTCTGACACATTGACATTCTCATTGTAATTTAGAAGGGTTTGCTTAGTCCATACAAGACAAGGTATATATCATTTTAAAGCTTAGAATCTAAGCTTTCAAACTGTGTTGAAATTAAAAAAAACAAAATTTCTGACTTATTGGTCGTTTTGTGGTGAAGGGTCACATATGATATGATTTTTAAAAGTCAAATTGTTTTCTGATATCTGGGGCATTCAATTTGGCAGTAAAAAAAAACAATGTTTAGCTTTTGCTTGTTTTTCACAAAACTATGAGGCAACCTAAAAGCTACCTTTGTTTTTTTTTAGTTATTTATGCTTATGAGATTAAGAAGGCAATATCAATATGGGAAAGCTGTTAATGTATATGTGTGGTGTCCATATTAGTGAAGAAGAAATTATACAGTGATATAGCTATGGAAAGTTCCAAAAAGAGCTGTGCAAAACTTGAAAAGTGCTTTGGCAATAAAGATTTTAAAAAGTAAATAATTATAATTTGCATGAAAAATTGCTTGGTGGAAATCTCTATGTAGCAATCTTTTGTTAAAAGCTCATGGTTATAAAGAAAAAAAAAATAACAAATAATTAAAGATTTAAAAATTGTCAGAATCTCTTTGTAACAAATTTAAATACATGTAAAATCTCACGTAAACAAAAAAAAAGTATTTTTGTACTTGTTCATATCACTTAGAAGTTGTTGAGAGGTATTTGGAAATTTTGGAGATCATATTGAATGAACAAGTATTGCATTAAAGGTACATGCACATGTACATGTATACAGTATAAAATTATGATGGAAATACATTTGTACCATCAACTTGTAACTTGTATATTAAGATGTATTAATGAAAATGACAGAATAAAACTTGATATGAGATATAAACAGATGACATGTTTTAACGTTTGGTTTCTAAAGCTTGAGTCACATTGGCTTGATAACAATAATAATAACAAGATTATCATTTAAATGTAAACCCTACTATATAGGTTAATGCAAAACTATGTAGGGCAACAGGAAGGAATAGATTACATCTTTGAATATAAGCACATTTATATTTTGAGGTTAATTCCCCTTTAATGAAGAATCTTGGTCTCGTCGTACAAATGTGACCCGTGATTGGAAAAGTGTGATGAAGATATTGTATAAAATTAGCTGTGTAATTCCATTACCCCCCCCCCCCCCCCTCCTTCCGTGTGTACTTATTGGTGATCACAGGTACCTAGACCATTTTTACTTCGGATATCTAAAAAAGTTCTAAATGCAAATCTATTTCTCTACTCCCTCACCCCCCCCCCCCCCCCCCCTACCTATTCTGTTCGAGGCTACATGTACATTGCTACTTTCTTTTCTTTTTTCTTTTTTTTTACTTTTTTAATAATATATTGCCTGTTGAAGTGGCTTTTATGAAATATTTTCATCCATTACTCTTAGATCTCTGCTTAATGCTTTGACATTTCCTCTCATGACATTCAACTCCAGGCTTTATTTTGTCATAGATATTGGGTAAGGGGTGCAGTTGTGATTTAGGTTAGGTTATAAAGGTTTGGTTATAAAGGTTAGGTTCTAAAAGTTAGGTTCTAAAGGTTAGGTTCTAAAGGTTAGGTTATAAAGGTTAGGTTATAAAGGTTGGGTTATAAAGGTTAGGTTATAAAGGTTAGGTTATAAAGGTTAGATTATAAAGGTTAGGTTCTAAAGGTTAGGTTCTAAAGGTTAGGTTATAAAGGTTAGGTTATAAAGGTTAGGTTCTAAAGGTTAGGTTATAAAGGTTAGGGTAATCATGGTTTATTATAATGGGTATGTTTAGTCCACGGTTGTTATAAAGAATTTAGTTAGTTTAAGAAGGATGTTACCAGTGAGCAATTGTTCATTGAGCATGTCATAAAACTACATTTGCTTGATCTCTTTGTTTTTATCTCTTTGACTTCCTCCTACTTCATGGCCTACTTATTTTTTTTTCTAGCTCTCTTTTTCTCTCCTTCCTTTCTTGCCTCACTACCGGTATGTTAGGGATTTTCTTTATCTATGTTTTACTAGTCTCACTTCATTCTCTCTCCCATAACCCTCTCCCCTATAACTTTCTTTCTCTTGATTACTGTATTCTGTACATTCTCCAAATAGCAAATAATAGTCATAATGGTCAGAGGCAGTTATAAATTGTTCTTATTATTTATTCAGCACAGAAATATACATTTTCAACAGAAGTACAACAAATAAGAGAGATGATAAAGTTCCATTAAAATAGGCAATTGAACTTATGAAAAATCAGTCAAAAAATAAATAATGGGAAGGAAATATTTGAGTGTGGTATGAAATTTCTTTGAAATCACCCCAGTTATGCTTAATTCTAAATTTTAGCTGTCAAAGTGTTTAAACTGTGATACATATAGAATTTTAATTATTCTTCATGGAAATCAAGTCACTTTCCACTATAAATGTTGATCATTTTCTCAAATCTCAAATCTCAACACTTACAGATATGCCCTTTCTTCTACTCTTCAGCATTTGACATATTTCATAATCATGTCTATTATAAATACTTGATGATTGCCAATATAAAGTTCCTTTTCAATGCTCTCCTAAAGTTATCAATTGTCTAAATACCTACATGTATATTTCTAAGGACACTTCACAAATAAGTGTGATAGTGGCAAAAGTAAGCAAATACATGTATCAGTTTCACTTCTTTTGGCCCATATTTTGTTTTTACTTTAGAATTCTAATAATGAATGTTATGTGATAAACTGATCCTCATAAATTAGGAAGTAATAAATACAGATTGCAAGTCATCAACGATGACTCCCAAATAAATTTCTGCACAAAGCGAGAGGCACACATATATTTCACAGTAATTAAGAAACATTAATACATGTAATACAAAAAGTTAATTCTTACAAAAACAGTTAATACATACAAACATTCAGCCTTTTCACATTTATAGTATATCTACTAGACATACAACAGACCTTTATTGCACATTTGAATTACTGATGTACAGTAATTATTGTTACATAATGTGACACCTTCGAGGAATCCTTCATACCTGATGTTTACAAGTAGCCTTCATTAGTTTCTAGCAATTTTTTTTTACATATAAATATAAAATTATTCAGAAAAATACTAAAAATATATTTCACCTTTACACTTGCACAGAAATAAGGGGGGGACTCATAATCTATTTACAATAATATGAATACTGAGATGTTAAATCTGCTACTCACTTGATTATCCCCTCGCCGATGAAGTCAGAGGGGATATACATGTAGCAACTCCACCGTCGGTCTGTCCGTCCGTAACAAATCAGTTTCTTTTCGATAACTTTAGTAATGTTTGATGGATATTACTGAAATTGGATATGGAGGTACATGGTATCAAATACAGCATAAGTTCAATTTCGGAGTATGTTTGTCAAAGGTCAAACGTCATAGCTCATATGCGAAAAATCCTAAAATGTGGTTTCCTTTCAGTAACTTTAGTAATGTTTAACAGATTTTAATGAAATTTGATATGAAGGTACATGGTATCAAAATACAGCGTAAGTTCGATTGCAGAGTATGTACATCAAAGGTCAAAGTTCATTAAATATGCAAAAGTTGCTATTATTATGTACATGAGAAAGTTTATTTTCAGATCTTCCCATGGATCATTCCATAAAGTAGTAAACTTTCTGTACATCCAATCCCTAGGTATTAGTAACTTCCTTGCCTAGTAATAGTATCAATGGAGTTAACTTGTTCTGATGTATATAGACCATATGTAACCGTGAGGGGATGCTACACTTTGCATTACCTTTGTTTTCTTCTATAATTGAGGTAGAATGGACACGTACGTAAACTTTTTCAAACCGATACCTCTGAGCGATTTTGCCTCTACAGCTAGCTACTGAGAGAGAGAGAGTGTTCTTGGTAGCCAACATATACATGTAATACAAAACATGAATTTTCTCAGATGCAAACTTGTATGTGTTCATTACATCACCAGTAGCCTTTTAACAAGGACTTTTTAAAAAATAAGTACCAGAAACGACCATTGGAGAAGATTTGCATATGAGCTAGTCATTCCAGGTAGGAGAGGCTTTGCAGGTCTTGACACTTACGGCTGCGGTGTACATGGGGCCACAAATTTTTGTTCTGAACCTCCAAAATGTCTAAATTTAAAACGGGGCCAATACAGACTAATATTTTTAATCCAGACCCCCTATGGAAAAAAATTAGAATGGAGCCCTGGGCTTTGTCAAAAGTTTATATGATTATCGACTTGCTGTGCTACCAGTTCTCTCTGGATGCTTATGATTCAGATGCAAGAAGTGCGTTTTGTTTGGGTTCTCCACAATGTCATTGAGAATGGCTTTGAGATGGTGTGCAACAGGCTTCAGGTCTTCTGATTTATCTAAGATGTTGTTTGATGACAGAAAGTAGTGATTGCATGTCCCTGATTTCAACATGCCAACCAGTGCCATGAAGAGGTCAACAAATGCTCTCCCAAGCTTGTTGGGTGACCAGTCATCTTGGAGAGGATACTGCGTGCACTGGTGGAGGAACACCGTTGCTATGATACGTGGTGTGATGGGATGAAATTCCTCGCAGTTCTCTTCGCATAGTGAGAGCATCGTGAGTAGGATAGGAGCACGGCATGACACCTCTGGTGTTTCCTCCTCAATCACCGTTTGAGCCAGGACCTTCTCACTCAGACTGAAGTAGGTGCACCAGAGTCGAAAAGCATTGTGGCCAGGTGGAGGGCGGGAGGGGTAGACATAGAATTTGTGCTTGACCTTTGACATACGAGCATAGTCAAGCCACTGGTTGGGTCTTGCAGCACACTCAGGTCCCCAGTTCTGCATGCTCTTTGGCCACCAGCCACTCAGTTCCAATGTAGGGATTAGTTCAATAGTATATTCCTCACCTCTCAGTATAACATGTAGCCTAACAACATGACCTATGAAAGAGAAGGACATAAATTAGATGGTTAAATAACATTCTGCAAGAAGTTCAAATGGTTAACCAACTGCAACAATTGTAGTGTAAGAATTGCAAGAAGGTCAAATCTCCATCAAAGAAAGATCTGTTTTGATTCACTGAAATGCATCTTGAACAACTGCAGCATTTGCTTTGCAAAGCTACACCTACATGTAAAACAGGATTCCACAATAACATTGTTACGGATCTCTAAAGTTTAAGGCTATTGATTGTGTCCTGCAATATCTGTTTAACCAGTTGACTACTGAATTCTCTCATTCTCATATAGGCACCAACCATACAGGGATCATCGGTTCAAATAGTCAAATAAGTCAGTAGGAGAGAACCTTTCTATTAGGCATTAATTATTCACGATTGTTTAATGAATCTTGAACAGTCTTTGTTACTTTTAATTTGCAATAAATTTAATTACAAAAATTTTTAGAGAACAAAAATAAATTAATAACCCTAGATCAAATACAAAATTCTTGAGTAGACTACATGTAGACTAGATCTAGTTCAAAGTAAAACTGTAAGAAAACTTTGTTCACCTACCCAGGTCGAAAAAACACTCGGGACCAGTTGAAACCAACTTGATTTTCAACTGTTTTCAACTTGGTTCAATTGGTTTCATTCACACCAGTTGAAACCAATAGGCTTAACTTGGAAATATATACTAGTTAATTTCAATTGGTTTCAACTTGGTTCAATTGGTTCCAGTTGTTTCCAACTAGGTTTCAACTGGTTCCAATTTCCAAAACACATATTAAAACCAAGTTACTCAACTGGAATCAACTGGTACCAGTTGACCGATCCCAACTTGGTTCCAACTGTTTTTTTTACCTGGGTAGCCATGTTATTATTGCTAACAGTACACAACACGATCAACACACACACACACACACACCTTCTCTTTTCACAGTAATTTCATAGACCGTCGGTTCTTCCTCCCAGAAACACTCCTCCAGTAAAATCTCCATACTTTCTTCTACGAGGTGAGCGAACCTCTTCACAACCTTCCCAGGGGAAAGAAAAGATTTGTTTGAAAAGCTGACATCATCATGCTGGGCTGATGAAACATCATCTTGCTTGATGCTCAACAGATCATGGATGAGAGATTTCTCAGGATCCGCCAAAACATATCCGAAGCCTAAAAGAGGTGAAATGTACGGGTTGTCACACGCAGCGCTGTCTAGGAATGCTGCAGACAATTGTCCTAATTGCTGGGGAGGATCTTCAGAAGATTTTGACAAGCACTTCGAAGACAGAAGATTCGGTAAAACAACGGCGACATCAACTCGGTAGTATTCGCTGTGGTTCACACCAACAAAAGCATTCCCAGTTTCTTTCCACAGTCCCTCGCATTCACTTTGGAAGCGGTCATCCAGCTCGCCGACCTTACTCAAAATGGGCGCAACTATTCGCCTGATAAGTGCTCTATGAACCTCCTGAATCTCTTGTCTCCGTGGTAAAACGGTATCATGAAGATATTTGGTTAATGAATTCGATAAACTTATTTTGTTCTTTGCAGATTTTGTAGTTTCTCCAGTGCCTGCCATGTTGTTTACGTCCGTACTCATGGCTACACACTAGTCTCAGCTTGCCGGGTGCGCAGACTGAAATTTGACGTAGGAAAATATAGGAGGAGCTATTGTCGGACATCGACAGAATTTGTAGAAAAAAAGAAAATAAATAATAATAATAATAGTAATAATAATAATAATTAATAAATAATAATAAAAATAATAATAATAATAATAATAATAATAATAATAATAATAATAATAATAATAATAATAATAATAATAATAATAATAATAATAATAATAATAAAAAATTATTATTTATTTATTTATTTTATATATTGTCGGACAGAATTTGTAGAAAAAAAGAAAATAAATAATAATAATAATAGTAATAATAATAATTAATAAATAATAATAATAATAATAATAATAATTATAATAATTATTATTATTTATTTATTTATTTTATTCATTATGGTATATAATGGTATATTGTGGTATACAATAGAATCAAATATATAAAAAAGATACATAATTGGAAGCAAAACGAAAATACTAAGATTTACGCTACACAAATAATAAGATAACAAGTGTGAAAAGTGAGAGAAAGAAAGAAAAAGTAAAAGTAAAAAATAGGAAAGAAAAGGGAAGAGAAAGAAAGAAGGAGATAGAGAGAAACGAGAAGATTTGGGAGGAATACATAAATATAACCAAGTTAGAAAGCCATAACCATGCAAAATGAGTCATTACATCTAGGCATGGAATCTGAGAAGTGAAAATGTTTGGGATGCAAAGCGTGGGGGGGGGGGAGTTTATTTCAAGATTCTGGCAAGGTGAGGGATGGTGGATTTTCGATATCGTTCTGTATTGCATTTAATTGTAGGGAAGCCAGTCATGTTACGAAGCTGTCTTACATTTGAATTACATCTAGGGACGGGAAGAAGGTGTTTGTGGTGATCAGAGTTTTTGAGTTTTTGTCCAAAGCTTAGCAAAAGGGAATCTCTTCTATCAGATAGAGTAGTGAGTTTAGTTATGGCAAGGGCATTGGCATAAGTCACGTTATAGCCTACAATTATTTTGAGGGCCCGCTTTTGAACAAATTCCAATTTATTATTCTCATTTAGGGTAATTGAGGTGTGCCAAACAGGGGAACCATATTCGAGTATGGGTCTTATGTAGGTAGTGTAGACAGTTACCATATCTACCAGGCTTGCCTAATAATAATAATAAACAACAACAACAACAACAAAACAACAATAACAATAACAATAACAATAACAATAATAATGATAATAATTATAATGATATAATAAAAATAATAAAAGAAAAAGAAGCAAATTAATGCCCTCCCAGACAAAAGTGGGAAAAATAGAGAGAATGAAAGGGATGGGAAAAGGAATGTGAAAGAACCCCCATCCCCACCCCTACCATTAGTTCTCCTTCTCTGTTTTATTCTTTCTTCCTTCTTGTTCTTTATTTAGGAGTCCACCACTCCACCCCTGCAGTATATTATAGATCCAGTTGTAATAAACAGAAACAATCATTTAACCTTTTTTCTTTCTTTCTCTAAACCTCTCCATTTACATTTCTCATCCTTTTTCTACTCATTATCTCTCTCTCTCTCTCTCTCTCTATATATATATATATATACACACACACACACACACACACACACACCCACACACACACACACACACACGTTTACATGGCTTTACTTCCGAGGACAACTATTGTTCCTCTATTGTTACTCGTCCTCGGACAGTCGACGGAATAAGGCATAAATTCATTGTTCGACGTTCGAGGACTATTGTCCGCCTTCCGAGGACCATTGTTGTCATGATTTTTTTTTTGTTCTCTGTCCGAAAATGTCCTCGGACATAATGCTAAACAAACGCACACACACACACACACACACACACACACACACACACACGTTTACATGGCTTTACTTCCGAGGACAACTATTGTTCCTCTATTGTTACTCGTCCTCGGACAGTCGACGGAATAAGGCATAAATTCATTGTTCGACGTTCGAGGACTATTGTCCGCCTTCCGAGGACCATTGTTGTCATGATTTTTTTTTTGTTCTCTGTCCGAAAATGTCCTCGGACATAATGCTAAACAAACGCACACCCACACACACACACACACATGTATCTCTCAATAACCCTCTGTCTATATTTCTCAATCTCTTCTCTTTCTCTTGCTTTCTCTCTCTCTCTATTCATTCATTCATTCATTCTTTCATTGAGAACAGTCCACTCAACAACAACAAAATAATCATACAAAATGTTATCACACTGAATGATGTATGTACAAACTATACAAATCACTTTTATTTTCACATCTTCCAAAGGGATATTCATTGAGAAACTTATATAAGGCCTCTATACCATCATCCTTGATCACAGAATCACTTACCATGAGGTAGTTCTATGTGCCACAATCATGATGAAATAAATACAATGTAATCCTGTCTAGAAAGCAGTTTAATTAACCCTTACCATGCCACCTAGTCTGTAACTTTCCCAATCACCCATAAATGCCATAATAGCATCTGACTCATGTTTCACCCCATTTATTGTACTTTCCCTTCATCCTGCTCAATTAGTTTCGAAATGAAAGTTATGCTCTCATATATCATTTATATGAATTCATCAAATGTAATTCACTTGTCCACCCTAAATAAACAAAATATATGATTAAAGAAACCCTCTTCTTTACGTAAAATATTTGGGGCAGCAAATCCCACAAACGGCCAGCTGGAAGGATAACGCCTTGGCGGGAATATCCACCCACTGCACGGTAAGGGTTAATAATCCTCTTTGTAGAAAACAAGAGACTGGACAGGAGCTAAAGAGTACAGTCAAACCTGTACACAAAGACCGCTCAAGGGAGACAAGAAATGCGGTCTTTACAAGCAGGTGGTCTCTATGTACAGGTAACTTTAGTCCAGGTTTTATCAGAAACACTGTTCAAGGAAACAAAAATGTGGTCTTTATAAATGGGTGGTCTTTCTAGCGGCTTTCACTGTACCAAATTTAGGTTAATACAATAATACACTTTGCATGCACACACATGTACATTAAAAAAAAAAGCAATGTAACATTTTTAATGACACCAACATGTACAACAAAGTGGGAGAATTATTATTACAATACAAGCACTATCGTTTATTGAGTTAACATTTTCTTGTGATTTTAATGGGGATATAATCAGTAGTATTGGTACATGATTCATTATCCATTAAAAGATGTTCCAGACCTTACCAGAACCCCAGGCCCAAAATACAAATAAATACTAACAGATCATTGTTAGTTTTTACCTAAATGGAATGTACATTATGACCGAATAAAAGCTTCAGCCACTCATTGTATACAAAGTGTAATAGCATAATAATGATAAGTCATTAACATAACCCCCTCCCCCGAAAACAAGGCCACTGAGCACAGAATATAACATGCTAATGAGACAGATAACCTTAATAGGAATAGCTTTGAAAAAAAAACATTTAAATTGAACCAACTTTAAAACTCATAACTATCTTATCATTTATTGCTTTTTCCTTGAAATTCACTGACCTGTTTCTCATATTTTTTTCTGCTTATCATTAAAACCAACATGAAAGCAGAATGGATGTCCATCTTTTTAGAAAACTTATTACTTTCTCAACTCTTTTATTTGCTATGGATCTAAAATCCAGGGACTGCCACACTGTTAGGAGTATTGACCCTTTTTTTTAAAAGAGAATAAGCTTTAAAATCCTTAAATTGGCAACATATAGAGAGGTTCAAAATCATTATTTTTTGATCGAAATTAGCAATTTTTTCAACTTTTCGCCAAAGTTCCTAATCATGTATACTGTTTTCAAGACATTACATCTTATTAGAATCATGTAGCACTAAAAGAAAAATATTATTGTTGCCAATTTGAAGAAGAAAATGTGATCAATTTAGCCCTTAAATAATTCCTGTTCTGAAAGGGTTAAGGTAATTATGGGACATGTACACTGAAAGTGTGCCAATAGTGGACTGTGGTAGTCCAGTGTTTGTTGCATAGTTGATGGCAGCATGATAGATTTCATTTTCACCCTGCAGGGAACGCTCTTCATTATTTTTTACATGGATTATCACATCTCAGTACAGGCATCAGTACTGGAAACTCCTCTTCGTTTGCATGTTTTCCAAGACTTCAGTAAGTTCATCATCCTCAAACCTTCCTTCAAGACTGGTATGAAAACAAGAAAGAAAGAACAAAAGAGGGCAAATAAACTGGTATCTTGCTTGAACATCAAAAATATTCAATGAAATGAATGTTGAATGATTAGGTATAGCTCTAAATTACATCATAAAACAACTACTGAAAAACAAAACTGTACAGAACTTGCCATTTAAAAAATTAGGAGCTTAAATTTTATGTCTCAAAGAATAACATTTTGAAGAAAATCATAATTCTTGAAGATAAGATGTAAAAATACTAGTTAAGTGTAAAAAAAAAGAAGACTGGTTTGACTGAAATAACTAGAAATCAGAATTTATATAAAGCTTGAACATGCCATGGTATGTTTCATGATTGAAAATGATCTTCAGAAAGTTTTCTATCTGGGTAGAGCCATATCACGATTATAAAAAAGTAGGACAAACGGATGGACAACCATGCCAAACACAAACACAATGCCTCAGGCACCATGGTGGTAGAGGCATAAAAATGAATATTGTATATTGTAACTTTTTTTCATAGTTCTGTCCTTTTATAGATTTTAGATCTTAAGAAACAGCAGGTGTAATGCACCAATTGGTATTGTTGTGATCTGAAAATAAGCTACATGTAGTTCCGAAATGGTACAAATGACCCTGAAATGACCCCAATATGTACATGCACGCATACATGTATATGTTTTGGTGGACGCGCTACTTGTTTAACAAGTAAAATCATAATGGTGCGCGCATTGCAGTGCGTGCAAAATGACAGCATATAGAGGTCAATTATACTCAGTACAAATGACCTTTATCTGCACATGCACAAATTGTAATTACAAACTGGCTTATTGATATCGCTATGAAAATGACTAAAGTGTTTATGTATAGTACAGTTTCGAACTGCTAAATGATTTACATAAGGACATGCTGTCGATGCTCTAACATTTCCCCCAGGCTTTATTTCGTCAAAGATATTGAGTTTGGGTTAAGGTTGCAATTGGGTTTAAGGATAATTTTAGAGTAGGTGTACTGTTTGGTCCATGGCTGTAGTTACAGATTCATTAACCCCTTCCATGCGACCAGATTTTTGACCAATTGTCAAAAATTAATTTTCAAGAGCTAATTATTAACTTTCAATGAGTTTTTTCTTGAGCAAACTGGGCAAAGATATATTGCATAGGAATAAACATTATATTGAAGGCACAAGTTTCAGTATGAGGAGGAATTTTCAAGCCATTCTGAGCCTAAACAAACTGTTCAACATTCAAATGTTTGGGCAGGATTTGCCGCCCACGGCATGGTAGGGGTTAAGTGTGGGAAACTGACTGCGAAGCAGTTGTCACCACAGCATGTGGCAGACAAGCCATCCTGTAATGTCAAACTCATGATACCTTGGAATCAGAGCTTTGGCCTCTTCTGCAGTTTCTGGACAGAGGTTGGCAAGCAGGGCTAGTTCAAACTTGTGGAGCTTAGGTTGCTGCTGTTGTAATAATCTGCAAGTAAAGAAGGAAACATAGCACAGAAATCATGAATATGTACAAAACTTCTAATAGTACTTGAGGCTGGACATAAAAAGGTCATCTAAAGTTTTAATGAAAGTTACACAGGTCAAAAATGGATACTAGTACTACTACATCGAATTGTGGGCTACTTTTGTTTCCAAGCCTACTTTTAGAATACGTTACATATCTAGTATAATTGCACCTAAAAAATTCAAAGGAAACAGGGCCTATGTCAGGGTACCATCATTATCTTTCATGCAAATTGAACTGAGGAGCTACTGACATAATTACAAAAGGAATTACAGGAGGATGCACAGATGCAGGATAGTGGTGGCAGGTTTAATATGTGCCTGAAAATGGTAATCTAGCTTAGAGACATAGTGTACTACCATAAAATAAATGCTTCTAAGTGCCACCATATTGTGGCAAGACTCGGGACTCTTCAAGACAGGAGTATTTACATTTCTATTACAACTCACCCTCTGACATCAGCAATGGTTTCTCTGTTTTTAAACCTTGAGAATCTCTCTGTGTAGTTCAATGTCTTCATGAAAACTTCACTGAGCTCCTGCTCTTCCTCTTGACTTTCATTCTGTTGTTTTCTGTGTTCCAATAACATCCTTACTTCAGAGATCAGGAGGGTCTCTGCTTGCTCAAACTCTGAAAGGTAGACCATAAATAAGTCTTTGAGATGAGTCGATATGAAACTTATTCTGGAAGAAGGTGCTTTCAACTTTCCAAGGCAACATGAATAAGGACCAACATGTAATTGCAAAAGCTGACTGGGTTAGATTTATTGCTGATTTAACCCTTTCAAGACTTCATCTCTTGTAACAGGGCTGTAATGGCTCTGTCAATTTAAGCTGCAAAATCAGAACAATTTTTTGTCTTCAGAATAAAGGAAAATTTAAAATGATGAAAATCTGGGTGATTTTCACAATCAGCACTTTTTTCCAGATAGTAAAATCCTCTTTTGCAGTCTTTCGGCGCATAGCATGCATGTGTGCATTCTACCATTTTATCATTTGACACAATAATTCTGCAATAAAAAGTCTATAAATTGCCTGATGGGAAATTATCACAATTTTTTCCCCTCTATCCAACATATCCTTGTTTTTCTCTCCATATATTTTGGCACAAAGCTGCACAAAAAAGCTAAATACATTTAGCAACATTTTAACACATTCTTCTCCTTTTTCTCCTCCTCCTTCTTCTCCTCTTCCTTTTTTTTTCTTCTTCTTTTTCTTCTTTTTCTTCTCTTCTTCTTCCTCCTCCTCCCTCTTCCTCTTCCTCCTCTTCTTCTTCTTCTTTCTCCTCTTTCTCTTCTTTTTTCTCTTCCTCTTCTCTCTCTCTCCTCGTCCATCATGTCCATGTCCTTGTTCTCCTCCTCCTCCTCCTCCTCCGCACTTTTTTCCACATGGTAAAATCCTCTCTTGCGGTATTTCGGAGCACAGTATACGTGCGTGGAGTCTTCTACTTCTACATGTACTTCGGTACTCGACAGGATCCATCAGTGAGGATATTACGTCAATGAGGGTTACCTAACGTTTTGACACAATAATTCTGCAATAAAGTCTATAAATTGCCTGATGGGAAATTATCCCATTATTTCCCTCTAGGCTCTATCCAACATGTTCCATATAATTCAGTTGGACTAAAAGTTCTATAAACATGATAAACAGTGCCCACATAAAATTGTTTTTCTTTCCATATATTTTGGCTTAAAGCTGCATACAAAAACTAAATATATGTAGAAAAATTTTAGCACATTCTTCTCTTTTTCTCCTTCTCCTTTTTAATTATTATTCCTCCTCCTCCTCCTCCTCCTCCTCCTCCTCCTCCTCCTCCTCCTCCTCCTCTTCTTCTTCTTCTTCTTCTTCTTCTTCTTCTTCTTCTTCTTCTTCTTCTTCTTCTTCTTCTTCTTCTTCTTCTTCTTCTTCTTCTTCTTCTTCTTCTTCTTCTTCTTCTTCTTCTTCTTCTTCTTCTTCTTCTTCTTCTTCTTCTTCTTCTTCTTCTTCTTCTTCTTCTTCCATTCATCTATGTCTTCTGCTTCTTAATCTTGCCCTTCTGCTCGGTTTTGGAACTTCTATATCGCGTAACATGACAAAATGCTGCATACCGTACTACTAGGCCTAGTACTACACAAAAATGAATACATCGGGCACGTAGAGTAAGTTTAACTCATTTACTATCTCATCAAATTCTACTAAAAAGAGAGAAATGAACATCTCACCTTTGGGAAATTTAAGCTCCGATGCATCTTCTTCCTGCTCTTCCTGACCAGGGACAAATGCAGCCATAATTAATACCCCCTATTGTCGCTTTTATCGGGTTTAAATTTCTCAGATTTTCACGCTTCTCGATCGATGCATGTACACTCTTCACCACGAGATGGTGTTGTTCATGCAAAGCGCATGGAGGAGCTCTGTGTATGTATCGTATCGCCGTCTGCGGCTAGCTGTAGCTGGGACAGCAAAAAATATACTTGTCATCAATTCTATTCGGGTGGCGACGGGGGGGGGGGGGGGCATATGGGGAAGGCCTGGGGACATGGGTTTGCTTCAGCCCCCCCCCCCCCCCCCCCCCATATTCGAGCAACCGCCAAGTCATATTCGGTCAGTGAATTGGTTTTCATAGCTATATCAGTGCTATCGTAACTAGTTTAAATGATGACTAAATTACATTTTCATTTTGATTTCACTTTGATAATTTATTAATTGAATAAATTTGATAAAAGCAGTCGTCATGAATTACAAAGAGAGAGAAGTCAATTGTATCTTTTGTTATGATTAAAGTCTGATTGTGAAAAAAATGACGGTGATAATCATGGTCAAAACTGACTGATTGCCATATCATAACTACCAACAACAATTACGATTAAAAAAAGTGACATTTTTGCTTGCTCGCTTTTAAAAATTTAGAATCTGAAAATTTGATAATCAGGAGAGCGACGTCAAGCCTCTGGCGAAATCATGGGGGGGGGGGGGGGGGGTAGCGGAGTAGACGGGCAGTACATTATCCCAAACATTTTCGGAATTGACATGCGTATCTCGGAGTTATGTGTTTATGCCCCGTGCCTCGATTCCCCGATCAAAGATCAATATTGACAATCGACATGCTTATATAATTGCGAGGGAGCTACCAAGCTTTAGAAAAAATTCTAATTTTAAATCCTAAAAAAAATTGTATTTGTAATGCACTTTTCCCTGCGGAAAGGGGCGCATAACCCTTAAAATTTATATTTTTTCTTCCCTTTGTTCCTTTCTCTTTCTCTCTTTTGCCACTTTGCGCCCCTTCAGTATATGCCGCCCGGCAGGGGCACGTGCCTCCTTCCCCCACCCTCGTATATACACCACTATCCGGACAATATTCACCCCATATATTTGGCAACCATCATCTCATACTCGGGCAGTGTAGGGTCTTTTTCACATAATTACGGTACATGTGTTGTAAAATTATCAAACATTTTGCTCATTCGCTAGCTTCGCTAGCTTGGCGAGTTCGATAATTTTTTTAATATAATTTTTTTAATGGAAATTGATATTCGGGCAAGAGCCGTCAGACAGCCTTTGTTTGCATAGGACTTATACTAATCTGGAATCAGTGGAGTATAATAATAATCAAATATATTTTATAAAGCTACGCTAATGGTTAAAGATGAATTCTTTAATACATGTAAATGAAATCGCTCTGAATTTTGACCAATTAATTTCAAGATGCAGGATTCGCGCCGAATTCCTCTTTATAGTGAATGACACAAAACTAATCTCTTTGGTTCGGGTTATCATAATCTGTGACATTTATCATCATAATTCGATGTGTTTAGTTACGATTGAAGAACAAGCTTGAATTGGTTGGAGGGTTAAAAAAAAATCGTGGGACGAGCTGAGCGTAGTGACCAAATGGACGAAATGCAATTAGAGAGCAATTACTATAGTAATCGACTGATCAAGAAGCTGCTAAATTTTAACTTGCCGCGAAATAAGCGTATCTGCATGACCAGAATAATTGTAGATGAATACCTATTAGTCTCCCGAAAATAAGAGACGCTAGAGAGATTCGTGAATTAGCTTGCACATCATATAGGCTCGAGTATTTGATTTGATTTGATTTAATGTGATTTGTTTCCACATTTGTTTACATATATACATGAGAAAGCAAAATATAAACATAAACATATGGCATGATACAAAGGATAAAACATATATCATAACAACTCAGTATAATAAATATCTTCCAGTAAAAGTAATAAACGCATACAGTATATACACTTGTGGAGGAACCTATTAAAAGCGAGGCTTGTCGAGTTAGGTCCCCATTTAGCGAGAAAAGGAGCTGGAAAGTAGAATGGGGAGATTAAGATGAGAAGAAACAAAGAAAGAACGGAAATCAGCAGATGGAAGCAAAAGAAAACATAAAAAATTAAGTAGCTATAGAGTGAAAGAGAGATAGAGAGAGAGAGAGAGTGTGTGTGTGTGTGTGTGTGGAGAGAGAGATAGAAAGAAGAAAAGAGAGAAGAGAGAAGAAAGAAGAGAGAAGAGAGAAGCGAAGTACAGATCGAGATCAGCAACCATGCGGCATTCTAGTATGGTTTCAGCAAAAGAGATTTCAATTGTTTTTTTAAATGGTGCAGTCTCTCTATTTCCTTAACCCTAACTAGGCCGGGGGGGGGGGGGGGGCTGGGAGCCCCCCCCCCCTCCCGAATTTTGTACGTGGCCTCGCGACGGCTGAATCTTTCGCGCTCAAATTTCATGACTTTTTTCCCTGATGTTTCACGCACATTTTGATACCTCATTTATGTGGATCGGTCATACGGTTCTGGTGTCAGATCACAATTATTGATCACATGTCAAGCAAAATGATCAAATTCTCCATTCATGTGTGTATTAGCCTATGGCAAAAAAGTAACCATTCCTAGTAATCATTACAATTTCTTGTTTATTATCACAATATTCATTTAACAAATATGCTTTATGGTTGGCAAACAATAGAATACATTAAAATTCAAATACAAAAAAATACATAAGATTAAAAACAAAGAAATACATAAGAATAAAAACAAAGAAATACATTATTGGCTTGTAATACACATGACACAGCTAATTTGCATATTAATGAATATTAATGAATAAAACACTGTTTTACCCAATTTTCTTTCTTTTTATGTATTTGTGAGTCTTAGAGGTCCAGTTACAGCCAATATTCAATCCATTTTCATCTTCATATAGCAAAATTTACCATTTTGAGAAAAAAATCGAAAAAATTTGCATATTATGTAATAAAATAATTAATAAAAAAAAAAACAAGAATATTGAAAAAATTACACCGGGATTGTGTTCTACACAAGTTAATCTACATCTGTGCCAAATTTCATGCGCGCAGAGTCAACCGTTGCCGAGATCTTAGGGGGGCCTGGGAGCCCCCCCCCCCCCCCCCCCCCCCCCCCCCCCCCCCCGGCCATAAGAACTCCCAAAATACCCCGGCCTAGTTAGGGTTAAGGTCTGGATCGAGACTGTTCCAAAATCTGGGACAAAGACGAATGATTTGTGTGCTAAGAGCGTTCTCGTGCGAGGAAGATGGAAAAGGTTTGATTGTCTCGTTGGGTAGTTGTTAGTTGTGAAAAGGTGAGAGAGCATTCGGAAGTTCATTATTTATTAGTTGGAACATAAATTGACCCAGATTATAAAGGTATAAGTCAGGCACTTTGAGAACTTTATTACTATGAAAGAGCTGGTCAGTATGTGAGAGATAACCTGTAAGAGATACAATCCTCATGGCCTTTTTTTGAAGTAATAGTAATCTGTTTAGTTGTTGCGCGGTAGAGTTGCCCCATGCTAAAATTCCATAATTAAGATGTGGAAAACATAATGTTAAGTAAAGAGACAGCAAAATAAAGGATGGGAATTGATATTTCAACTTATTAATTACTCCTATGTTTCGCGAAATCAAATTTCACAAGTTATCAGTATGTGGTTTCCATGAAGAGAGCTTATTATACGTAAGAATTTAGTAGTTTTCACTTTTTCGATAGGTATATTATCAAAAAGAATATTACCAGTATAGCAGTTGGGAGTTGGGAAGATTCTTGTGTCGATAATTTTAAAAGAAAGAATAAGATCAAAGTTTTAACGGGGTATGAAAGGAGCAGGACGGGGGGGGGGGGGGTCCGTTTTAATTAAATGATATTTAAAGCACCATATTGCTGCATGGCCTTCTCTATTTATAGTCCCAATTTTCGTTACAGTTATCTATTTATTTATTTATTCATTCATTTATTCATTTATTTATTCTTAACACGATAAGAACTACTTTCGAAAAAGAAACTCAAGGGCAATTTCAAAGGCCTATTGTACTGCCCATAGAAATCAAGTTCGGATTATGTCATACACCATCGTAATGTTTGCACATTTCTAAAGGTGATAGCAGCCGCGTAGGGGGGGTTGCAGGGAGGGGGAGTTTTCCCCTTCCTGCGCAAAGCGCGAAAGCTTTGACATTTGAGCAAATTCGAGAGAAAGATAACAGCTCGTAGCACTTTGTTTTAGGCGGAAAGTTAGTTCGACGCTCTGACTGCTTTTCAATTTTTGTGGTGCAATACTGCACTATATGTAACAACGAGGGGGGGGGGGGGGGGGGACACAGGGATCGAGGGGGAGTTTCTTCCTTCCCGCGCGATCAGAGCGAAAGCTTTGACGTTCTGGCAAATATGAAAGAAAGATGACGGCTCGTGTTGCACCTTTTTCGGGAGAAAAGTTAATTCGATGCCCTGACTGCTTTTCAATTATTTGGACGCAATACAGCACTGTATTTAACAGTGGTGGGCGCGCAGGGAGGGGGGAGGGGGAGTTTCCCCCTTCCCGCGAAATTTTTTGACATTTTGGCAAATTTGAGAGAAAGATAAAGGGGAGTAGAAACTTTTTAGGCTTTTTTCCTTTTGGGGGGGGGGGGAGGGCGACCGCCCCATCGCCCCCTGGCTATGCCCCTGGTGATAGACAGGGCTATTGAAATAATGTTTTGAGTTTATTTTTTCGAAAGTAGCTCTTATCGTGTTTCTTTTACTTATTAATCTATTCACCCATTCTTTATTTTATTCATAGTTTAATACAATTCATTATCAGCAGCCATACTGCATTCTGTGCATGGCTGCTTCATTTACAACCCATTTAAAGAAACATTTAATTATAGATACATGTACTTTCAAAATTCTTCTAAATTGTTACAACAAACACGATCGCAAGGACTTTGGAGAAAACAACTCAAGTGCAATTTCAATACCCTGAACATTGCATATTAATCCAAATCATATTCGGATTACGTAAAATATATCATGTTCGCATATTGATGGTCAAGGCTAGTGAAATTGCCTTATGTTGATTTTTCGATCATGCAATCATGTTAACAGCAGTGTAACTGATCGTTGCCTGCATGGCTTGTCTTTAATGTCGAGTGGATGACAGCAATTAGCCATGAACTAGTTACTGCCGAGCTGCGCATCTCCAGATTTTGGCCTCCACAGTTGAAGATGGAGAAGAGGTGATGATGTCGAAAGTAATCATCATCATTGCAGCTCAGTTGTCACGCCTAATGGGTTTAACACTTACAAGGTCTGGTTAAAGGTACAATTCATCGGTTTTGAAGAATTACTCAATTAGTTAATCAAAATTAGGGGCGTATCTAGGGGGGTGTCGACAATTTTTTTTGTTCGCCAGACCTTCAAAATTCGCTCAGTGGGGGGGGGGGGGGGGGGGGGGGGGGCACGTGCCCCCTGTGCCCCCCCTGGATCCGCCACTGTGCATGTATGAATATATATTTTGTGTATAACGTAGTGAGTTATGCCTTTCTCTATAATTAATCTCCGTCGCAGAACTTCTTGAACTATAATTATACTGTATTTTGTTTTGATTGATAGTTTTGTTTGACAAGTGCATTATTTATCATTAATGTCTAGTGTATAATTATGCGATATGAGATATGAGCACGTCAGTATACATTGTATATCTCTCGCTTTCAAAAATAGCGAAATAGGATTTTAGTAAGGGGATCATTTGAGATGTAGGCCTACTTGGGATAATCTAGTGTGAACACGTCAGGGTGTGTCGCTTTCATCAGTCGTGAAATATCAGACATGGGATAGATCAGAGGCGTCGATGCTAGGGGCGAGGGGGCAGGGGGCAGTTGCCCCCAAAAGAAAATATTGCCGGGCTAACATATCGTTTTGCCCCCCCCCCCCCCCCAATAAATCCGGAGGTGTAAAATAAACTAAGGAAAATGATGCAAAACACGGGAAATGAAACCTTCCAAGCAACGACATACAAAAGGTATTACACAATCAGACATCAATTTCGCCGCTCGCTCTGCGCCCAAAAGTTCTCTAATTTTCCCTGCAAATATCATGAAACGTACTATTAGGCTGTCTTGCCTCTCCCCTCCCAATCCGAAAAGAAGATCGACGCCCCTGGGATAGATTAGTGTGCACCAGTGTGTCTCGCTTTTATATATTAATCTCGAAATAATTATATTCCTATTACATGTAATCTAGGATGGGGAAATTTAGATGTATATGGGTCATAGGGTGATTAGGCAGCATGCCGTGACTCTGTTTCAGCTAATTGAAGAACTATGAATCAGAAGCCGTGGCGTACGTATAGGGTAGCTCCCAGTCGAACGGGGGGAAAGGGAAAATAGAGAAACAAATAAACAAAAAGAAAGGTATAGAAACGTGAAAATATGAAAATACTCCATCTAATCCCATTCAATGTCCTTTTTTAATTCCATATTCCCCATGATCGGGATGCCCCCTCATTGTTGGAAAGTGATGCTACGCCACAACTGGGCGTTGTGCGTGCACCTGTAATCCAGCTACCAGTGGGAAGTTAAACTGATTCAGCGGACTGAGGTTCGAGACTGAGTCACGTCTTTCGGATGGTGACGTTAAAGGTCGGTCCCAGACGTGAATAATCATATCTGATTGATACACGTCTGTAAAAACCCAATCACACACACACACACACACACACTGATCAGATGTATCTAACGTGAATACGTCACTGTGTCTTGCTTTCATCAACTGGAAAGTTAAGGTCTTTTGGTTTAAAAGAATGTCCTTGACAACAGGAATATTTGAAGTATGGAGCGGTGTTCACCTTTGGTCTTTGGAATTTAAAGAATCACTTTGACAACACCATTTTTCTGGCGAAATAATCCATGAAATTGTCTGATCATGGCACAGGAGATGAGGGAACATCAGATTTTTGGATACTCTCGCGTGAACACGTCAGTGTATCTCGCTTTCATCAATTATCGTGAAACTTAAGATGAGGTATATATGGAGTGGTCTACCTTTGAGATTTAAAGGGAAAGTCCACCCTGATTACAAGTTGATTTTAAAAGAAGCAGGAAAAAAAAATCAAGAAACAGATCAATGAAGATTTATAAGACTTTTGAAGTTGTAATCAATCAAACACTAATTGGCAACTCCATGACGTATCTTGCGAGCTCCTCTTCTATGTGCCCTATAATATACCCCAGATATCATTAATTTCCATTTTCTCTAAAGAAAATATTCAGTCAGACAAGCACCTTATATAAAATCATTGGTCATGGGGTTGCCAATTTGTGTTTGATTGATTACAACTTCAAAATATCACAACTTTCTTATTTCTTATCTGTTTTGCTCATATTTCCACTGGTCTGTTTCTCTCATTTTTCTTCTTTTATTCAAATCAACTTAATACCAGAGTGGACTTTCCCTTTAAAGAATCTCTGTGACAGCATCATTTTCCTGGCGAAATAATTCCACAGAAAATGAGGGAACATCAGATTTTTCGAATTTTCTCGTGTGAACACGTCAGTGAGTCTCGCTTTCACCAGTCTTGAAATATAGGATGAGGGAATGTTGGAGGTATGGGATGGTCTTGACCTTTGGAATTAAAAGAATTACTACACTCATCACATCACCTTCAGGTGACTCATCATGCGACGCATCATCTCAAGCGAGCGAGCGAGGGGGTGGGTGCATTGTGCATGACAGGAGCTCGTATTCGAAAACAGGTATGCCAGATTGGGTTTTTAGGGGGCACGGCCTACTTTGTCCATCTTACATAATTTTTCCGCCGTTCGACTATTATGCACTACATCTAAGTGATCATATCGTAATGATTGGATAAAGGGGGAAAATGAAACACCCAAATTGTTGTTTGTTTTGTTGTTGTTGTTTTTTTGTTGGACGGAGGGGGTAGATATTTTAAAATGTATTAAATTGCATAATGTCCCAGGCATATAATTTTTCTTGTTTATGTTTATGACATCCAACCCGGTGCGCACGATCGGGTCACTCGAACCGAACATCGAAACCATTGATTGGACATGTCATGCTCTCTTGAAAGTTGTCCATTAATCATGTTTATCAATTTTATAGCAGTAAATTAATTCGATGATACAAGTTGAAGTATTCTTTTCAAAAGGGGAAACAAACGACTCTAGTTTACAATAAGTAAAATCCGTGTTTAGTACTCAGGAGTAGTAGGCCCTATATTTTTGCTCTCATATTTTCATGAGCATGCAGATTTTACTGTGAATCCCAATGAGGCATTATTGCTATTTTCTCATGCCAGAATTCAACTAAGGGCGTATCCAGGATCCAGGGAAAGTAGAGGGAGCACAATACCCCCAAAATGACATAAGTAAGGTGCCTTTTGGGTCTATACTTGTAAGCGGCGGAAGGGGAGGGATAATACAAAAACACAATAAGGGTGCATAATATATATATTTTCTTTTTGTGAATACAAGCATGCAACATGGGTTTTAAGAGGGGTACGGGCCGGGTTATGCCCTCTAAATCTGCCAGAGCGTTTAAAGGGAGCGACAAGTCGCAATCTATGGGCTCTTTTACAGTTGGCTGCTCCTTTCTCTGGATCAAAGTCCAAAGCGACTTCAATTTATCGTGCGCAGCTAATAAAAGTTCGCACATTGACCCAAATTTGAGTAAACAAGATCGCGCGTTCTTTATTCCAGTATTTGAATCTCATTGGTCGGTTTCGTATGGAGGGATTCGAGTTAACGATCGCGCGAGGAATTCGGCAATAACATTCCTTCGGTAGCGCACGATTGGACCTGATTGTATCCGAATTTCCCCGAGTCAGGCCAACTGGTCAGGCCCATGGATTACGACTTGCCACTCCCTTTAAACCACTGAGACTCTTCCGTGTCTTCATCCGGCATGCATCGTCTAGTAGAAGATGGACGGATGGGATGGACAGGCACGTTTTGCTATTGATTATCTGTTTAGCATGATGCCAAATGATGTCACAGTAATTTCGGCTTGCTGTCGATCTCAGTTCCATTAACGTGAGGGAAAACACCCCGACTGAATCAAAATGACACGCTATTTCGGCAGTAACGATAGGTTGTACACATTGGCCCGAATGGCCCGTATTTTGAACTCCAGTTTAACTTAAACCGAGGTCGAAAAGTGATTTAAACCCGGTCTAAACCTGCTCTTTTAAACGGGAGTTTTAGAAAATTACATTCAAAACATTCACGAATACGTGCCATTGAGTACAGAAAGTGTGCCTCTGGCAATACATTTAGACACCCAATAAGGCATATGAAAATGTGATGAAGCCATTTTTGTTCGCTTGTCTGAGCCGGAATATTTTAATAAAAATGCTGCCCCAAATCTGATGACCTTTACTTTCCCCCTTTATTTTCTTATCTGTTCTTTATCTCTATATCTTGTTTCTTCACCTTGTCAGATAATTTTCAGTTGTGCGCCCCCCCCCCCCTCCCCCAGCCAGAGAATAGTGGACCTGCCAGTGAACGCTTTTGTGCCTGCAAGCTATTCTCGCTGTATCCATCCAGATAGCTCTTCCAACATAATTATGACCTCAAGCTCGTTTCTAGGACACCTACCCCCTGGACAACCTCCCCCGGATACTAAGTAACCAACCCTAGGATAACCACCCTCTATAGGACAACTACCCCCTAGGGCAACCACCCTCTAGGATGACTACCCCCCCCCCCCCGGGACAATTCCCCTCTAGGATGATTACCCCCAACTACCTCCCTCCTAGGACAACCACCCCCTAGGATAACTACCCCCCGGACAACTACCCCCAAGGACAATTACCCCCCGGATTCTGGGGTAGTTGTCCGGGGGTGGGGTAATTGTCCAGGGGTAGTTGTCTGGGGGGGGGGGGGTGGGGGCTAAAATTTGTTCCGGGGGGGGGGGGGGGGAGGGTTATCGGGGTAATCATCATTTTGGGGGGAATTGTCCTAAGGGGTAGTTGTCCTGGGGTGGTTGTCCTAGGGGGTACTTGTCTGGAGGTACTTGTCCTAGGGGGTAGTTAGCTGGGAGGTAATCATCCTAGAGGGTAATTGTCCCAGGGGGGGGGGGGGGGGGTAGATGTCCTAGACGGTGGTTGCCTTAGGGGGGTAGTCATCCTAGAGGGTGGTTATCCGGGGTGTGGTTGTCCAATGGGTAGGTTATCCAGATACGCTCAATCTCTCTATTAATGATCCAATCATATTCAACACTATCATTGGTGATAGTAAATCTGCAGTATTCTGTCAGTGGCGGATCCAGGGGGCGGGGGGCACCCCCCGGCCCCCAAAAAAAGCTTTTTTTTTTTTTTTGCTTGTCCGGAGAGACACAAAAATACTGAGGACCTTTTTTTTCCTTTTGCTTGTCAGAGAATTTTGGACTGAAAAGGAGAGGGACTAAAATAAAATGCTGAGGACCTTTTTTTTTTTGCTTGTCAGAAAATTTTGGAGGGAAAAACCCTTTTTTTTTTTGGTGTGTGCCCCCCCCCCCCCCCCCCCCCCCCCCCGTTTACTAAATCCTGGATCCGCCACTGTCTGTACTAATACAAAAAAAAATATAGTAAACAAAAGTTTCAAGATAAAAATTTTAATAATCACTGGATATGTGATGAAAGTAGCCATGAAATTGAATTTTGAGTAGTTTCATCAGGTCGTTAGTGATGCCGACGACTTATATGTCATTTCGCCAATGTACCCACATGCCTTGATATGCACCGGGCATGCAATAGGATGTTGATAATGGTGAATGACAGAATGCGGGTAGCTAAGCAATTATACTTGGAAAAACTTAGGAGTACATATACTGGAGGCCAACATTACGATGCACAGCCTTCTGGATAATCAAATTGCAATTTTGTTTACAATCAAAGCAATATGATGTAGGCCGATTTGTAATCGACCAAGTCTTTTTCATCCTTGATAAATTTTCAGTTGCATATGACCTGTCTCAACAAATTAAAAGTCAGAGAAAAGAGGGTGACTTTGGGGCCTAGAACACATTAACCTTACCAATGAGAGAGAGAGAGAGGTGGAGGGAGAGAGAGGGAGAGAGTGACAGAGAGAGAGAGAGGGAGAGAGAGGGAGAGAGAGAGAGAGAGAGAGAGAGAGGGAGAGGTGGAGGGAGAGAGAGGGAGAGAGAGAGAGAGGAGAGGTGGAGGGAGAGAGAGGGGGGGGGGCATAGATATACATAGAAATAGTGGGAAGGAAGAGAGAAACTGAGAGAGAGAGAGAGAGAGAGAGAGAGAGCAGAGATAGAGAGTACCTGAAAATAAAATAATACATGTATACAGAGACGGTTGAGAGGGAGGAAGAAAGAAAGAAAAAGAGATAGAGAGCATAAATATAGGGAAAGATAAATAGATAGAGAGATAGAGAGACGGGGTGGGAGGAAGGAAGGGAGAGTAGTACATGTTTAAAGAGATCCGGAGTAGACACACAAGCACTATTCAAGGAAAGAGAATGAAAGCCACATATTCCAAATACATTAATGTATCACTGTTGCATTTCCTTTTTAATGATTTGAGCTACTTAACACACAAGTCATGTATCACATGTAGTAATCAAAACCACAAGGAAAAAGTCCACACCTACAATTAAAAACAAAACCTTTATAATAATATGTATATCATTTACATTCTCCAAGGCACATTGTTCATTTACAACCAAGATATAATTCACTGAGCATAATTATACGGATCAAGTGAACACTTCATGACCAGCATATACCCACATCTCATATCATGTATCACCCTTCCATTCTACAATTTCCAAGAAATCGCTTTATAGTAAACACATCTTTCCAACTACGATGTCAATTTCAAGTACATTATGTACCTGGACATTCATATGCCATTAAGAAAGAAATCAATGGTGCGGGTTACATTACATGAACTTGGATATTCATTAGGTGGTAGGGTACTTGTTTGTTAACTAGAGTATTATACATAAGCCATTGGTAGTTCAGTAATAATTACTCCAGCAGTTCCTTTCTAACATTTTAATTTGCAGTTTAAGCTGTGGACACAAAGCTCACTTTGACATGAAACATACATGCATCCAAAGAAACTCATCTATGGCAATCGACACTCATTGAAATCTTCCTCATGACAAGAAATCTAAATATTTCAACATATATTACCTCATTCTTTTCCAACATATATCAATAACTTGTGCTTTTTTGTGATATTCTATTTCCCGCTTCTTTCTGCATTTTGCATTCTTTGTGATTGATGTCCCCTTTTTTGTAGGAAATGATAAATGTAGGCCTAGCTCATGGGACCCTTAAATTTGTTTTTTCACAAAGAACCATAAATCTTGATATGTGCTTCGACAGCGGGGAATTAAGGTAATATATCTTCAAATATACTGGCATTTCTATAATACAGTATTCCATTTCAGGGGCAGAAATGTAATGAGTGTTGTCCCTTTGATGTTCAGTATACATTATGCAGTACAAGTAGAAAATGTATACACAATACATATACAATACATGTAATACAGTGTCTGTTGAGGGCCAGACTGGCGTTAACTCTGTTGTAGCATACAAGTTAACGCTCTTCTGGGTCAAAACAGACGATATATCCTCTGCTCAGTGCTAGAAGGGTGTTGTCTCTCAACACAAACTATATACAAGATATACGTACATGTGATATCTTTTAATATGTCATGAACAAGGATCTGCTCTGTTTATAAACATTTATGAAAGAGAAAGTGTGAAAAGGGTCAGTGCAAGTGAGCAAGACATAGCAGCTATATGTATATTGTCATCGCATGTGAATGAAAGTGACAAACAGCAACAATCATAATTGATTTATTGAGAGTTAACAGTAACATAAGAGCATACAGATGTTTGCAGTGACATTTAGTACTCATATGAAATCCTTGGTATGTCATTGGAGTGTGAGGGTGTGGGTGTGTGTGTGTGTGTGTGTGTGTATGTGTAAATTATTACTTGAGCTGAGAAGTTAGTACATTCAAACCCCTACATAAATGAAGAATACATAGAAACAAATGGGAGAGTAAAGTCAAACTCACAGAAAAGAGAGAGAGAGGGAGGTGGGGGGGGGGGGGGGGGGGGGGTTAGAAAGATAAACCTTATGCAACGTCACATCGTACATGTACATGCATCAGTGGAAAAAAACAACTCTTTTTGTTCATGTTTGGGGGGTTTGGTATTGTAGGAGTGCAATTTTTCACTCAGCGATTTTTATGTATTTTATTGTATTCTGTTGTTTTGTTTTTCACGAAAGCTCTTTTATAGTTTTCCAGAGCATACATGCTCACTACTCCTATGTAATTTATTCACTGATGCTCTACAATGCCAGTGTAATTGAATAAATCTGTCCCTAAAACTGGTATTCAGCTTGAACAATGTTCTCCTCTGCTAATCAAATGAGATACCGGTACTTGAATCAACTCTTCCCTATGATAATTGAATTTTAAATGTATCAATAGTAGCTAGAACTGACACACCTCTGTTAAAGTGGCATTAAACTGGCAGAACTTGAACAGTGCCATCATACTGTAATTGCAAAATTAAGATTATAATTTGAAAATCAATTTCATTTTATTTTCTATTTTGACAAAAAGCTTGTTTGGATAATAGGAAAACTTTATATATCAAATTATTATTTTTGACTTGGCATTGTGGAAAATTGTGTACATTTTAAGCTTTTACAAACTAGAATGGGGCATGATGGGAAAATGATAGCACAGACACTTCTCAGATCCTGTTGAGAGATGGCGCTATTTATGAGCTCCAGTTTACTGTCACTTTAAGCTTTACATCCTATTAAGAGCAAACATGAGTTGAAATCGTCTGTTTTAGATTACACTTTCAAAAGTATGTGAACTGTCATTTAAAGTATGTGTATTTACATGTACACAAAAGATCTGACTGTATTTCTACATAGATGCACAGCCATGCTTTTCAAGTGCTTGGTTTGTGTGCAGCATTTCATTATGTACATGTATACATGTATTCATTACCTCAAGCATGAAACACAACATCTAGCGACAGACGTAATCTTCTGCTGAGAGGCAGAAAGAAGTTAACTCATATACTTCCAAATAGTGAACTTAACACCCTTTTGGCTCTCAACAGATGATATGCACTGCCTTGTACCAACAGCCAAAGGGAAAATATTCAATTATCCATTGTCCTTCAGTTATAGTAGAAATAAGACACAGTACACACTTGCATCGAAACCAGATTAATATGAAAGTAAAGAAAAATCACTTTAAAAATGGCCACTGACATTACAATGATTTGGTTAATCAATTGGAAAATGGCTTTTGAAAATAAAATAATGTAATTGTTATCCCAATAGCTTGACATACAGTACAAATCTCTTCCCAATACAAACATTTACATTAATAAAGTATGCAGTTCTCGTGATACCACAAGGGTTTTTCTTTGAAATGATTTTATATTAGTTCACATGTGCATTAAAAACAATTTTGATTTCAAATGTGTATTAAACAATAACAGCATTAGTCCAAGTGTGGAACAAGAAACTAGCACTTTTAACTATGGCATTAAAACTAACCCTACATGGATAAATAGGCTTAAAAACTAAATACTATGAATTACATGTGTTACTCATTTGATATTAAGAAATTGGAATGATTATTTACAATGAAAAATCCCACAGCAATCCTAGGTTTAAGGTGGGTTTTTTTTTGTTTGTTAATTATCGATAGGTGAAAAATCATCCACTATATTTTGAAAAGGAAATAATAGCGTTAGCGTTATAGGCAAGTACAATGTTAATTCAACATTCAGGCAGAAAGTACAAGTAGACTCATCATTGCTCTTGTATATTACCTTTAACCCCTTCCATGCCACCAGATTTTTGAGCAATTGTCAAAAATGAATTTTCACGAGTGGAAAATTAACTTTCAATGAGTTATTTTCTCGAGCAAACTGGGCAAAGATTTATTGCTCAGGAATAAACATTATATTGAAGGCACAGGTTTCTGTAAGAGGAAGAAATTTCAAGCCATTCTGAGCCTAAACAAAATCTTCAACACTCTTGAATTCACTCTCTATAAGCGTAAAAGCGACTCGTGAATAGATTAATCGATGCACCTGTACACGTTATCCTTTATTTCCTTCTTACTAATGCACATCAGTCACTCGATTTCCTGACGTAAAGCAATCTTCAGTTTTCATGTATTCCATGATAAACAATCTGCTAACTAACCTACAAATCAAAGCCATTACATGCTGCAATGTAATTAACACACAGGCGAGGACAATTACATGGGCATCTGTTATTTAAATTGAAGTACTTTTGCAGTATTTTTCCAAATGCTCTTCTGAGTGTGTAAGGGCAGGAAATTTCAAACAAGAATTGTTGCAGCATTTACAACTGACGTCCGAATAGTAGTACTACTGTTATAATTTGTACAAAATTAGTAATCTGGCACAAGCACAAAAATCACTCACTGTACAATGTATTGATACATGATTGCAGGGGAATGTTTAACAATTACACAATGAGCGGGAGTGAGTGATTGCAGTTAAACCTAGTTCAACCATGAAGTGTCAAGAATGCTATATACAATATCCAAAGTACGAAAATACTGAATAAAAATCGTAGAGGTAATATAACACAAGTATATTTTGTCAAGTCTTGTACAAAAACTTGGGGTAGCTACATGTACTTTATGCACATCAAGTAAAACGAATACTATGGACATGTATAATATGACACAATGATACAATAAAGTTGTGCCTAAAGTAACTGAACAGAATTATTGAGACAAACCTTAAAAAAAACCCAGCATGCCAGGCTTTATTTGCCCCAAAGATATGATGGAATTGTGCTCAAATGGGGCTTTAGAGTAGACTACATGTAATCCTTTTCCTTCAGGGTTTGGAGGTATTGTATTCAGGGCTCATGTGTACCAGATAAAATTATTTTCCAAAATACTTATCCACAAGTTTCCATCACCCAACTTTTATCGCTGAGAGGAAAATATGTCACTCCTTTTTTCTCATTCTATGTACATGTATATGTGTGACTTCCAAGCAATAGAAACATTTCTTCTCTTTCTATGGGAAAATGAATACCGGTATTAAAAAAAAAGAAAGAGAAAGTACATTTAAAATATGGGATAAGAAGGACGTCATTCATAACCTTTCTCCTTATATACTCAAAGGTAGAAATTGAAGGCAAAGAGAAATGGAAAACTCATACTAGTCACATACATGATGAGTCACTTCACAATCCATTTCACACACACATAATGCATTCATGAAGAGTGAGAGATAAATGAATTCTATTCCCAACTGTAACAAAGTACTGAAGCTAGATTGTGTGCTATTCATGATTCACTGTGTGCAAATGTATGACACATTGTACGGTGTCTGTATTTCTATCAAATATGAGCTTTTTCCATACAACATACAAACAATGCAC
This sequence comes from Heliocidaris erythrogramma, assembly GCA_025617745.1. Lineage (NCBI taxonomy): Eukaryota > Metazoa > Echinodermata > Echinoidea > Camarodonta > Echinometridae > Heliocidaris > Heliocidaris erythrogramma. Next base: position 33,487,352 of record CM046865.1, on the reverse strand, counting down.
CTGTATGTACAGTGTATGTATGTGGTCAATGTGGAGAGTGCTTTCCATTGTTTGCTATGTCACATAGTTTTAAAAGGAAACTATCAATTTAAAATATGATCCCTCTCCAACCACATTTATGTATTCTGAAATTCTTTAAACATGACAGTGTTACAGCTCACTGTACATACAGCCGATAACAAACAATTTTAAAAATTAAAATGGTTATAGGTACATTCATTTTCCCATAAAAAGTGGTTATGGGTACAAATACATGGACCTAATATTACAAGAAAACCATCTAATAAAATGTTCTTAGACTTTTCTCAAAAGGGTCTGGTCTTTACAAATTCCAGCAGTATACATGTAAGTCTTGAATCGAAGCTTTCTGTTTACAACAAGATCATTGCAGGCACAAGCAGGTCTGTAAATGTAAAATTCTAGTCCACTGGACAACGTGTCGTTGAATGACCAGGCCATTGCTCATTGGTCAATCTTTCAAACTTCTTCAAAGTCATATTTACACAGAATAAAACTTACATCAACAGTCAGTCGCAGGTCCACAAAGGTTCGCCAGAATGACTAATTACATAAAAAGTTTGACTCCAATGATGACAGAGACAGTGACCTTTCATACATTTGATATTCTAAAAGCCTAACGAAAGTGAAGGCATTATCAGTCAATTTCCTATTTAAAAGTTCTCCTTATCTGGTACAGGCTGGTAGCTTCCTACAGTCTGGACGGTATACTGTTGGCCCTCGGTCAATCTGCGCCTCACACCAGTCTTCTGGTAGGCCACGCCCATCCTATGGGTGGTGCTACCCTGCTGGCGGAGGTTTACCCTGTGGGCTGGGTCAGGGGAGTCTTGGAGGAGATTCCTGGTAGCAAGGGGTGAACGTTGGCTGGTGGAGGTGAACTTTTCGTGGAGGGAACGACGGATACCGTGTTTCTTTGCTTTGGAAGATGATAATGGTGCTTCTGCTAGGAAGATCATTTCTGAAATATAAAAATGAATAGAATTCGCTGAATTTTGAAGTGTCATATTAAAAGGAAAGAAAAAACATCAAGGACCCCATGGAAGAACAGCCGTATTTTGTTAATGGGCCATCAGCCGTATATGATTCGTGAATATTATCATTGATTACGGAAATAAAAACAAACGAACAAACAAACATTTCTAAAGGAGGTTCTTTGACATGTATGTTCCTCTGACTTCTCTGATAAGAATGACGGTACATGTACAAAAACTTTCAGATTTAATATGAAGAAAAAAAACCCCAGGTATTTAAGAGTATTTTTGATAGTTAGAAATGCGATCCTTTAACAAAAAATCTTATTTCTTTTTCCTTTTTTCTGGTAATATAGCTATGTTGTGAATTCAACAACAGAGAATTCTAGGCCTGTAAAATATTTTTGTTTTGTTTCCTGGTGTACATATATGTACTGTGGTTTCATATACAACATGCACAAAACCAGTGAAGGGTCATATCCTTTCAACACAGAGCCTTCTCACTCTCAACATATTTTATACATGTACCTCAAGGCTCAAGAACAAGAACTGATCGCTACATGCAGTATGATAAATTGTGAAAGTGAAACTTCTTTTTAACTTTCCTTTTACTCTGAACAGTAACACTGATCATATTTCTGATGCTACATTCGATGTGCATAAAATGTTCTGTAAAACCAGAAACGTCTGTACTACATGTACTTGATTCGAGTTGAAAGAACTTTAGATGGTTTACAACAGAAAAGCTGAAGGGAAAAAACATCAACCCCCTCCCCAATTAAAAGAAGATATGCAGTATCATGGTACAGTACATGTAGAGGCAGGATTTTGTGCAATCCATGGAAACAAATGCAAATGTTTGTGGCAGCTTTGAATATAAGCTTGATTTCATGCGTGTGTATCGAGTCAGAAATCCAGACACAAGTTACCATGATTAAATGAAAATCATGGTATTGAATGCTGGAGTTTGAAAGAAAAGACAACCGTTCCTTCTACTACATACTCTACATCTCTCTTATACCATCATTTACCAAACTTGACTTTAGACTGAGCTGAAACCTACATTAGCTTTGGGTTTACATTTAGTACACTGTGGTTATGGACCTTGAAGTTTAATTTCTAATTCTATAAAAAGACTGTACTGTGTACTGCTGGATTTCATTCTATTAATACTGCAGAATTTCACTGTAAACTGCAAACAATGTTTCTTTTAATTGAAGAGGGTTGAGATGTGAGAAGTTCCTTGGAATAGTATTGAGCTGGCCATGTCTTCCTTTCATTTTGTTCTCTCAACAAGTATTCAATTCAAGTACTACAGAGAAGTGGCATGATCTTGCTCAAGCCATGGAAACAAATGTGAAAACATTTTTCGAATATATAACATGTGTACAGTGTACTCTGTACTGTTGGAATACATTGTAAGTGTTGATTGATTGATTGATTGATTTATTTATTTACCAACAAGAAGAACATACATGTATTACAATATAACGGTATAACATTTTACACATGATAAACATCACAAATCAAAAATACTTCAAAAGCAAAAATTAATGGTAAAATGGAACCAGAAAATAGCACATGTGCTAGTCGAGCCTGGCCCCAGGTCAAAGGTATAATGTACTGAATTAATATGTTAAGTAAGTAAACTGTACAATGAGAATAACTATATAAACGTAAAAATCCTAAAGTCTAAGATTAACACTAGGTATAATGAGTTGTGTAATCAAATAATTTAACAAACATAAGGAATTAAATAGACATATTAGTATAACTCAATACAAATATAAAAAAAAAACTAAAACTAAAAAAAAAAAAAAACTTATTTATCTTTTAATAAAAAAAGCTTTATAGAATGCCGAAATCTAGATCGTGTTCATTCCAATCTGATATCACTAGGTAGTCTATTCCAACAATCGCTACCCACAAAGGACAATGAAAATCTACCCTGAGTCGTTTTAAAAAGTGGGAGATGCAACTGGCCCCCTTCTCTTTGTCTCGTTGAATAACTATGTTGTATGATTGTACAATAATCTGTAAGAGAGTGAGGTAGATTCTTATGTACTAAATCAAACATAAAAGTGGCTACAGATATACATGTATGATGTACCTCAAAAACATTCAAAATTTCCATAGATTGGAATATTGGCCGTGTGTGAGATCTAAAACCACTAAAGGTAATAGCTCGCATTGGCATTTTTTGTGTATAAAGTATACTATTGAGGTATGTTTTGTAATTGCTCCCCCACACCTCAATACCATATGTGATATGCGGTTGTATAAGAGTTTTATATAACAATATCAGTGTATGTTTTGGTACAAAATGGCGCAGCCTAAACAAAACACCAACCTTTTTTCTTATGCCTTGATTTACCACTTCAATGTGGGGTCTCCATGTCAAATGTTTATCAATATGTATACCAACAAAAGTAGCCACATCAACCTCTTTTATTTCTTTCCCAAATATTTCAAATCTTCCTCCTAAAACAGGCTTCATTCTCCGACTGCTTAAAAGTATGAAATTAGTTTTTGTTGAATTAATTGTTAGCCTGTTCGCAAAACACCATTCTTGCACCAGTTGCAAATGGGTATTAACCTCGTGTACATCAATAACACATTGACGAGCTGGAAATGTGTGGAATAAGTTAGAATCGTCTGCAAATAGTCTAAAGTTAAAAAAGTCAGTGACTAGTGGCAAATCGTTAATGTACATTAAAAATAGAGTTGGGCCTAACACAGAACCCTGTGCGACACCGCATTTGATTTGCAGCATATCTGATGATGTGTTGGAATGACACTGTAAACTGAAATCAATCTAGCTCTTAAAAAAAAAAACTCTTTCTTTTGTAAGTTCAGAGTTCCTTGGAATAGTACTGAGCCGCTCTTCTTTCCTTTCACTTTGTTCGCTCAACAGGTACAGAACTGAAGTAGAATGGAGTAGTATAGTGGCAGTTTGGTAAACATACATCAACAATGAGTGGCCTGTGTACATGTACATAGTAAAACCACTACCTTCTCTCGTATTTCCTGAGCCTTGTTTGGTCTTTCATCAGAAAGAAGGTTGGGTCAAATACTTCCGAAGAATCAGTGGGCCCACTGTCTGTACATGTATACCGCTACTCCATTGGGAAGTAGAATACAACACAACACTAAGAACTGACAAGTATGCAGTATGATAATAATGCATTTATGAGGGAGAAAAGGAGAGAGGCAGGGAGAGAGTGAGAGAAAGAGAGGGGGAAAGGAGGGTTAGAGGGAGACAGAGAAAGAAAGAGAGAAAGAAAGAGAGAAAGAAAGAGAAAGAAAGAGAGAAAGAGAGAAACCATATAATTCATCAATCTTACAGATGAAATTTACTACCTACATGTACATGTACCAAACATGCTGGAACTAAAATACATGATGAATACTTGGTTTCACATGGTCTACATTATACTGATATTAATCTGTTTACAATCTCTTTTCTTGCAACTGAAACTACATTGTAGGACTCACCCTAACTTTTGTTTTCAAGGGGTTCTGGATGGATTTTTTTTTAATGGTCTATAGTATGTATGCAGATTGCGGGGGGCCCCCTCTTAAAATGTTGAATGGGGGGGGGGGGGGGGGGGGGGGGTCCAAAGTCAGACTTTGGGAGCCTGTGTGCACCTGGGCCCAGTTGCATAAAACTTACCATCAATGGTAACTCTGCTATCAATGGTTACTACCATGGTACATGTACATGTAACATCACTCAACAGCCAATCAAAATCAAGGTTTCCATGGGAGTTACCATTGGTGGCAAAGTTACCGTTAATGGTAAGTTTTATGCAACGGGGCCCTGGAAATGACATACAACAACGGTCAGAAACTCAGAATGGAAACCAAAGTTTCCTGTTTTCCATCCGGTCTAGTACCCCAAAAAATTAACTTGTGACATAAAAAAATGAAATTGAATACATGTACATGTACATGTATGTAAGTCTCAGAGCAGTGTCCTTATGTATTGATGAGAGAATACATGCTACACATGTACTCAATGCTCTTTTACTTTGTAGGGTCAATTTGCATAATAAAGGCTCATTCACATATGGCGCAGAAAACTGCAGCAGTTTTTATTTTGATGTGTTAATGAATGGCAAGTGGGGATGAAAAAGAGTGCAACAAAGGTCCTTTGCATACTCCTGTACAACATGTACGTGTACATGTATGTGTGTCAAAAGATACAAAATGTGAAGGGCAGTACGCATTAAAAAACCTGGCATGTAAATATGTGGACGAGGCGTACTATTATATACAAGTCTGTGAAATCTCATGTCGGCAACCATCATGTTCTATGAAAGTAAACTTTGATGGCCAAACAATCTAGATTCTTTAAAAGGGAATATGAAAGCTGACAAAAGATTTTACAAACTACATTACATGTATGTAGTGTAAAATGTGCGATTCTAGCAATTTTCTAACTTCTGAGTGATCTTTTTAGCCAAAGCTCTAGGGCCTGATTACAGATTTTCAAATTCAAGAAATTGGAGCCAAAGAAGGAAATTCACAGCCAAATCCATTTACAAAGTCATTTTATAAAAGCCTCGGAACTCAGCCCTACAACATAGTAAAACGTACCAAATACATTTTTATGAATAAAAATACATTGCTCTTTGTGTGTGTTTCCTTATTACATTGCTGACTTGATGCCTGAAAGTATTAATTGAAATTATAAAACTAAGATTAAATCATGTTGAAAAGTCATCACATGACATACAGAATAAAATACATGTCCATGTACAGTATAGCTCAAAATGAACAAGAATCCAATTGGCCTGTCTAACTGTTTACAGTATATTCATTTGTCAAGTTCTGCCTGAAGCTGACAGCTTCAAGAGGCAGAACTTGGGGTTGCAGTATAAAACAGATTTGAGTTGAACTGATGTGAATAATGAAAGTTTTGATTTGATTTGAATAATGAAGATTTCACAGAGCAAGCAGAAATCATGTACAAATCGTACATTCTCCAATCTTATTAAAAACCCACTTTGTTCTAGGAAATTACTACTGGAGCAAATGTACAGGGGTGGTATTCTGAGCACCATTTCATCTTTAACATTTTTTAGTTTATCTTTTTAAAAAATTGGTATTCCGAGACCACTTTTTATATATTTTATCTTTAATATGTAGGGGCTATTTTATCTCTAGTATGCACGGTGAGTGCCATATTTTTGGACAAGTACATGGTGCTCATCATGATCAAAATAAACAAAAAGATACTGAGTACTGACTATATGTGACTATTAAATTCAATTTCCAGATTTTTGCCAACTAATATCACACTTGCAATTGTGATGGTCTTCTAAAACCTAGAAAAAAACCTCAGTCATTTTCATGGAAATCCTAGCAAAAGCGCGTTTGTGCTTTGAGGCACGCGTATTGAAAATTGTATAAATAGCCTCTTGCCCCAGAGACTGGCAGAGAGCAATTCTATTGGCTGAGCATGATGAAAGTGAAATTTACAACATTTCTTATTGGTTAAGGCATCATAAATGGGCGTGTCTTAGATGAGATAAAATCTCGCTAAAGTGGTTCTCAGAATGCTGATTTAAAAAGATTTTATGGATATTTTATTTCACCGACTTAACATCTCTTATTTTATCTAAGATAAAATGAATCTCAGAATACCGCCCCAAGGCTTCAATTGTCATTTCCTACATGCAGGCTGATACAGGAAGACAACATGTGGCTTCCTGATAGAATGCACATTGGTATAAATTATATTTATAATCTAAACTCTACGCTATCGTTGCGGTACAAAGCTAGATTTTATCTGGAACTCCTTGTTACTTATTACTTACCTATTAATTTTGTCCGAATTTTCTTCTTTATTTTTCTTTATTTATTTTTATAACAAATTGTTGTGGCCACCAAATCTCAAAATCGGCCAGATCAATATCATCGAATTTCATGTCATGTATGAGGTCAATCATGGACATGGTCCATTAAGCTTTTGGAGGTCATCATGTCATCGTGACGTCATCAAGACGCCATTTTGTAAATTTACAAGATCGATTATATCTTCATAATCGATCATCAAAAATCAACTATATTCACACCACATAAACTTCACATGACGGGTCATCAAGTCATGTCCTCACACGTCATCTAGCGGTCAGGACGTGCGCGTACGCGCGCGCCAAAATTTAAAAATGCTCAAAATCACGTAGGATCAAGTCTGCACACGTTTCAGGTCATTTTGAGCATTTCAAAAATGTCCGTGCGTAAGCGTCCGCGCGCGCGCTTTACGCGCGCACAAGTCGTAAATAACGTTAAAACGCTGTTTTTTCTATTGATTTGCAATCCTGACACTTTTCTTCATTATTTCCATCAACTTGGAATCAATTTCAATGAATAATAAGGTCGTACGGGCGCGTCAAATTTCAAAATCCGTGCGCGCATCTATGGCGAAAATAACGTAAAAACGTGCAAAAACATGCCTCTACAAAATTAACTCTAGCTCTTTAAATAGTCCACAAACCCCCAATTTTTTGTCATCATCAGGTAGGGTATGAATCACAAATTTCATTTCATGTATCATTTGACCCTGATAAACATTATGATGTCATCAAAATGGAGCCAGAAATCAAAATTTCCATTTTTCATGTTTTGACGTCATCACATTTATGCAAATTTGGCTCTAGATTCGTAATTATTGGTCGTTTTTCGTCCAGATTTTGATATGTTATAGCTGAGACAATTCTCTACAAGATCAGTAACCACCATTTTCCATTTTGATGACGTAATCATATTGAAATTTTCAATTAAAAACGACATGTCAGAATTTCCCCTTTTTGCGTGTTATGTCTATGGAAGATGATTTTTTTTCGAATCATGAATCTACATGACATCGTTCTCTGAGCAGTATCTCAGTTATTTTTGGTCTATTTCCTTCCAGATTTTAATATGTTGTAGCTGAGACTATAAGCTTTTATTAGTAAGCCCTCCAATTTTTGATCAGATGTCGGGATCATGCCCAATTTTGAACTACCAAATGGGATTTGAGAATCCCGTTTTTCGTTTACGTGTTATCTCTATGGGAAATATTTTGGTCTATTGGTCAAAGCACTTGCCTCCCATGCAGGTGACCCAGGTTCGATCCCCGGTGGGTCCATAATTTTTTTTTTTGCTTTTTTTTGCCTGTCATTTTACCATCCTCTTCGACTATTGTAACATAAACAATCACAAATCATGTAATAAACTGCCATATTTTCCGTATTATGTCTATTAGAAAGTAGTGTACAGTAGTTTGTGTACAACCCTACGGAAATTGTGATTTCCTGTCCTGTATTAGAGCTATATGGTTAATCTCCCAAGTATCCTGTATCATCATCATTATTATCATCACCATCATGATCATCATCGCTATTATTATATCATCATCATCATCATTCTATCATTATAATCATCATAATCACCATTATCATCATCATCACCATTATCATCATCACCATAAACATTTTACAATGACCGTTACACATTTTGCTACATTCCTGACCTCACGAAACATCTCCATTCATGGTATTCTTGACATCCTATCTTCAGTTTACCATTTCCCCATTATTATGATCATCCTGATTACAATCATGATCGTACAAATTGAAAGACAGATCACCTAATTCGTCCTCATGACGAATTAAATTCTAGTTTTATTTGATTTTTTCATGGCGGCTACGGTAGTCAAAAATCTGGCGGACTACAAATCGATGCACCGAATTTGCCAAAACGTATTCGGGATTCGATGTCTTCGATCGAACACCGGCTAACCAATCGATTCGACTCAGGCTTACTACAGACGCAACTTTAAAAAAATCAATCTGTCTCTGTTGATGCTTAAAGTAATCAAATTAAAACCTTTAAATTTCTCTGAATCTATAGTCTACTTCAAGTTATACACAAAGTCATGTATACAGTGTACATGCAAAAACTGTTAAAATCATGATTTCAAGGACATCTTTCTACAGACATGATTTATATAATTAACTCACAGTGAAAACTTTTTAAAAATTCGGTATGTGGATCGTTCCGTGTCCAATCACTTATTTAAAAAAAAGTTTTAACCCTACCCCCTTCAAATTGCCCAAATTTGGTATAAATTTGTCATTACTACTAATTTATTCATAAGAATATTACCAAATGTTACACTTTTATACATGTAGATAGCTGTGATAGCATTGGTCCTTTTTCCATTCTCATTTATATGGCCTTTCTTTGAAAAATGAAGTTTGATCAAGTTTTCCCAAAATGGTTTCCATAACGAACATATTTATTTACAAGTACAATTGTACAGAATGACATTTCCTTTATTAAAAATATTTTCCAGACTGCATGTGACCTTTAAATTCAAGAATTAGCAATGTACATGTACAGGTACTAGAGAAATATAAGCATACAAGCATACAAATTCATGTGCACTTCGATAGATACCTGCTAATGTATCACATCAAGAAGACGTAGACTCCTTACCCCTGTCGGACAGCACCAAAGTGGCCTGGTCCTGATCTTCTGTCTCCTCATTGGCTAGTGTCTGCTTTTCCACCATTTTGGTCAGTTCCATTTCATATTCAGGGGTGTTTGAGTTTACAAGTTCACTTTTTTGTGTCTCCTCCGCCTCAAAGCTTTGACTTCCATCCTCTCCAACTAAGTTTTCCTTTTCTGAATCAACTTGGAAAACCCCCGGTTCTGAGTCCTCAACATCAGAGGTGGATTTTGATATTGTGTTATTGTCTTGGTTATTATTGCTGGTACTATCACAAGGTTCCTTCGTATCAGATTGATGCACAGTGACTGTCTCAATGCTTGATCCTAGAAAAAAAGTGGAAAAAGATTTAGTGACAGAAAATTATACTCACATTGATTTAGTCATTTGAAAATTTGAGACGTACATGTACCATGCTTACTGAAAATGAATTACCTGTAGTCTTTCAAAAATAGTAATACATTTGAAATTTTGAATTTAGCCAATTTTTTTCAATGAAATTGTTTTCTATTTAAAAGAACAGACCCTTCTATCAATATATATAATTTTTATTTACTAAAAATTGCTAAATGTGACAAAAAAGGAAAAAAAAAAGGAAAAAAAGGGGGGGGGGGGGTGAGGGGAAGGAAAAAAGAAAAAAAAGAAGCAAACTCACCTATGGGAGCATCTTTCGTTATTGGTGTTCTAGCCACAGTTCTTGAAGGTGACCTTGGATCTTCTGGGACGGTTGGAAAGACAAACGGTCCTGGCTCTCTTCCCGCAGAAGGTGATCTTGGGTCGGAATCATCCGGAACGGGAGTTCTTGCTATCTTCACTGTCGGAGATCTGGGATCTTGAAAGTCATCGTCATCCTCGACGGTCCTCTGCAAGGGAGTACGCTGTACATCCTCTGTCTGAGGAGAACGAGGATCTGTCAGGGTTTGGACTCGACGAGTAGCGATTGGTGTGTGGTACTGGTCATTTTCGTCAGGCGCATCCCCATTGATCGATTTGCTGTCAGATCCACCCATCTTTAAACGTAGAGACAGGATTTTTATCTGAAATGACAGGAAACAATATTCTAATCTAACTTAGTTATTTTTCGCATGATTAATAATAGTTATACTTGTAAATTGTAATGTATTTGGTGTAGATTTACAATGTACTGCACTCATTTATAAAAATCTTGTCTGTACTCTGCAGTAGTAATTTCAAATTAATAAATTCTCAAAATGTTTAAAAACAACAAAATCAAATTAGACTACCTTACAATAAAAATGCTGCTTTGATATTTTATGATAATTAACTGGCGTGTGAAATTGTGACCATGTTGTGACCTCCCTCCCAATTAAAAGTTTAAAACAAAGCAAAAACTAGTCTACCTGGTACACCCACTGGCCCCAGAAAAAAAAAATAATGCCTAGGATCTGATCGGCACAAAAGTAACAACTTTTGCAAATTGGATCACAAATTAATCTTCAGAAGTTTAGACTTTATAACTCTTAGTTGAATTAAAGATAAAACAAAAAAAAAGATGCAATGAAAATAAATAAATACAAAGTCAAACAAATCAATATTTTCAATTGTTCTTGAAAATGAAGTTGAATTTGAAATGAATGAACTTCATGAAGCATCAACCAACGAACTCAAGAAATTCACCTTGTTACAGCCAAAATTTGCAAAATTTGGCATGTTGACAGTTTTTTAGAAAACCAAAAAACCATGAAAACAAATATAGAACTTTAGTTTGAGTTTAACGGTTTACAAGGTCTACTGCAAGTGCAATTGATGAAACGTGATGAAACGCAACAAAATGCAGACACCGTTGATGTTGTACTTGTAGTTTAAGTTGTATTGTACTTTGTAGAGCAAGCTGTTATCAGTGTACTTATTATCTTTTCTCTGTCGAATGTACATGTACATGTAGGAATACTAGCTGAAGTTTTGTTGAATGCTTAGTAACTTAGTTAACTAAAGAGCACAAATGGCAAAGTACGGCGTCGGCTCCCGATCCCGTTCATTCACTTCAGCTAAACTAAAGTCTGAAGTAAAGCCTTCGGGTCTGCTCAGGCTAGCTGAATAGATTCTGCCAACCACCGGCGGCGAACAAGTTGAACTTGAGACTTGAGTTGAAGCAAAGGCAGCAAAAATGTATTGTATTTGTAACAAACAAAACTTAGATTCCGCCTATCGGAAGCATTGCGAGCAGTTATAAATTTTATCTGAGCAGCACGTGCAATCATATCTCCCACACAATGACAAATTAATTACTCACGTCACTCAAACAAAGGCGGCTTTGTGTGTCATCTGCGCAATTCTCGGCATATTTTTCTAACCACACCAGTCACAGGTATAATGCGTGACTCACAATTACTCATACCGTATTATCGTGCCCCGTACACATGCAGCGCAGCAGCGCGCGCTAACAACATATCGGGCCGGGGCGCGTCTTTTTTTTTTGTAACCAAGCCTAGGCAGAAACCCCTTTTTGAAGACTTTGAAACAGACTACAAGACAGTATCGGACTTGTATTTTCTAAACCCTAACTCTAACCCTAAACCCTAACCCTAATAAGCAAAAGAAAATTTCGTAATATAATCTTCTTCCGAGATTCGAACTCTTGGTTTCTTCACCAAGAGAGGACTGGATTATCCGATTGCGCCACACAGAGCAGCTGCTCGATGCCCTTGCTCGTTTTATTATATAGCTAAAATTCGTTTTCATGAATATTCATGCAGATTAGTCTTGACGGAATAAACCGTATTAGTATGAAAAAATGCGAAATCTGCCTAGGCTTGGTTACCAAAAAATAACACGCGGCCGGGGCAGGCACCCGACATCCACAAACAGTCAACACAGTCACAAGGTCACATAGTCATACTCATACTACTAGACAGCATATCATTATCAATCCTTATCGACTGAAATTGATAACTTTAGTCTTTACATCTACAAATCATTCACTCAGTTTATAAACATTCTTACTAAACCTGAAAAACCCACAAAAAACAATGATACTTGCACTTGCAGATACCGACAATTCTGCTCCAGACGGTCTTTGTTTTGTATGGGGTTTTTGTTTATGTTCACAAAAGAAGATCTACAAATTTTAATTTACAGTTGAAAAAGTAAACCAACCAATCATCAGCGTGAAAAGTATGGACTGATATGCATATTCATAATCTCGCAAAAAGCGAGAACCGTGAATCATAATTGTGCGAGATCATCGTCCAAGATGGCAGCTTCCAAATTGCACGAGTTTCTCGAAAAAATCAGAATTCCCAGAGGTGGAGAAAAAGTGTATAAGGATGAATGTGCTTATTGTTTCGATAACCCGGTAAGCTAATATGAATCTACAAAAAACTAAGTATATTTGTACGAAAAATGGATCTGTTGAGATGTGTCTAGAATTGAGATTTACAGACGAAATGAATCTGCACCAAAGTCAAAATCCCATACATATCTAGGAGTCGACATCTCTAACGACTTGACCTGGAATGTACATGTTGATAAAATATGTGCAAAGGCTAATAGATCTCTTGGTTTTATACGCAGGAACCTCTTTGATTGTGCCCAAAAGATTAAAGATATGGCCTACAAGACGCTGGTAAGGCCGACCCTAGACTATTGTTCAACTGTCTGGGATCCTCATACTCAAATACTAATAAATAGAATTGAAGCCATACAAAATAGAGCAGCTCGATTTGTCACAGGTGACTACTCCAAGTATAGCAGCGTCACTGCCATGAAGCAGAAGCTGGACTGGGAAATGCTGCAAACGCGCCGAAAAGTGAACCGCGTAACAACATTTCGCGAGGCACTTGCGGGTCGCCTATCCATCCCAGTACGAAAAGTCCTGCGTCCGGTTCGAAGGTCTCTCCGGAAATCATCTTCATCAAGCTTCATCCCAATCTTCGCCAACAAAAACTGTTATAAATACTCATTTGTACCGAGAACCATCCCAGACTGGAATTCCCTCACAACCGCAACCATTGAAATCAACACTACAGAAACCTTCAAAAGAACAGTACTTCAAATCTTGACAAAACAAAACAAAAACTAAAGCACACCTTCTCTCTCCACGCCACCTACATCAGCGCACACCCTGCCCGGTTGGCTCCTACCTTGGGGCGTTGGGCAGTACACCACAAGAAGAAGAAGAAATGAAACTGCACAAAAGTCAAAAATAGTTTGAATGAGTGAGTCACTGACCATGCTGACTGACCGTGTCTGTAGGCGTAGCGCCGTGTCGGACGCCGGATGTGTTTAGTCTATGGCTATGCCTAGGCTAGGCTATAGTATGGAGGCGCCTCGAACCTGGCCCTGGCCTGGGTAGCCAGGATTAGCTTCGTCATTTCGTGAATGTAAAAAAAAAAAAAAAAATTGGCTATAGGCCTAGGCCTACGCCTTTTACATCACGAAGCCAGGCGTTTTTCCCCAGCAATCTAGCCTAATAATAATCGCGCATGGGTTAGCAGGACATGGAAAATGCCCTGAAAAAAGTGAAATAGCACTTTAACGTTTAATATTAATAATAATAATAATAATTTTGTATGGTCGGGGGTCCTAAAGCTACGCGGGTCCTTACTGCGGCAGCCCGAACACGTAGTGTTCGGGCTGCGATCAGCAGTCCTTTGATTGCTTGGATGTCTCTATAAGTAGGTATCGTCATCAGGCACTAGATGGCGCTCTCGCGCACGTACATTGTTTTGTATGTAAGGCGATACTGCAGTTTTCACGCTTGCTCGCTATCATGGTTTTGACAAGGGTGGATTGATATCATTATCTTTCAAAAGTGATTCGGTCTTCTGCCAAGATTTTCACATATCATTAACCTAAACTACTTCCAGTTCGTGCGAACTTTCCTGACTTTCCTGATACTCACCCCCTAGGCCTTCATATCACCACTTTTCGACCGAGGTAAGTCAAAATTTCGCCGTTTTTCTTGTCAAGCTCGTCATATTCTATACTTATTCCTTATTGCGCAACATTTGGCAGTCTTAAAACTTATTTTATTTCAAAATTGAAATGTTTTTTGAATTTTTGAAACCAAGTTTGAGCGGCCGCTTCCACCCGCACATATCACTTGCAATACACGAAATGGGGCTTGCAATGGCCAGTTTCGGCAAAATCGTCTGCCTGATCGACCCGGAGCTCGAGCCCGCGAATGTTGCTGCTCTGCGAGTCGCTATGGAATTTGTGTAGTTTATGATTCGTATTGACAATGCACTGTGAATGCGTGTAATAATAGTCTCTTCGTGAGCGTTCTTTATGAATTAAAACAATGTAACTAATGAATCGACAAAAATTAAGACTGGTCTGGAATTTCTAAAATTACTAAAAAATAAAAGGTTGATTAAATTATAATGAGTCTCTTAAGACTTAACGTATTTTACATAGAATCAGCTGTACTTTAGCCAGGTTGGAAAGTTGGACTTGAGATTGAAGATTGATTGGACTGGAGCTGGGGGAGTGAGTGTGGGAGTGAGGGGGTAGGCGGTAGGGTAGGCGGTAGGGTAGGCGGGGGAGGGGGGGGGGGGTATGTGGAGGTGATATTTAAAATTTATTTCTTCAACTAAATTAAAAATAAAAATACATCTAAATGTTGGGAGTGTTATTAATTTTTACTTCAATATTACATCTTGCAAATTCTGTGTATTTGCATAAATTATTTTATGATTATGGTACTAAACTTAATTTTGACACTTGTAAAGTATATTTACAGTTAATTTTATTTTTATTTTTGTGTACTGTTTAAATTAATTTGCCTTGTATGTCTTACTATGATTTATTTATTCTTTACTTTCAAATACATGAGATAAAAATATAATTAATCAATAAACTTTGAAAAAATGCAAATGTAACTTGATGAATTTCAATTCAAAGACAGTTCTACAATGTCAAGGGAATTCCCTTTTCACCTGTTTCTTAATGATTGATCATGAGAGAACTTTTCAGAACAAATAATTCAGACGTTATATTTTTTCTCTGCTTCTAGTCAGAAAATTATGCTAGAATAATTTCTTCAACTTTTACTACGGCTCTTTTTCTTCTGTCAAAACTGAAGTAATTTTCTATTCATAAATTATATTCAGTGAAAATTTCAGAAATATTCAAAGTTTCTAACAGATTTTTTAATCTTTCTTCATTTCGTTTTCTCAGGAATTTCAAAACTGTTTCATGCCAAGAATACTGGATTGAATTATGGATGCACAGCTAAGACCTGAACTACCAGCAGACAATTCTGCAAGAAATGCTTTTGTGACAATTACTCTGGTTAATTTTAAAGCCTATTTAAGTTTTGGTACATTCCCCCCCAAATTGCATCCCACCATTCCAAGTCATTACTAAATTACATGAATGACTATAGCCCAAAACAGTTATGATGTGGAGGATATAAAATAAAAATTTGTTATATTGGTTAAATTTTGCGATTTTACATTAAATTTAATTTTGATCGGGTGTTCGATCAAAATCATTTATCGACGCATGTTTTCTTTTTGAGCATGGAATGGGTTGAAAATTTCAGGATATTGCCTGTAGGTTTCAGATATTCAATCACTAAATATGAAATATTAGTGTTCAAAGCCAGAGGGACCTTTTAAATTAAAACAGAAACACGACCAAGAGAGCGCGCGAGATATTAAAAAATCAAATTAAAATTTTCACCAGGAACCAATGGTTGAAAATGATTCAATGGCCTCTACACTTTTTTTAGATTGAAATATTAGATACACTCCACCTGTATAATTCCCATTATTGACCATTTGCCAAAGCTTTAGACAGGCTTTAAAAAAAATTCAGAGATATCACCAGAGCAAAAGTTACATCTGACAAGTGGCTGTTCAACATCTCGGCTTCCTTTTGTCATGGTGGTTTGTGCTCCTGATCTTGGCCAGACCTACTCTCCTACACTACAAGTAAAAAATCACGAAAGAAACAAAAGATTTAAGCTCATTGTTTGACTGTTCACTGTACATGTACTTATGTGTGTACTTGTTCTTGTGTGTATTTTGTCTTTTCTGTATTTTGTCTTACTGTATGTGCATTTGTATAAAGTTTTCTTTTCATTTTATTTTCTTTATTTGGAATATGATTTCCATTAACCAGGGTATATTACACATAAGTTTGTGTGAAAACAGAATTATTTTATCTAACAGGAAAATGGCTTCTAGTGGCATCACATCAGGGAGACTTCTAGCCACCATAAAGGAAACAAATGTCTCCATAGGAGTAATGTTGGAAGTGTTCAACAATGACAGAGGAGTTCTTCAGGATGTAGCAAGCATTTGGGGTGTGAAAGAGCGAACTCTAATTCGTCAGCTGGAGCGACTGAATGGCAAACACCGGTCCATGAAAAAGAGCACAGGTAGACCTGGGACGACTGAAAAAATTTCATCTTTCCTTGCGGAGCCCTTCCCCATTCCTGCTACGTCATCGACCCCTCCGAATCCTTTATCTGATAAAGATGAATGTGAAAACTGTAAGCGCCTCCTGCAAGTCTGTGAAGATGAGAAGTCTGCTCATCAGGATAAGGTACAGAAGTTGAGTGAGTCCTATGATGCCTCCACCAAGGTAATGTGTGACAAGTTGACCAGAACAAGACGAAGGGTCAGAGAACTAACGGCAATTCTTAGAAGTAAGGGAGGGACAAGAGATTGGCCAAGAAAATTTCGCCGAGAAAATGAGAGGAGACTACACTGGCAAAACGAATACCGGAGGGCATCAGCTGAAGCCAGAAAGCTTAAGGTGGCCAGACAAAAGGCAGAGAAAAGAGCAGAGAAGTATAGGCAGAAGTGTATTCGATTACAGAGGAAAACATCCAAGATACATCGCACTGTTCCCAAATGTATGTCTTCATCTACCAACGAAGATACAATTCATTTGCTTGATACAATCGACGATCTACAAAATGAAATTTCACAGCTAAAGGCCCCTATTCCAACAAAAGAAGGGAGGCAGTTCAATACTGCAATACGCGAAGCATCATTCTATCTACAGGTTTGTTCTTTAGTTAACCAACTAGTATATTGCCATGGGACCATGAGAGATGGAGTATTAACACAATCCTTCACCCTGGATTAAGATTGGATATTGGAACAACATTAAGTGTGAAAATTTACCCCTCCAAAATTATAGATTCTTTACCGATCCATGTAAGAAATTGCAAATAATTTTAGCCATTAAACTTTTTTGTTATCAAATCAGCCCTCTCCTGTAACCACAGAGCTATAATCGTACACAAACATATATTGTACATAAAACACAGATCAATTTAACCCTCTTGAATCCCCCCCCCCCCCCCAGCAAGAGATGGCTGCAGAAGTAGACTTGGCCCTTCTTGCCTAAAACTCATCTGCCTCCCAGATTTATTTTTTCAACTTTAAATTTCAATTTCATACGCTAATTAATTCAAAATGAATTTAGGTAATATTTCTTTGACCTTGTCCCATTACAAATTTAGTTTTGTTTATCGATATCCATGACAGGACATTGGTGTTCCAGAACACAAAACCAGTGAAGCTATACAGACAGTCACTGAGACCCTTCATAGAAAACAAATTGGAACCCTCCCATCAGCTAGCACACAGCACCGCATGGGATCTGAGATGAAGACACTGTCCAGGCTGCAAATTCGTGAGTCACTCCAAGATAAAAATAAACTTACCCTCAAATATGATGGAACCACTAAAGGTAGGCTTGGGCACTTAGCAGAAGTTGAGCTGGCAACAAAGGACAAGACCTTCATGGTGGGCTTCTCGCAGCAGGTGGGGGGAAGTGCGGGGAGTATGTGTCATCTATTGAAGAAGTATGCGATGCAATCTCCCCCGAGTTACTCTCTGATGTGACAAACACCATGACGGACAGGTGCGTGACCAACGAATCTGTCGATAAGAAGCTTGAGGAGCAAAGAAACATCAGCCTGAACAAATTTCGATGTGCGATGCATCCGTTGGACACCTTTGCAAAGGAAGCCAACAAAGCGCTAAAGAAAATGGATGTCATACCAGACCGAAGTTGTAAAATGCCTTTCAATAAAGGTGGAGAGTGTAATGCTCAAGCTTTCATTCGGGTCGGTAGTAAGATCTTCAACAGTGAAAGCTGTGGGGATAGCACAGATCTCCGGGCATTCCTCAAGGCAAAAGGACATGACAAGGTATTGCAAAGATGGGTAGGTAACCGATTTGATATCCTCTTTTCATCAGCTGCCTTGTTGTATCACATTGGAGAATCGGTCGTCGAGTATTTTCGAACTGTGAGCAAGCCAAGCAATGATTTACACAGGGCATTCGTCAATGCTTGGAGCAAGGAAAACATCTGCCATATTCGATGTCTTGGCCTGGTTGGACATCTAGTCACCCGCCCTTGGATGGAGGTTGTATCCAAGGAGAACAACATCTTGGAGATGAATGACCGGTACTTCTCTGCTGTGCAGGTGTTAGAGAGGTGGGCAGGAGATCCACCCTCCATGCTGAGTGATGGGTACACAATCTTTCACTCCGATCCATCAAGAGATGCAGTATTTGACTCCTTGATTTCACCTCCGTTCAATGAAGACATGAGAGAACCGTTGAAAGCGATGCTGATGGCAATCCTAGAGGTGGCAAGGCGCCAGCTAGTTTCTCAGTTGCCTGGTGGACAGTTCTGGGAGGCATCCGAGGAGGTCAGAGAGCAGGCTGCATCGTGTTGCAGCAACAACATCACTGGGGAGCGCAACTTTGCCCGCCTGGATGCTCACTTGCTTCATGCTCGCAATATTTCGGTAGGAAAGATTGAGTCGAAGGTTATGTTTAAGGCCAATGACACTGGAGTGTGGCTGAAGAGTTTACCTGATGCAAGGAGGAGGAGTTTAATTTGCAGTGCTATTAGGGAAGGAGTGTCTGAGCGAAAGAAAGAAAAAGAAAAGAAAGGGATGCACCTTGAGAGAGTGCAGCAGAGAGTGAGAGAAAAGCAACAGAAGCTCTCAGAAAAGGCAGAAAAGGAGAGAAATAAGATTGAAGAACTGATTGAGACTGTTCTGAAAGATGGATTATTTGAAGATAGGAGAGAAAGCGAGTTACTTCTCAGCAAACTGTCCAAGACAAGGGTGACCAACATTTTGAAGAATCAAATTAATTTCAGGAAAAAGATTCTTGGTCAAGACATAGGTAAACATGCTCTATCTAAATGCTCTGTTGAAGAGTTAAAAGACATCCTCTTCAGTGTTTCAGGACCCATAGCCAACGAGTTTACAGATGTGAAAAATCCTGAACAAGTTATCAACAGACCGTTTGCTCATAAATGGAACGACGATGGAAGAGAACAATGGTACAATGGGAGAGCGACCAGCTCAAAGGATGGAGAATTGGAAATTATGTATGAGGGCAGCGATAATTCGTTTTTCATGACTGTAGCAGAATTCTTCACAGACATTCATCTAGGGGATATCTGTTATACGTAGCTTCAAAGTACATTCCATTCGGCTTTTGCTAAACAGTCGGGTAACGTCGCGTCGCGTTGGTAGAAATTTTCGAACATTTTCCAGGAATTTTATGTATGGTATCTTTTTTTAGCAGCAAAAAAAAAAAAGAAAAGAAAAAGAAAAGGAAGTTCGCGAGGGGACTATGAAACGAACTCCGTTCGTGTGTGTCCGTCCGTCCGTCCGTGTGTGCTCAAAAAGTTAGAAAATGCTACTTCTCCGTCATTTCTTGGCCGATTTTGATTCTGATTGTTTTATCTGATAGGGCCGAGTGGGGGCTTCCAAACTTCTACACAAAATCATGAAATTCATCAATTATGCAAATTTATTGTAATTTATTCAAAATCAACAGAAAATGCATTTATAATCATAAAACATTAATTTGATAATTCATTTCTCACATTTATCTTCAAGGTTCTATCAGAAATTACATAAATTTAACAGCCATTCCACAGATCTACACTGAGATCTTTCAATTTGTCCCCTTGAAGACACCTTCCTGAAAAATGTTCGAAAATTTCTACCAACGCGACGCGACGTTACCCGACTGTTTAGCAAAAGCCCATTCACAATGAATGATGTCCTTGCGTACCAGTGGACTAAGTGGACGTGCAATTCTAAAAGTCCCTAATGTTCGCGTAGGTTGGTTTGTCTCGAATGGGTGGGTTGCGGGAGCAGGATGGGAGCGGGAACGGGCACACCCTTTCGCAGACTCTGGTGGTTTCCTCCCCTGGGATAGGTGGGGGGGGGGGGGGGGGGTTAATTTCCTAAATTGCCTAGATAGGGGGTCCAATATCTCAGAAGATTCCCCGGGATAGGGGGGTAAAACAAATTCCGACTTCTCCGGGATAGGGGGTCACTTTTGAAAAGGAGTTACGAACATAGGCCTACCCCTTGTATGGGAAGTTGGGGGGCCGGGGAGAAACGACCTTTTGATATGAGTTTTGACTTTTGATAGTGGCTATTGATAGAATGATAGTGGCATTAAAAGGTGTTTCACACACCTTGGCTTATGTCAGCACATGTCTGTAACACAATTTCACAATATTTAACAGGTCACGCCAAAAAAATAAAAAATGCTAGCTACGCCACTTGCCCTTTCTTCCCCGTGTGGTTTAATGCATAATTATTCAATTCTCCTATTTATTTTGCACAAATAATGATTTCCTTGTCAAAAGCATTTTTTAGATACTGTTTTATTATATTTTCTACATCTTAGACAAAAGAAAAACAAAAAAACTAGCAAGAGTACATCTTTCAAAAAAATTCTAAAACGTCTGTTACAAAAGTCTACTCAACACACACATTCGAGGAAAGCCCCCCGGTTGTCTCGAAGTGGCGTGTTCATTGAACTTCTCGCTGGGAACGCGTCCATTCGAGATAACCGGGGGGGGCTTGTCTCGAAAGGGTGGGCCTGTTCCCGCTCCCATCCCGCTCCCGCAACCCACCCATTCGAGACAAGCCCGTAGGTTTGCGTGCTGGATTTTCTTATTATATAGAGAGCCCTGAATCACAGTGATGACCAAATATGAAGTTATTTTTTTAATTACAGTTTCCTCGACAATGAACATGTAACCACTATCCTTTTGATGCTCTGGTGCAAAATTATATAGAATTACATGGAACAAGCATGTATTATATTCACTAAAGATACATGTCTCAAGAGATATTGTTGAAGGTTGCATTACAAAAATATCACTCCAATACCGAAAGCCATACTTCGACCTTTTTACTAAATTTAACGAAGGTTCATTATGTGAAAAATTGATAGCAAAGTTAAGTCAGGCTCAATGGCAACTTTGTGGAACACAAACTGAAGCTTATCCCAGCCCAGATGTGTGAAGTACATGTATAGGAGTCTGCTAAGTGGAGGGGATGACAGGCAGGAGCATCCTTAACGTTAAGTCGTATGGAATCAGGTAGCTTGTATCTCTGGAGTCTACATTTTGATTCCTTGAAGAAGGGGTTCTTTGGATGGTTCTTTTCATACCTGCATGCTCAAAAAAAAAAAAAAAAAAAGAAATGCATGCACAAGGAAGAAAAAAATATAAAACAGTTAAAACTGTTGGGATAACGTAGTTTTCATGTGCATTTTGTCAGAAATCACAAACAAATAATTCATTTATGTAGAAAATATTTTAGGTGAAAATAAGACCTGAGAGAAAGTATAGTCAGGGGCGGATGGAGGATTCAGTGAAGGGGGATGGACACATTTAACTGACAAAAAAATTCTAAGCATTTAGCTTTTTCTGGCACTTCAGTTTCTCAGATTATAAAAAGAAAATAAAAGGGGGTCCTCAGCATTTTTCAGCAAACTGGTCAACAAATTATCTGTCAAATTATCTGACCACAAAAAAAAAAAAACCCGGCTTCAAAAGGGGGAGCATGCACAAAACACTTTTTGGCAAAATGGGGGCATGTGCCCCTCACCCCTATCGCCCCTCCCCAATCCTCGCCTGCCTATGCTGACATTTCTGTTTACATGTGTATTTATGGGGGTGGGGGTTGGGTCCAAGATTCATTTTGCAGCATTTATCCAACATTGATGTTGCAAAGAATGATTTCATGTCTAAAGAATTCCCACCCCCAGGTATATATATATATTTATATCACTTATCAGGCCAGGCGGAACGTTTTTCAAAGTGGTGGGGCCCAAATAAAGGGGAAAATTTTGGTGGAAATTTTTGGTTAAACATCTCCACGAAAAAAGTGGTTGCGACACATTAGCCACTAGTCAAGACATAAATTTTGTAAACACGCCTCTTAAAAAAAAGGTAACCATGGCAACCACCATAGCAACCATTCCTTATAATTACGTGTCAAAAAAAAATTAAAATATCGGGGGGGGGGGGCACAAAAATTTTTTTTATACAGATTTCTATGACCAGAGCAAAAAAGTGGGGGGGGGGGGGGGGGAGCGGGCCCCCGGTTCCGCCAGCCCTGCATACACATGTACATGTATATAATATAGACAGAATTCTGACTTTGTTTCAGGAATGGTTTTTGTCGATTTTCACCAGCTAATTTGGACTCTGATAATACAATTTTTCATAGATTATAACATTGATTTGTAGGTGAAAATCACTGACAAAACTAAAAGTAATGCTCTCCTAAAATGTAAAAATCGTGTAGGATATCGGTACATTCCCCATAAAAATAAATGATGTATTCATCATGATTTATAAAAATGACTACGAAATAGGTAGGCCTCTATGTTACCTTTTTTTTTACTGAAGAGTATTTCAAATTGCTGGATAGCAATAAAATATGGAGAATGGGAGATCATTAACCTAGATATCTCTTTTTGTTCTCTCGGAGTACCTTGTCAGAGTACCTTTGTGTCACTGGAAAAAAAAAACAATCCACCCTTGTTCATACATGAAGCAATGTACAAACACAAATGATAAGTGCGTGCGCAAAATTGAACTCGTAGTTCCACTCGGCACCCGTTCCGAATCGCAATTATCACACTGTAATTGCAAGACTGCAGTATAATAATACATGCAAAAAATTGCCGGCATTGAAGTCTTATTCAAAGACTAGCGCATTGTACACTAGCGGTGCGCGTATGCGCTCTTCGTGCGGTGTCTTCGCGCGCCGCGAGCAGCGCAGCGCGATGTTTTGCCTCGAATGTCTACATATCCCTGCCACTCGGAGAGTTGGTAAAGTAATTACTAAGAAAGTACGTTCAAAGTTCCTTTTTTGCCTGAAAATAATACATTCCGACGTTTTAAAGGTTGTTTTGCCTAAACTGGGTATGTATGAACCCATTGTGAATACTATTTCATATTCTTGCTCAATTCGAAATTTTGAATGACGATGCCTACTATAAGGTCGTTTGTCAAAATGATAGCCATGAAACATGACATTAGTTGATTTTAGGCTACTTTCATGACTTTAGGTGCTTATAAAAACTTTCCGATTGACTGTCGTCTTTCTTTTCAATGAGGATGATACAAAAAAGGCATATTTATCTCCAAGAGCCTGTACTAAAACCTTCCGTACATGTAGGTCGGTGTTTTGCTTGCAATGCGCATGCGTTAGCAGCTCCAATATAATACAGAAGACAAGAAGGGAGGATTATGAATATTCATTAGACGAGTGGGCTCGAGCGAGAGTGCTCGAGATATATAGATCGGCGGATCACAGTGGATATATGAATATTCATTATTCCTGTGACGAAAACTATGGCGTCATTGTAATAAATATTCATAGGCGCATGCGCAAGTGCCTATTTTCGTTCCTGCTTCAACAACATGGCGAATGGGACTGGTTTCGAAAATTGAGAGTAAAAAGTGACATTCATTGATTCTTCACATTTTTTAGGAAAAGCTGATCTGCGGAAGGTCTGTTTAGGTAAGTGGCATCGTATATATGATACTTTAATTCTAAAAAATAACTTATATGGCCATATTTTCAATGGTCATTTGAACATTGGTAAATTGTGAGACCCATCGAATAGCTATGTGCCAAAAAATTGAACTGCATACATCTTGATACAAATAGTATCATAGGAAAGCTCTTTAAGAGACCTTTCCCATGACACTAACGACTTTCAAATTGGTCAAGTAACTAAAAAGTTATGATAATTTAAGTCCTGTCATTTCAACCATATTTCCGGCCACTGTCTTAATGTAAAACCAATGGAGGGCATGAAAAAATGTGTGACCAATATCGCCTACTGATGGAGGGAATTTCATGTCACACTAACACATGCATAACTTCTCTATTTCTGAGACTTTTGAAGTGATCTAGGTATCAATGGAAAGCTGAAATTGAGCCTGGAGCAGCTACTAATTAGTTACTTTCTTAACAGTAAGTAAATTATGCGAAATATGGAAAATATTTGTTACAATTGTAGAAAACGAAGAATATTATGTATAAAAAAACACATTAAAATAGAGTTTGATTCAGGGTGCCTTTTAATTTATAATGATTTAACAAACACAAAATAAAAGCTGAAAATAATAAAAACATTTTTTTTTAAATTTTAAATTAGAATAATTGATAAAAATATTCATCAATTTGATTTTTAATCAATTGAATTCAGATTGAAGAGAAAGTTGAAATTTATTTTTCCCCCAAGAATTACATAATCATATTTGAAAAGAAAGTATAATGACAGACAAATTCATAGAAATGCGGATATGTTTGATTCATTTATCATAATTCACGACAAAAACATTTGACCAGTGTCAGATGCGCCATCTCTGCCGCGCCCACCACGTCCAGCGGTCTGTCAGAAGCCAGACCACTGGCGGGGTATCATCGACCGAGTGCCAGCTCTTGGCCCGGCGCACCCGGCGGCCTAACTCAAGGTACAACTATCCGAAGTCGACCTCGCCCATTTTATGGCTAATTGCATCGCTTAATTTCGGCAGGTAAGATAGAAATTTGGACTTACACTTCAAGAAAATTACTGTAACTATGTAGCAGGCTCCTTCATTTTACGATTTAACGATTGTTTTGATGAAAAAAATGGAATTTCCTCGCAGAGCCGATCTTTTCCCCGTACTGTACCGTCGATTCAAATGACTCGATCGCACTGTGTGATCGAGTCAGCGACGTATATACGGTACATTACACGCAGTGCGATCGAGTCATTTGAATCGACGGTACAGTACGGGGAAAAGATCAGCTCGGCGAGGAAATTC
Source organism: Heliocidaris erythrogramma (assembly GCA_025617745.1). Lineage (NCBI taxonomy): Eukaryota > Metazoa > Echinodermata > Echinoidea > Camarodonta > Echinometridae > Heliocidaris > Heliocidaris erythrogramma. Next base: position 33,461,771 of record CM046865.1, on the reverse strand, counting down.
CATTTCCAGGTGTAGTAAATGGGTACCCGGTAGGAATTTATTCCTTGAAATGCTGTGAGCACCGAATTCGGTAGCCTAGCTACAGCCGGGGTAATAATACGTCGGCGCTTAGAAACATTTGTATTAAGCGCATTATAAATGCAATGTATTATTATTATTATTATTATTCATCGAAACAATCGTTAAATCGTAAAATCAAAGAGCCTGCTACATAGTTACAGTAATTCTCTTAAAGTGTAAGTACAAACTTCTATCTTACCTGCCAAAATTAAGCGATGCGATTAGCCATAAAATGGGCCAGGTCGACTTTGGATAGTTGTACCTGGAGCTCCAACGCTGCGTGTTGGAGCTCCCTGGAGTTACCGGCGGCCTGGCTTCTGACAGACCCGCTGTGCAAGAGTTTCCTGCGTGACCTATTTGAAAGCTGGCGCATGTCTAGAATCTAGTCAAAATGAATCATTTCAATACTTTGATAATTAACAAAAGTTATGTTCACTGTTTTAATAAATATTTTACTCATTTTACTGATGAAATTCGATGATGAAAACGGCCAAAACTTTTCTAAAATTTCAAGCGATGATATCAATTTCTGGATGGTGGATGTCCACATTGAAACTTACATGTATCGAAAGTGCAGAGTCTGGGCTGCTCAAATACGGCCTCGAGAAAGTTGCGCCGATGTTCGCACGCTCGAGAGAGCTGATTTTCAATTGGGATGTATGCAGAGGCGATGTCACTTGCGAACAGAATGTGAACAAGCCCACTCGCCGTACTCGGCGCTCGCGGTACCGTTGCATTTGCACATACCTACATCAATTCGTACTGGTTTCACTCAGGACGCTGCCACGAAGTGGCAGCGTCCCGGGGCTACGCGGGTCCTAAAGCTACGCACCATACAAATCACATACACGCGCAATGCAACACGTTCAAATCAGGCTAAAACACACACGCGATACACACAGTCAATTTCAATATCAAGATTTGCATTCATTTATTGCATGCGCGTAGCTTTAGGACCCCTTCATGTTTAAAAACAAAATTTGACATCGGCATTGATATCGACCTGAAAACGTGCATTATTGACATTCACCCATCGTAATTTTCTCCACAAATCAACTTTAGAATATCCAGAATCAGGATATGGAATGAAATTGGTGACAAGCCAGTGATTTCTGTGACCTTTTAGCTGCTGAAAACAAAGTGCGTAGCTTTAGGTCCCCCCATCATACTTATATTAGTCGCACCCACGGACACTAGATAGTACTAGTCAATGCGTGATCGGGCCCGCTATGCATGCACACACTTCCGATACCGCTTCCGATACCACAGGCATAGGCGAATGAATCTGAGATTTTTTCTTTCTGTGATTGGTCCCCCTATGTTTATCAATGAAGTATTCTGCATGTCTGTGTGTTCATCGACCCGGGAAGCCCTTTGCATCCCCCCAAATCCAGGATTTTTTCCCTGAAGGAGCTAAGAAGTGGCGGTATGTATGCAATTTTATGCATTTTTATCGCTACTTACCTTGTTCTTGTATAGTTTGAGTGGTTGATTTAGTGAAATGTGTCAGAATCTTTGTAGTTTATGGCAGTTGAGTTCGTTATCTATCGATGCGTCATTAAATAACCGTGCCTATGCCTGTGAGAGGCATAGAAATGGGCTTGTCATGCAGTCAGCCCTTCGATTTTGGGTTTTGACTATCGATAGTGCATGCCTAATATAGCAACGTACGTTGCGCGAAGAATATGTCAACGTATTTTTCAGCACATGATATGGACTATTTAGCCCTCATTTTTTCACTATTTATGAGATTTTCAAAATTGCGACGACATGCTTTTTGATTAAATTACATCCTTTCTTGAAGTAATTATGGTACCAAATCATGTTTAAACTATTACTTTATTGCGCTCCCTAACTTAAATTTAGTTAACTAACTTACAACTTACCAAAAAACGATGATTTATTGCGTCGTCTGCCATGTCTGCCCACAGTAGCTGTACTATCTCGTCTCGCAAACGGCAGAGGTGATAGCACAGCTACTGTGGGCAGACATGGCAGACGACGCAATAAATCATCGTTTTTTGTTTGTTTGTTTTTTGTGAGCTGGATTACAGGCGCACTTAATTTGAGCATAAACTTGGCCATGTAAAAGTTTATTAGATGCTTTAAAAAATTGGCTTAAATTTCACTTTAAAGCTGAAAACTCATGCCACAATTCAATCTCCAGTAAAAGACATTTGTATTTTTTAATTTCATTTGATATTTTGTTGGATCCCTGTTTAAAAAAGTTGGTGTCAAAATATTGAATTTCTCAGAATATCCTTCCTTCTCAAACACCTGTTCTCAAACCCTATTGTCACGTGACTCACTTGACTCGCGATCACGACCATGAGTCATGTGACTGCTATACATGTTTGAGAAGGAAGAATAATCAGAGAAATTCAATAATTTGACACCAAAACTAAATTATTGCAACAGGAATCCAATAATAAAATCATATTAAATGGAAGTATATAAATATCTTTTACTAGAGAATAAATTAAGTCATGAGATTTTAGCTTTGAGCTAGAATAAAAGTGAATTTCAAGTCAAGTTTTGAAATGTCCAACCAACTTTTACGTAGTAGAATTTATGTACATAATAAGTGCTAGCAGCTATGATGAATGAAATGAGGTGATTTTTGCAATCTGAGATCCTGTTATCTCAGGCTTCACTTTTTCATGGCCCAAATTAGAATCAAGTGGCAGTAGTTTCACTAGCTGTTAAATTAGCATACCAATGTTAACTCGTGAAATTCGTGCTTGCTACTTCATTTCTTTGTATTATATCATTTGAATAAATTTATTGATGCGCCAGTTTCGCCAAAACAGCACCGGGAATCGATAGCCTCGATCGAGGGTCGGTTTACAAACCGATATGACTTTTTTTAACTCTTCATAGAGCCTTTTCCAGGCTAGTCCCATGGCGTTACCCGTCAGTCATATCGCTGTCGGTAACCCTGGCAGTCTTCTTCTATCTCTGGCCTGGCATGTTTCCCCAAAATGAGCTGAAAATCTGGCAAATGTTGTTTTCATGAAATGCTTTGAACCCTGCATTACCTTGTTTTATGTTGTTTCTTTGTAATTGTTTATGCAGGAAACTGAGACAGGCTTGTTTGTGTGTATGAACACATTTCTAGGTTTTGGTAAGGACTACGTTCAGAGGCACTATGAACGCACCAGGAACCCTGTTTATCTTCATCTCAAGACAATTAAAAAGAAGGTAAATATAATATAATAAATATGAATAAGAAGAGGCTAAAAATATAAAAGCTCTTCTTCATTTCAGCTATTGATTCATTAATTTTTTTCTCAGAAAGAGAAATCTGACATCAAATGAATACCGGTAACAAGATTTACTATTCTGAGCATGTTTCGAAAGTCTATTTTGAAATGCAAATTCCAACCACTCTTTGTAAGCTCCTTCCTTGTAGACATAATTAACTTGCTACCCCCCCCCCCCCCCCTTTATGCAAAGTCCTTTTACTGTTATGAACTTGTTCGAGGAAAACACTGTATGAGACACGTGTTCAGGGGTACAATATACTATAGAGATGTAATGGAAGGGAAGATGGGGAAGAGGTAGACCTTAGCAATTCTTGTATCAACATTATTTACTCCGGAAACATAATCCATGCTCACTAGGATGGGGGATGGGTAATACCATTTTCCTTTGTTCCTGATAATATTCCACACGCATCCTGTCAGATTTCGCCAGGCTTTCTCAGTGATCCGGGGGTAGGAGGTCACAAGGTTTCTTGTTCTTTTTATACCTCCGCCCACCGAAGGTGGGTGCCGGAGGCATTATGTTTTCGGGTTGTCCGTCCGTCCGTCCGTCCGTGCGTCCGTGCGCCCGTCCGTCCGTCCCACTTCTCGTTACCGCGATATCTGAAGAATCATTTCAGGTAGGAACCTCAAACTTGGTACTAGTATGTATCCCCATACGAAGATGAACTGATTAGATTTTGGGGTAAGGAGGTCAAAGGTCAGAGGTCACAGGTCAATTTACATGAAATTACATAAAAAGTCTTGGTTTTTAGCACCGTTACCACGATAACTCAAGAACTGTTTGAGATAAGAACTTCAAACTTGGTACTAGTATGTTTCCCTATATGAAGATGAACTGATTAGATTTTGGGGTAAGGAGGTCAAAGGTCAGAGGTCAATTTACATGAAATTACATAAAAATTCTTGGTTTTTAGCACCGTTACCGCGATATCTCAAGAACTATCTGAGGTGAGAACTTCAAACTTGGTACCAGTATGTATCCCCATAGAAAGAGGAACTGATTAGATTTTGGGGTAGGTAGGTCAAAGTTCAGAGGTCACAGAGGTCAATTTACATGAAATTACATGGAATTAGTGGTTTTAACACCGTTACTGCGATATCTCGAACTATCTGAGGTGAGAACTTCAAACTTGGTACCAGTATGCATACCCATAGAAAGATGAAATGATTAGATTTTTTGTCTCCTGTGCATTTTAAGTATGTATGCCAAACATTTCAAATCTGGTGATGGCGGAGGCATAAATTCTGACCGCGCGCGGTCGAATATTCATCTTGTTTCCTTCTTTTTTAATCAATCAGGGAAAGCTGCAGTTTTGTCCCCCCCCCCCCCCCCCCGATTTGCCTATTTACAATTACACATGTAATTGAAGATATATACAGAAGTTCCAGATATAGGCCCTATTTAATTTAATGAGGTGAATCTGCTCTTCATTTCAGAAGCCAAAAACAGAAGAAGAGAAGGAGAAGGAGAAGCCAACACGACTTGCCATTGGTAATGACAAATGTGTTTTTTTGTATCCCTTCTAAGCCACCATCTTTTGGGAGAGTTGTCTTAACCCATAGACTACTGGATTCTCTCATTCCAATAGGGTTAATACAGGCAGCACCCGCTTCCCGTAGGCAAGGGGTTAAACAAACTTTCAACGGTGAAATTTTGGGTTACAATGCGTTGTTTGATTGATAGATTGGGTAAAAGTTACCCGTCACAGATAAAAACTTGATGATAGAGGTAACTTTCTTTTTCCAACAGGAAAATATAGACTTCTTAGTCCCAACACAGCGTTCAAATTCTTGGGCAGGATTTGCCGCCCACTGCACTGAAAGAGTGTGGGCTTCTATTCTTGAAGTTATTCTTTATAGAGAGATTGTGGGCAGTCAGTCAGACCGCAGGTCGTATGCAAATGAGCAAAAAAAATTTATTTCCAGTGCCCGAAATGGACTCTCTCCCTGCACCCAGTCGGCGGTATCGCATGGTCATCTTTAAAGTTATGTTCTTCAATAAATATAAATGCTATGCTCATTAGACTTTCTGCAAAAATAAATGAATAGTTTACCAACACAGGGATATTTTGTTTCAGTCAGAATTTTAGAAATAAGTTGTTCAAAATAACTGATGAAATAGTCATACAAAAGCCTTTTTTTCACAAGATTTCAAGTTGTTAAAAGACATATAAAAAGTATATGAGCCGCCATCAAGACACATATGTATGGAAGCGCTGGAATCTCATCTTTTTCATCGTTACATTCAAAACATCCATAGATTTATGACAGAGTCAGGATCCAGCAATATTCAGCCGCAGATTATCCGTTGTCAAGACCATGGTCAAGAACATAGAATCTTAGCCCTGTGATTGGCAAGCAAGCCACCTGTAACCAAGTGCGCGTTGAATGAAACAATGCGCAACCTGTTGCTTCATCCTTGCGCAAACATGCGCATAGCTGTTGCCTGGCTGTGAGAAAACATCTTGCATGGTGGTAACCAATCGGAATGCTGGAATTGACTTTTTTAAAGACAAAGTGTGTACATTAGTTACATATTGCTGGATCCTGACCCTGTCATGAAGTGCACATTAATGTTATTTCAAACTTTGGAAAGTACAGAAAATGCCCTTTACGCTCATGTCAAATTTGTCCTGGCTCACAATAAAATTATGGTAGTTTTGGCCAGATTTATATTTCATTTCATTTCCATTTTTTGTCATAAAAGGAACACCATTTTTTACCAATTTCGTCTTTTATTTTGAAAACAATAAAAGCATGTCACAAATCTCTGATCCCTCTTCTTTTATTTGATGTATGACTCATGACAATTGGTGAATGATAAGAAGTCTATTCAATAGTTTGCAAATGAGATGTTCCTGGCTGTTCTTGCTCATTATGTATTCATAGTCAGGCAGAACTGGAAATAAAATAGCGCGCTTTTTGGGGACCTGCGGATTGGCTGCAGTGGGCTACCATTTTACAAAACAAGATTTCTGTGGGTTAAAATTTATATATTTTTGTAGTTTTTCCAGAGTTATTTTTAGTTTCTGTTGCTTGTTGTGGAAAAGGTCACTGTTTCTCACAATGATTTGATTGTAGTTACATGTCTGATAACTTTGATTAAATGGCTTGTATAGAGCCCAGAATAAAATTGTATAGTGCAAGGCTCCCCCGCCCCCCCCCCTTGAATATATCCCTTTGCAATTTGTATCCCCCTCTCTCTCTCTCTCCCTTATCTCTCTGTCTGTTTCTCGCTTTGTCTCTCTCCCTCTCTCTTTCCTTTTCATTCTCCCTCAATAACCCATGTTTTCTACCCCATTCTATATTCTCATCCTATCTCCCCTCTGTATCTCTTACTCTCTTATTTCTCTCTCTCTCTCTTGTTGTGTCTATGTCTCTCTCCTCTCCTACCCTCTCCCCTCATTTCTCTTTATTTCTTACCCCTCTCTCTCTTTCTTATACTCCTCTCTGTGAATCTTTCTCCCTACAGGAATGCAAGGAGGTTTTGATATAGAAGATGAGAACCAGTATGAGTATGAAGAACACAATGCTGTTGTCATCCTGCCAGATTTTACTGAGATTCTGCTACCCAATGCTGACCTACCAGATAAGGTGAGCTCCACAGTTAATCTTTTCGTAGGTGGTAGAGTTGAAATATCACGACTCAGATTTGGGGTGCCTGTATGTTTCGAGCACCTTTTGGTGTCGAGCCCTGCCTGTATGGCTTATGGTATTGCAGTGATGAATCCACTTTGGTATGCCACTTTGGTTATAAATAGGGTTTGGAGAGCCATTGTTGCCCCCCCCCCCCCCCCCCCCCCCCCCCCAGTAATGTCTTTGGAGGCAACCATTCAAACAAAAATCCATGCTTTTGATTTGGCATATTAAATTTTGATTCATTGCCATAGAAATTTATAATACGTATTATAAGCAGAAACAGCAAAATATATTCACAGTTTATACCCCCTGGAATTAGCAGACCAAAAAAAACCCCAAAAGACAAAACCAAAATCAGACATGAAAGTGGTGAGTAATTTAGTTCTCGGAAGCTACAAAAGAGCTCTGGTAGACTGAAAAAGAGCTCTGGTAGACTGAAAAAGAGCTCTGGTAGACTGAAAAAGAACTCTGGTAGACTGAAAAAGAGCTCTGGTAGACTGAAAAGAGCTCTGGTAAACTGAAAAAAAGCTCTGGTAAATAAAAAAACAGTGAAGTACTTACAATCATATGACTACAATCACACTTTTTAAACATTGGATCTGTAAAGATCTGGGAATCAAAAATTTCATTAAAAATTTACAATAGCTCATTAATACCAATTTATGGGAGACATACATTGTAAGTGACTAGAGTACTGGACATGTGAAAGTGAATGCATTGAGAAGCTGGGCTTCACATCCTGCTTCTGATTGAGATAAAGGCCTTCCTTAGCTGTCATCACATCCTGCTCTCATTTCCCTAATATGGTTTCATTTGCCTACTCATTTACATAAAGTATGTTGCAATAATGGACAGTAATAGGGAGTGTAGCCCCATTCTTACATGATGCAATAACATTTGAGTTCTGGGTCCTGTTTCATAAAACTGTTAGCGATATCAACTGTCAAGCTTCTATAACAAAATTTGCTCTCAGCCAATCAGATGCTTGGATTTCAGTGGCTTATATCAGCTATTGCAACTTGTTATTGATAACAAGTTTTATTAAACATGGCACTGGTCATGCGATTAAATTGTGAAAGAAACTGTCTCAAAGTGATTGGGAAAGGTTGATCATGTGTACATAAGAATTTGTGTATACTGTAAGGTTAGGAAATCATCAACATGATAAGAAATTTACCCAATCTTGTGACAAGCACATGCACTGCATGCAGAAGTGGGTTTCTGGGACTGCACGCACGCACACACACATGGCATGACTGTTTATTGTTAAGAATTATTTTTCTTCTTGTGATGGAATAGAATTTAACTATTAATCATTAATTTTTTAACAATTATCCTCTAGAACATGAAGGAATGTGACGCCGCCGCGTCACATTCTGGTGTGCGCTCTAGCGGTCACATTTCTCGACGAATTTTTTTCAGACTTCCTGTGGACGTGTATCTTGGTAAAATCTGGACCCCTATAGTTTCTGGTGATGCTGCCCCCAGTGTTCCGTCTTTTATAGGGTAAAAGGCCATATTTTTGGGGATAGTTTGTGTGCGCTCTAGCGGTCACATTTCTCAACGGATTTTGTTCAAATTTTGTATGAAGGTGTCTCTTGGTAAAATCTGGAAACCTATAGATTTTGGTGATGCTGCCCCCAGTGTTCCGTCTTTTATAGGGTCAAAGGTCATATTTTGATAGATGTCTTGTGTGTACTCTTGTGTGCGCTCTGGCGGTCACATTTCTCAACGGATTTCGTTCAAATTTTGCATGAAGGTGTCTCTTGGTGTAGTTTAAAAACCTATAGTGTTTGGTGATGCTGCCACCAGTGTTCCGTCTTTTATAGGGTCAAAGGTCATACTTCAGGGCATGGCGTGAGTGCACTCTGCAGGCCACATTTCTCAACGGATTTTGTTCAAATTTTGTATGAAGGTGTCTCTTGGTAAAATCTGGAAACCTATAGATTTTGGTGATGCTGCCCCCAGTGTTCCGTCTTTTATAGGGTCAAAGGTCATATTTTGATAGATGTCTTGTGTGTACTCTTGTGTGCGCTCTGGCGGTCACATTTCTCAACGGATTTCGTTCAAATTTTGCATGAAGGTGTCTCTTGGTGTAGTTTAAAAACCTATAGTGTTTGGTGATGCTGCCACCAGTGTTCCGTCTTTTATAGGGTCAAAGGTCATACTTCAGGGCATGGCGTGAGTGCACTCTGCAGGCCACATTTCTCAACGGATTTTGTTCAAATTTTGTATGAAGGTGTCTCTTGGTAAAATCTGGAACCCTATAGATTTTGGTGATGCTGCCCCCAGTGTTCCGTCTTTTATAGGGTCAAAGGTCATATTTTGATAGATGTCTTGTGTGTACTCTTGTGTGCGCTCTGGCGGTCACATTTCTCAACGGATTTTGTTCAAATTTTGTATGAAGGTTTCTCTTGGAAAAACCTGAAAACCTATAGATTTTGGTGATGCTGCCCCCAGTGTTCCGTCTTTTATAGGGTCAAAGGTCATATTTTGATAGATGTCTTGTGTGTACTCTTGTGTGCGCTCTGGCGGTCACATTTCTCAACGGATTTCGTTCAAATTTTGCATGAAGGTGTCTCTTGGTGTAGTTTAAAAACCTATAGTGTTTGGTGATGCTGCCCCCAGTGTTCCGTCTTTTATAGGGTAAAAGGCCATATTTTTGGGGATAGTTTGTGTGCGCTCTAGCGGTCACATTTCTCAACGGATTTTGTTCAAATTTTGTATGAAGGTGTCTCTTGGTAAAATCTGGAAACCTATAGATTTTGGTGATGCTGCCCCCAGTGTTCCGTCTTTTATAGGGTCAAAGGTCATATTTTGATAGATGTCTTGTGTGTACTCTTGTGTGCGCTCTGGCGGTCACATTTCTCAACGGATTTCGTTCAAATTTTGCATGAAGGTGTCTCTTGGTGTAGTTTAAAAACCTATAGTGTTTGGTGATGCTGCCACCAGTGTTCCGTCTTTTATAGGGTCAAAGGTCATACTTCAGGGCATGGCGTGAGTGCACTCTGCAGGCCACATTTCTCAACGGATTTTGTTCAAATTTTGTATGGAGATGTATCTTGGTAAAATCTACACATGTTTAATTTTTGGTGTGCTGCCCTCATTGTTCCGTCCTTTATAGGGTCAAAGGTCATTTTTCCATTTCTTGCACTCTTACTTCTGCATTTCTCGACGGATTTCGTTCAAATTTTGCATGAAGGTGTCCCTTGGTGTAATCTAAAAATCTGTACTTTTTGGTGATGCTGCCACCAGTGTCCCGTCTTTTATAGGGTCAAAGGTCATACATTTGTAATGTTCATCTATAGTATTGTACAGTAATATATGTGTAGTTGATTCTGATTTAATAATTTCTTTTTATTCTGTATAAATAGCGCTTCGAAACATTTGTATTAAGCGCTTTATAAATTTGCATATTATTATTATTATTATTATTACTTCAAGGGATGGCGTGAGTTCACTCTGCAGGCCACATTTCTTGATGGATTTCTTTCAAATTTTGTATGGAGATGTATCTTGGTATAATCTACACATCTTTACTGTTTGGTGATGCTGCCCTCATTGTTCCGTCCTTTATAGGGTCAAAGCTCATTTGTCCCTTTTGTGCACTCTTACTTCTGCATTTCTTGACAGATTTCTTTCAAATTTTGTATGGAGATGTATCTTGGTATAATCTACACATATTTAATTTTTGGTGATGCTGCCCTCATTGTTCCGTCCTTTATAGGGTCAAAGGTCATTTTTCCATTTCTTGCACTCTTACTTCTGCATTTCTTGACGGATTTCGTTCAAATTTTGCATGAAGGTGTCTCTTGGTGTAATCTAAAAACCTATAGTTTTTGGTGATGCTGCCACCAGTGTTCCGTCTTTCATAGGGTCAAAGGTCATACTTCAGGGCATGGCGTGAGTGCACTCTGCAGGCCACATTTCTTGATGGATTTCTTTCAAATTTTGTATGGAGATGTATCTTGGTATAATCTACACATCTTTACTGTTTGGTGATGCTGCCCTCATTGTTCCGTCCTTTATTAGGTCTCTCAACACATTTCTTTCAAATTTTATATGAAGATGTGTCTTAGTGAAACCTACACATCTAATTTCTACACAATCCTTTTGTTTGAGGGAGGGAAGGGGGGGGGGGGGTCTTTGTCCCTCCTTCAAATCGGTGCCAGTGCCGGGGGATACATTTAGCATTGCGCGGCCCCAGCAATGCACATTTCTAGTTCTATTGTGGAGTTACTTATTGTATCCCCCGGCAGTATGCCGCCGCCGCGTCACATTCTTGTGTGCGCTCTAGCGGTCACATTTCTCGACGAATTTCTTTCAGACTTCCTGTGGACGTGTATCTTGGTAAAATCTGGACCCCTATAGTTTCTGGTGATGCTGCCCCCAGTGTTCCGTCTTTTATAGGGTAAAAGGCCATATTTTTTGGGATAGTTTGTGTGCGCTCTAGCGGTCACATTTCTCAACGGATTTTGTTCAAATTTTGCATGAAGGTGTCTCTTGGTGTAATTTAAAAACCTATAGTGTTTGGTGATGCTGCCACCAGTGTTCCGTCTTTTATAGGGTCAAAGGTCATACTTCAGGGCATGGCGTGAGTGCACTCTGCAGGCCACATTTCTCAACGGATTTTGTTCAAATTTTGTATGGAGATGTATCTTAGTATAATCTACACATGTTTAATTTTTGGTGATGCTGCCCTCATTGTTCCGTCCTTTATAGGGTCAAAGGTCATTTTTCCATTTCTTGCACTCTTACTTCTGCATTTCTCGACGGATTTCGTTCAAAATTTGCATGAAGGTGTCCCTTGGTGGAATCTAAAAATCTGTACTTTTTGGTGATGCTGCCACCCGTGTCCCGTCTTTTATAGGGTCAAAGGTCATACTTCAAGGGATGGCGTGAGTTCACTCTGCAGGCCACATTTCTTGATGGATTTCTTTCAAATTTTGTATGGACATGTATCTTGGTATAATCTACACATCTTTACTGTTTGGTGATGCTGCCCTCATTGTTCCGTCCTTTATAGGGTCAAAGCTCATTTGTCCCTTTTGTGCACTCTTACTTCTGCATTTCTTGACGGATTTCATTCAAATTTTGTATGGAGATGTATCTTGGTATAATCTACACATATTTAATTTTTGGTGATGCTGCCATCATTGTTCCGTCCTTTATATAGGGTCAAAGGTCATTTTTCCATTTCTTGCACTCTTACTTCTGCATTTCTTGACGGATTTCGTTCAAATTTTGCATGAAGATGTCTCTTGGTGTAATCTAAAATCCTATAGTTTTTGGTGATGCTGCCACCAGTGTTCCGTCTTTTATAGGGTCAAAGGTCATACTTCTGGGCATGGCGTGAGTGCACTCTGCAGGCCACATTTCTTGATGGATTTCTTTCAAATTTTGTATGGAGATGTATCTTGGTATAATCTACACATCTTTACTGTTTGGTGTTGCTGCCCTCATTGTTCCGTCCTTTATAGGGTCAAAGCTCATTTGTCCCTTTTGTGCACTCTTACTTCTGCATTTCTTGACGGATTTCATTCAAATTTTGTATGGAGATGTATCTTGGTATAATCTACACATATTTAATTTTTGGTGATGCTGCCCTCATTGTTCCGTCCTTTATAGGGTCAAAGGTCATTTTTCCATTTCTTGCACTCTTCTGCATTTCTTGACGGATTTTGTTCAAATTTTGCATGAAGGTGTCTCTTGGTGTAATCTAAAAACCTATAGTTTTTGGTGATGCTGCCACCAGTGTTCCGTCTTTTATAGGGTCAAAGGTCATACTTCAGGGCATGGCGTGAGTGCACTCTGCAGGCCACATTTCTTGATGGATTTCTTTCAAATTTTGTATGGAGATGTATCTTGGTATATCTCTCAACACATTTCTTTCAAATTTTATATGAAGATGTGTCTTAGTGAAACCTACACATCTAATTTCTACACCATCCTTTTGTTTGAGGGAGGGGATGGGGGAGGGTCTTTGTCCCTCCTTCAAATTGCTGCCAGTGCCGGGGGATACATTTAGCATTGCGCGGCCCCAGCAATGCACATTTCTAGTTTGTAAACAATCCCGCTGGTTCCAGTTTTTTCCGGCTTATGATTTTCATTACAGATCGAGCATACGATCTTTAACACTGGGAGTAATGACTAAAAAATTTTTTTTTACCAATTAAGAATGCATTGACTAGGAAGGATATCCCCTGCCATGCTACTTATATGGCTTGTGTGTGTGTTGTCTATCTGTCTAGAAAGGCTTCTTGAGTCATCATAATTATGATTGCGCAAGGAAGAATCAAGCAAACATATAAGCTTGACATTTGGCTTGGAATGAAGCCATTTCATCTGTTTTTATCATTCCTTTTTCTTTTCTCTGCAAAACTTTAAATGTAGTCATGAACAAATAATGAAGTATTGGTTCTAAAAGCCTGGATATGCTGTTATTAGAAGTAAGGTTTAGGTATATTATTTGGTCCATAGTTAAAGTTTATTTTTATTTATTAGTTCACCTGAGCCTATGGCTCGAGTGAGCTATTGCGATGGAAATTTGTCCGTCGTCCGTCGTGCGTCGTGCGTCGTGCGTCGTCCGTCGTCCGTCGTCCGTCGTCCGTTAACTTTTTACATTTTCATCTTCTTCTCCAAAACCCATGATCGGAATTCAACCAAACTTGGTAGGAATCATCCTTAGGGGTAGGGGACCCAAAGTTGCTAAAATGGTACATGTGGCCCCCAGGGGGGCCCAGGGGGAGGGCCCCCAATTGTAAAAGCTATGTAAATTTCAAACATCTTCTTCTCCAGAACCAGGCATAGCTCAGACTTGGTATTTTGTATGGAGATACCTCTATAGATGAAGAATGAATGTTGTTCATGAAATTTCTCTGAGTGGCCCTATAGGGGCCCTGTGGGGGTAACATACTGGAGGGGGGGGGGGGCGGGCGCTGCCTGGCAAAATGTACATTCTGATCTTCTTCTCCAAAACACACGATCGGAATTCAACCAAACTTGGTAGGAATCATCCTTAGGGGTAGGGGACCCAAAGTTGCTAAAATGGTACATGTGGCCCCTAGGGGTCCCAGCGGGAGGGCCCCAATTGTAAAAGCTATGTAAATTTCAAACATCTTCTTCTCCAGAACCAGGCATAGCTCAGACTTGGTATTGTGTATGGAGATACCTCTATAGATCAAGAATGAATGTTGTTCATGAAATTTCTCTGAGTGGCCCTGTGGGGGCCCTGTGGGGGTAACATACTGGAGGGGGGGGGGGGGGGGGGGGGCGGGCGCTGCCTGGCAAAATGTACATTCTGATCTTCTTCTCCAAAACACATGATCGGAATTCAACCAAACTTGGTAGGAATCATCCTTAGGGGTAGGGGATCCAAAGGTGCTAAAATGGTACATGTGGCCCCCAGGGGGGCCCAGGGGAGGGCCCCCAAGTGTAAAAGCTATGTAAATTTCAAACATCTTCTCCAGAACCAGGAATAGCTCAGACTTGGTATTGTGTATGGAGATTTTTTCTGTGGGGCAAGTTGTCCGCCATCCATAAACTTTTTACATTTTCAGCTTCTTCTCCAAAACCCATGATTGGAATTTAACCGAACTTGGTAGGAAGCTCAGACTTGGTATTGTGTATAGAGATACCTCTATAGATGAAGAATGAAAGTTGTTCATGTGCTAGAGAGAACATGCACCAGATGTGAATTGATCCACATCAGGTGAGCGTCGTGCCCCCTGGGGCTCTTGTTTATTCATTCATTTTATTTAAGCAGGTCCTTCAGTAATAAAACTGTTCTTCTGATAGTCCCTGTAAAAATCATGGAAAATTGAATAAACTTTTTTCTTTCTTTTTACAATATGAAATGAATATGGACATAATATCAGACCATCATAGATGTCATTCGTGTCAACATTTGAATAGTAAAACAGAAATAATATTTCAAGACAAAATTGGGAAAGCAAAATATTTGTATGGTTTATCATACATGTAGATGTTTTTACAGTGAGCAAAGATTTACATTTTTTTAAAAGGTATTATAGGATAATAAAAATATCCATACACTTGTCCAGTAGAGATTAGCAAATACCTGTTTTGATTGGGCTTATCTAACAAAATATGTGAGCTGGTTCCATAGTGCGGCGTCTTTGTGAGAAAATAAGAATTACCCATTTGTGTTTAGGTTTGAGGCAGGATAATATGTAAATGGGTAGCATTACGAGTTCTATGGTAGTGGACTGACTGATCTAGTGATTAATTGTTTTAGGTGTGGTGGCTCAACATTTGTCTGTGTATGGTACACCATTATTTTGTGGAATGTCCACCTTTGTTCAACTGGCACCCAATGTAATCTATTAAAAGCTTGAACAGTTATGAGTTCAGTTTAGTTTGATTAATTTGTGAATGTGTTCGTAATGCAAAAGTGATCATTAGTGGTATTGTTATACAATAAATTCTTTGATGTCTTATTAGGTCCAGCTTTCCATCGCTGGTATTCTGTCGGCTGCCTCTGCTTCCAAAACTGAACAAATTCAAGCCTGGGATGGAGAAGCAAAAGTTATCTCAAAGTAAGTGAAACCTGGAGTGAGCTATGAGTTTGTCTTATTGTCTGCCTGTGCATTGTTTGAAAATTTTGCTTTTTTCCACATACATAATTGTGCATGAGTAAGTTCTGTAAACCAGCAACTTTGGCAATCTTACACTTTCATGATTTGTTAATGATAACTGCTTATGTGGCAAGAAAATTTTGTCTATACTGAATATTTCATCTTGTGAATCTACACTTGTGACATTCACGAAATTTCATACACATGAAAGTTTGGGGGTTTTACATTAATAGGAAAGCCAGTATGGTCATGTGATGTAATATATGCAACTGTTATATCTTGAGAGTTTCTCTATGTTTCTCAGACATGCAGCCAATCTCCAGCAACTCGACAATGGTGTTAAGGTCCCTCCCAAGGGTTGGAAGTGCAGCATGTGTGATCTGAAAGATAACCTGTGGATGAACCTGACGGACGGTACCATTCTTTGCGGGAGGCGATACTTTGACGGAACGGGAGGGAACAACCACGCTGTGGAACATTACAACCAGACCAAATATCCCTTAGCTGTGAAACTAGGCACGATAACTCCAAATGGCGCGGGTGAGTCTTTGTTCATTCACTTGACTCTCATTCAAAAGGTTGAGGGTTTGAATCCCAGTACGGCACTAACGTCTTTTGGCAATACATTAATGCACAGTTGCCACTCTCCTTCCAGGTGTAAACGGGTACCCGATATGCTAGAGCGCTACACACGTGGCCACTCAGCTGTGACCAAGATAATGTTGGATCATCAGGAAAGTTACAGCATGACGGACATGAACGCTATCCAAGAAGCCACCGCCATTATTATTAGAAGTACAATGTAGTAGTAGTGAACATGTGATGGGACAACAAATTTTAATTAGGATTTAAAAAACTTCTAAAAACTTTGCTATTCTCTTCTTAGCTACTTTTCTTCTTGAATGCGCCTTGAGCACTCCACAGAGTGGATTTGGCGCTATATAAATCACATTATTATTATTATTATTTCTTCACACACCGAAAAAAAATTGCATGCTAACTATCAGTTTAACTATATCCTTTACATCACAGAACAATACCCCAAAACAAACAAGTCTGTTTCTATGGCATCATCACTTTAAGGGGAAGTCCACCCTGATTACAAAATGGTTTTAAAAGAAGGGGAAAAATTAAAGAAACAGATCAATGTAAGTTTGAACAAAATCCGATAAGAAATAAGAAATTTAGGAATTTTTGAATTTGTAATCAATCAAACACAAATTGGCAACTCTGTGACGTATCTTGTGAGCTCCCCTCCCATTCGCCCTCTACTGAAAAAATCATAAATTTCAATTTTCTCTAAAACAAATATTTTATCCTACATGCACCCTATATATAATCATTTTACTTATGCTTTTACACAAACCCTGTATGATACAAATCTGTTCCCTCATCAACAACAAAGAAAATGGAAATTTATGAATTTGTGTAAAAAGAAAATGGGAGAGGAGCTGGCAAGATACGTGGACTTTCCCTTTAATTAGCAAAGAAATTCCATATTTAAGAACTAATTAGTGACGTTGCCACAGTAGCATAATGGCCAGCATTCTTTTTCTTTCTTTTTTTGTTTGTGTGTGGTGTCTTCCTATGATGTAGAATTAATTTAATAATAGTTTGGAATGTAACATTTCCTGTTTTTGTCACGACATGAAATCTTAGAACATTCATCTCATCACAGTTCTGACTGGTACTTGTTCATGACTGAATTGAGCTATCAGTAACATGAACAGAGAGGTTAAAGAAGGAATTAACCTCAAAATGTAAATGTGATTATATTCAAAGATATAATCTATTCCTTCTTGTTGTCCTACGTAGTTTTGCATTAAAATATACGAGATGCCTGGGTATAAATCAGGATTTTCTCAGCAAAATTTATCGTCTGCTAGCGATACCTGGGGGCTGCCATTTTCTTGATGTGTACATAATATTATTAATCCGAATGCAAAATTGTCTGTCTTTCTGATACAAAACCCCATTTGAGATTTAAAATATTTAACAGATATATACATATATTCTAAAAACGAAAATTTGTTTTGATATTTCTTTGAAAATTACTATTTTACTAAACAGAAATCTATTTTCTTGATACTATGACGTACGCGACAGAGTGAATTTATTCAGATTTATGGATGATGATTTTCCTGAGCGTCAATAGTGACAAACTACATGCATTCACCTGCTGTGAGATAATGGACTTGAATAATCAGAATGCGCGTTGTATAAATTATGTTCTGCTCTGCCAGGCAAGCCCTAGAAATCAATTTCTATTTAGCAAAACTGGAGAATTTAAATAGAATATATGTATACACCTGTTATGTATTTTCCATCATATATGGGGATTTTTTGTAATGAAGAGAGGCAATTTAGCTCTAGGATTAAAAATATCTTCCTGACCGGAATGGTTTCTAATGGTTCATGTACAACTCCATATCATTAAGAAAATGTAAAATAAGTGTTAGCAGATGATACCGTGTGCTAGAATGTCTTGATTTAAACACTTTTCTGATATTTTATTGCTGAAGTGATACAGGTCAATGATATATTACACCTTTGAATATAAGTACATTTATAATTATAAAATATTGACTGGCCTTGAGGGGGCATCGAAAATGTTGCCCGCAACAGAATCATATTGCCCCGAGTCGAAGACGAGGGCAATATGGTATGAAAAAAATTTCATGCATCGATGAGCAGTGCTGACTTAAGTTAGAGGTATGAAAATGGGCCTGCGCAGGATTTTTTTCCTGCATCGATGATGCCTAGTTCACATTTGCCGTGCACGCCGTGCGATAAAAGTGTCTACGATTTTCTGTGCGATTTTGCGGGCATCTTACGTCGCTAAGGACTACGGCATTTGTGTTCACGTTGTCTACGGGCATCGTGCAATTTGTTCTTCGGGGCCTCGGAGGCAACCCGTCTAAATTCTGTACGGGCATTGTTGCTGTACAGTCGCTGTACAGTCGCTGTACAGTCTCCACAACCTCCATGAGGAAATCGTACGGAGCCCGCACGGCTCCCGTGGCGAGGCTTCACGGAGGTGGTGCGGTGACTGTGCAGTCGCCGTGCCGTTTGAGGATCCCAATCCCCAGCAATAGGGATTATGTGTATATATTTCATATTTTACGGGTACTGCACGGGCAGCGAACGGCAACCTTGCGATAGCTGTGCGAGGGCCATGCGAATGTACAATCTCCTTACGATTTGTTTCTTGCCCCCATGTCCACCAAAAATTGTGCGTTTGCTGCACGATCAAGCTTGGTCATTGCACGGTGCCCGTGCGAGGATTGTGCGATGTCACCTACGACATGTCTACGGGCTACGGTCTTACGATTTTTAAAAATTTGTCAAACTCCTCTCGATAACAAATCGTAGAGTCTGCGGAGCCCGTGAATCCGCATGAAAATCTTACAGCCTCCGCGCGGCCTCCGTGGGGATACGGACAGTTTACGGGCTCCGTGGACACATCGCAAGCCAAATGTGAACTAGGCATGAGCAGTGCTCACTTAAGTTAGAGGTATGAAAATTGGCCTGCGCAGGATATTTCCATACAATTTTGGACAGGTAAGTTATTTGTAGCTTACAAAATAAGGGTGAGATGCATAAATTTCTTATTCAATAATCAAAAACAGATATTAAGAAACAAAAAGTTGTCATAATTGATCATGAATATCTCATATCACCCTTATTTTGTAAGCTACAAATAACTTACCTGTCCAAAATTGGAAGGAATAATCCTGAGCAGGCCCATTTTCATACCTCTAACTTAAGTGAGCACTGCTCATCGATGCATGAAATTTTTTTCATATCATATGAAAGGTGGGTCCTTTAGCTTTCCATACATATCAACATTTTCCCATAAAAATATATATGCCTAATTTGGCAACCATTTCAAAAGCGTAACATTTTTTTTTAGGCACACGGTATAAGTAAACTCAAAGTTTCAAAATGATGAGTCTGTTCATACGGTCTGAAACTACAAGATAACTTAAAGTTTTTAAATTACAAGCAAAAGTTAAAGTGTTTGGTCCTCTGCAATCATGCCCAGAGATGATGCGAAGCCGTATTTCTTTCAACGTAGATCAAGGGTAAACAATTTCCTGTGTAGGAGTGTGTTTGTGAGTGAAATGAGGAAGCCTGTATCACAAAGGAAATTAACTTTCACTCTGTTGATTCATTTCACAGAAGGAAAATGCAAGGTATGCAAACCTCAAAAACAGAATCAGCTAGATGTTTAATCAGAATTTGCCAATCACAATTGGGAAAACATGATTGAAGCCATTTCAGTGCAGGAAGTAGGTAGTTCCTATATTAGAAAAGAGAAAACAGTAGTCCATAAGTCAAATATAAAGTTGAGTTTTGGTCATGCAATTACACTGTGAAAGAAACATTGTGGAAGCAATAACATGGTAGGAAAGGTTGACTATTTAGTAAAGAAGAATTGACCATACTGTGAGGTTTGTTAACCATCAAAATGATAAGAAATGAACTCAATCATGCTGAAAGTCACATGCACTGCATACAGAAATGCGTAATAATAATAATAATAATATTGGATATTTATATAGCGCTCATATCCACCAATGGTGCTCAAGGCGCTCCAATATTACCCTGGCTTTAGCCCAGCTGCCCTATAAGACGCCGAAAGCATTCAAGGAATAAATTCCTACCAGGTACCCATTTACTACACCTGGGTGGAGAGTGGCAAATGTAGATGAATGTCTTGCCAAGGACATTAGTGCCGCGGCGGGACTCGAACCGCGAACCATGAGATCCCCAGTCCGGTGACGTATCCACTAAACCACGATAGGGGACTCTGCATGCACATGTGGCATGTAAGATTGGTCAATACTTATCACCTATTTCTCATCATATTTCAAATATGAGGGCATTTGAAGAGCAATCCTTTTCAGGGGCTTTTTCATTTTTTCCAAGCTGACTTAAAAAGAATGAGGAAGCTGACAAGTAATTATTTTTCATCATCTTTACCAGAACCTAACCTTCCCTTTTCAGCGGTTTCTCTACAGGAAACGGTAGTTTCTATATATTGAAGTAATGAAAGCGTACAGTAATTGATCGGTAATTCCTATTCCTGATTTGAGTTAAAGAGATGAAACACTGCTTCCTCCTCTCCTGTTTTTGTTAGTGAGATTATTGTGATGTATCTTTTATCTTTTAGGAAATCATTATTCAGGTGACTGTTGGAAGTGTCTGCAAAGTAGATTACTCTTCTTTAAAGGATCTCAAAAAATATTAGACATTGTTGTATGTACTGCAATTTCATTTATTAGAGGGTTTATGGAGTTTCTAGTCTGTATTGTAATAAATGATTTAGATATGCAATGTATATCATTTATTCAACCTATTAATGACTAAACATGAGAAGACTCTAGTTTTCTCAGATTGGTTATTGTTTTCAAGATTTCAATGTACAGCCCTGTCTTATAAAGAGTTTTGATTGATCTAAATCGATCGCAAGTCATCTACATGTACCTAATCAATAGCAATCGATCGCAAGTCATCTACATGTACCTAATCAATAGCAATCGATCGCAATTTAGTCATCTACATGTACCTAATCAGTAGCAATCGATGGCAAGTCATCTACATGTACCTAATCAATAGCAATCGATCGCAAGTCATCTACATGTACCTAATCAATAGCAATCGATTGCAAGTCATCTACATGTACCTAATCAATAGTAAACGATCGCAAGTCATCTACATGTACCTAATCAATAGCAATCGATTGCAAGTCATCTACATGTACCTAATCAATAGCAATCGATCGCAAGTCATCTACATGTACCTAATCAATAGCAATCGATCGCAAGTCATCTACATGTACCTAATCAATAGCAATCGATTGCAAGTCATCTACATGTACCTAATCAATAGCAATCGATTGCAAGTCATCTACATGTACCTAATCAATAGCAATCGATCGCAAGTCATCTACATGTACCTAATCAATAGCAATTTTACAATATCTTATCTTTACACAATTGCAATTTACATGTATATCAAAGATGGTGTTGAGGCTATGTTAAGTAATTGTCAGGATTCAGGAACTGAATAAAATTCACAATGATTTTGAAAAACGTATTCTTTAAATGAAGCTCCACTGCGATTGCTCAAAATTGGCTTTCAATACAAATCTAATCTCTGTTTTTGTTGTTTTTGTTTTATTAAATCTATGTAGATGTGCATTCGTATGGTGAGGATGAGATGGTAAAGGATCCACAGCTAGCATCTCATCTGGCTCACTTTGGTATCAACATGATGAGCATGGAGAAGGTAGGTCCCTTGGATAGGACTTTGGGTTCCATGGGTGCCTTAACTTACCTTTCAGTTTTACTTCCTTTTTCAGTATCTCAGACCACCAATGTTGCTGTAAAAATACTTCAGTATTTTTGTCTTCTATTTGATTTCACATCTGAATGTCTTGGTTCACTATAAAGCAAGCAGACACAGGATGCTTCATAACACCTAGTATGTGAATTGCTTGACTTCTGCATTGTTTGGAAGATGTGGTGTCTCTTCTGGAGGTGCAATGTGGGGTTCCTCCAAGGGCTGTAGAAATAGATATTATATGTTATGTCTGACTGGAAGGTCTTTGAAGAAAACTCATTTTAGAAGGGTGTTTCAAGTATAACACAATATTCTTTTCTTTTTTGAAGTGTACTACCTTGATGCATTCAAACTCAGATTCAAAGTATGATGTTTGTAGAGCTCTATACATGTTCTTGTATATCTCTAAGATAGCATGTACATGTATATATGTGGGGTTAAAAATTAGGGGCATTATGTTGAAGTAGATTGTAAGTTAAGCTTTATATGATAAAAAGTGAAACTCTGTAAAGTGACATTGGCTTAAGATCTATTCACAAATGATTACACTATTTGTATGAAAGAAAATAATGTTTCTCTTTGCTCCTCCTGCTTTTCTTCAACTCTCTGTTACCTTGTTTCAATTTCTCTCTCTCACTCTCCCCCCCCCCACCTCTCTGTCTTTTTTTCCCCTCCTCCCTCCCTCTCTCCCTCCTCTCTCCTCTTCCTTTCCCCCTCTCTTCCCAACTGCTCTCTGTCTTTCTCTCTCCCCTCTGTCCCCCCTCTCCCCCTCCCCCTCTCCCCCTCCTCTCCCCCTCTCCCCTCTCCCCTCTCCCCCTCTCCCCTCTCCCCTCTCCCCCTCTCCCCCCTCCCCCCTCTCCCCCTCTCCCCCCTCTCCCCCTCTCCCCCCCCTCCCCCCCCCCCCTCCCCTCTCTCCCCCTCTCTCCCCTCTCCCCCCTCTCCCCCTCCCCCCTCTCCCCCTCTCCCCTCCCCCCTCTCCCCTCTCTCCCCCCCTCTCCCCCTCTCCCCCTCTCACCCCCCTCCCCCCTCTCCCCCCTCTCCCCCCTCTCCCCCCTCTCCCCCCTCTCACCCCTCTCCCCCCTCTCCCCCCTCTCCCCCCTCTCCCCCCTCTCCCCTCTCACCCCTCTCCCCCTCTCCCCCTCTCCCCCTCTCCCCCTCCCCCTCTCCCCCTCTCCCCCTCTCCCCCTCTCCCCCTCTCCCCCTCTCCCCCTCCCCCCTCTCCCCCTCTCCCCCTCTCCCCCCTCTCCCCCCTCTCCCCTCTCCCCCTCCCCCCTCCCCCCTCTCCCTCTCCCCCCTCTCCCCCCTCTCCCCCCTCTCCCCCTCTCCCCCTCTCCCCCCTCTCCCCCCTCTCCTTCCATTATCTCTCCATATCTCAATCTCTCCCATCTCTATCTCACTATCTAGACTGATAAAACCATGACTGAGCTTGAGATAGATCTCAACATGAGGGTAGCTGAATGGGATGCTATCCAGGAGTCTGGTTTTCAACTCAAGCCTGTCTTTGGACCTGGACTAACAGGACTTAAGAACATGGGCAACAGGTAGAAATCTTCATGCTTTCCTCAATGATGTGAAATACTGTGAAACCAACATTTTCGCATGCATGATTTAAGTGAATTTCGCAAGTAGTCAGAATTGAATCCTAACTGACACAACATGACCTATAGAGATCAGTGTTATAACAATTTGTTTTTGTAGAAAGGTTTTTTTCACTTTTTGAGAAACATCCTTTTTATAGGAAGTTTTATGGAACGTTATACTGGGCGTTTCTAAAAAAAGAAAACCCAACTTTGAAAAATTCCTTTAAATGAACTGTATGTTAACTGACAATGATATCCATACCATGTGAAAGAGTAGTTCATAATCTTTTGAATGGTAACTTGTTTAGGTTTCCAGTGTCATACATCAATGAACACCATGTCTTCAAAATGTTGTGCAAAAATCTCGTAGTTGGTTCACTTTCTAGTAATACACAATAGGCAAGATGCTAAGGAGATGCCTTTTGTGTAATTGTCTGGGTGCTCTGATTCCCATTGTGGATAATTTTCTTTGTCAGATTTGTGTTAATGAGATGTTATTCACCCGTGATTCAGGATTTTTAGCTCACCTGAGCCTAAGGCTCGAGTGAGCTATTGCGATGGAAATTTGTCCGGCGTGCGTCGTCCGTCGTCGTTAACTTTTTACATTTTCATCTTCTTCTCCAAAACCAACCGGAATTCAACCAAACTTGGTAGGAATCGTCCTTAGGGGTAGGGGACCCAAAGTTGCTAAAATGGTACATGTGGCCCCCAGGGGGGCCCAGGGGGAGGGCCCCCAATTGTAAAAGCTATGTAAATTTCAAACATCTTCTTCTCCAGAACCTAACCAGGCATAGCTCAAACTTGGTATTGTGTATGGAGATACCTCTATAGATGAAGAATGAATGTTGTTCATGAAATTTCTCTGAGTGGCCCTATAGGGGCCCCGTGGGGGTAACATACTGGAGGGGGGGGGGGGGGGGCTGCCAGGCAAAATGTACATTCTGATCTTCTTCTCCAAAACACATGATCGGAATTCAACCAAACTTGGTAGGAATCATCCTTGGGGGTAGGGGACCCAAAGTTGCTAAAATGGTACATGTGGCCCCAGGGGTCCTAGGGGGAGGGCCCCCAAGTGTAAAAGCTATGTAAATTTCAAACATCTTCTTCTCCAGAACCAGGAATAGCTCAGACTTGGTATTGTGTACGGAGATACCACTATAGATGAAAAAAAAAATTTCTGGGTGGCCCTATAGGGGTCTGGGGGGGTAACATACTGGAGGGGGGGGGGGGGGCAAGCTGTCCGCCATCCATAAACTTTTTACATTTTCAGCTTCTTCTCCAAAACCCATGATAGGAATTTAACCCAACTTGGTAGGAAGCTCAGACTTGGTATTGTGTATAGAGATACCTCTATAGATGAAGAATGAAAGTTGTTCATGTGCTAGAGAGAACATGCACCAGATGTGAATTGATCCACCTCAGGTGAGCGTCGTGCCCCCTGGGGCTCTTGTTGCTTTATAAAATGCTTTTCAGGTAGGAATCATTTTGCAAAGAAGACAGTCTCCATGAATTTTAGCAAGGTTGCATGCCATAATAAACCCAGTGCGAACCAAAACAATTGAAATATCACAAAGAATTGCAAATAAAGGCAAATTAAACGAACATAAAGAAGGAAAATAAAAAACTCATACGTGTGATTCAAGATTTTACTTTGCCGATTTTCAAAAATGTTAACTTTTAGTTGAAAATTGGCGGAAGATGCCTGCAGCACTCAAGACAAATGGACATGTTCTCTGTGCTCTCTGGTCAATCTTGGTCAAGGTTTATGACTAACACCTCGATCCATGCTCTGTGAAGTTCATAGACTCTTTGTTAAGGTGCAAAATCAGTGAGATTTGCTTACTAACAGATGGCCATGAAGAGCAACCAAGCTAGTTGACAAAGCCATTTAACCCAAACCATGCATGCCTATTGTGTTTTACAAGAAAGTGAACCAACTGGACAATGAAGACAATGGTGTTCATTGATGTGTGACCCTGGAAACCTATACAAGTTACCATTTGAAAGTAAATTATTTAGTCTTTCATAGATATGAAATTAAATGCCGGTAAATATATAGTCCATCTGTAGGAATTTTCAAATTTAGGTTTCCTGTTTTTTTTTAACACCCAGTATACTCTAATTAATATCTGTCTGGCATAAAACCTTCATTTACATGCCAAATAATAGATTGCAAAGTTCTGTTAATGAAAGGTTTTCTCCAGTGTTTATTTGAACTTTTCTCCTGATGAATCCTTTAATTTGGGGATACTTGCAGTGTATTTTTAAATTTTCTGATCATTGTATATTTTTAGAAAGTGATTTATTCATTTTTGTTTGTTGGTATGATTATATTGTTTTGTTATTTGTTTACCAGCTGTTATCTGAACTCGGTCATGCAAGTTCTCTTTAGTATTCCAGACTTTGTTAATAGGTAAGTAGTATATAATTTAATAATCAGTGTCAATGCATTACTTCGGTCACTGCAGCAGTCTGCAATGAGAATTTAGTAGCCATAATTCATATAGTTTCCGTGTATATTTCATTTCATGGACTCTTGTTCATTTTATATATGTCTTAATCTCTTTGTACATGAAGTCCCATAGAGGGTGTCATGTGCTATAGTATATGATGGGAAGATAGGTACATGGACTAAGTTGTAAAGCACACAGTACAAACACCCTTTATTGTTTAAGATTGAATAGAGTGGTCAAGTTCATTGTCCGCTTATGTTTATGACCTGGCCAGTACCAGCACCTTTAAGAAGAAACAATAAGCAATGTAAGAATGCTTTAGAAGAGTAAGCTCAGTGGTCCAGCTCCTATGTGCTTTATAAAGAGAGAAAAAGCTAGAGGAGGTCAGTTCTGTTAAAGTTTCCAGAGAGAGAAGGAGAAAGACAGACAGAGATAGAAGTTCCTAAGTTGGACGTCAGGGAAGTTTCTTTTATAGTTTGCATGGGTACGAGTGTGCTAAGGTGTAGACTGCTTATAAAGCCTCATATTGGTAAGTTTATTTTGCTATTATGCCTTGAAATCATATTGTTTTAAAAGAAATTTAAGTAATATAAAGAGAGGTGATATTAAAGTGAATTGTAATGAACCTTTGTGAACATTGTTAGTTGTGAGGAAATTATGTAAGAGTCTAGTTAGAGATAAAATTATTCTTAAAGTAGGGTAGTTACCCATAGAAAATTCACGACAACTGCAAATTAGTGACAAATTATATATGGATGGAAAGATTACAACTTGGAAAACACAAATGATGTGCTGAAAAGTCATATAAATATCCTGGAAAGGTTTAAAATGTAATTTTTAAAGACCCTTTTCAGACCCCCAAACCAAGCTAAACAACGGTCGTAGCGAGGTCTGAATTGTGACGTCACAGCCTTGGCAGATATACAGCTAGCCAGGTGCGCACACAGCCAGTTTACTCTCATTTGTTTACCACGTTTTCATCTGCTATTTATTGTCGCTCTGATCTTTCACGTTAATTATTTGATATGATTTGACATATCACTCAGGAGTGTGTCATCTTGAAACGTTATAGAATATATCTGCATGATTATTTGAACTTTTATGGAGCAATAATCGGCTATCAACCGATTTCGCGAGTTTGACAACTTGCTTGTGCAGTTGAGTTCAGGCCCTGCGTGGCTGGGTATCCGGAGCTCGTGTTGCACATTTCGTTGCCTACTACTGTACTAGCGCACTGTCTTGTGACTGATTTCTTTGCTTTCATATTTTTGGAGAGAATAATCAGACTCACTCAGACTGTCAGACAGCCGCAGTTAAAAAAATTGTCATCACATTTTCTATTTCAGATTTATCGTGGTTGAGGAAACCACTCATTCGTTAGCACGCAAAAATAAAGTGCAGAGTCTATGGACGGGGAAAGAGGAAACCAGCGCATGTAACACAATGAAGTGCTTCTGTATGGAACAAATAGTGGTTTCCTCAACCACGATTATCGTAATGCCAGACTTTCAGTACCAAATCCAAATGTTACTTTTCTAGTGTTTTTAGAGTGATTTTTGGATATCTTCTTTCTGTCAGACTTCACAAGCTTCATCAGTTCATGCATCACGATCCCCGGCTCACCCATCACGATCCCCGGCTCACCCAGGCAACATTTCATTTCTCCTGCCTGTGGCCGTGGCTCGATCTGGTTCGTGCTGGTAGGCTTGTGGAAGATTTCTACCATTGCCCAGTTCTTCTCCTTCTTCTCCTTCAATCTCTCCTTCCTCACCATCATCATCATCATCATCATCACCGTTACTATAAACTGAATCACTTTCTTTACCAATTTCTATGTCCATATTGAGCTCAATTTCCTTGTCTACAACCGACATTTTGATCTCTAAGTCTCGAAAAATCAATGAGAAAATTGTGTCACTTGCGTGTGTTTTTAATGCATGCGGCGTGCCTAGCCAGCAGCTTAAGCTTTCATTATGTTGTCAAGCTTGTGACGTCACACATCGCGACACTCCACGGAGGACTGCTGAAGGCAGAAAATCTGGATCTCACAAGTACTATTTTTGAAAGATGATTACTGCGAGCCCAAAACATATCTCGACCAGGGAAGTTGTTATACCTAATCAATAAAGCTTCCCCTTCGTAGTGATATGAATTGTGCAGCAATTCAAAACACTTTTGACTTTTCGGGTGACTACTTTAACGTAACGTAAGAACAGTTAGTGTTTTAGTCTGTTGAAGTAAGTTGTTCCTTGGTAGTATAGTATTGGTACAAGGCTACAAGCAGTGTTAATTCTGTATTCGTAATATGCATAGAGAGACAATATGTTTGATTAGCCGTTATAGGTTAGTGATTAGAGTTATTAGTGTTGAGAAGTTGCTTTTTCATTGATTCGTATGTGTAACTGAAATGTATATATCTTTGTTTGTATTGCAGTATTTTATCTTAGAACTTGGAACTTGGGAGTTGGGATGACGAATAAAGTTATTTCGCACAAGCCAACACCGATTCTATAATTATATTTCTCTTGGGTGTATTTGAGTTTGAAACTCCGGCCTGTTTACCGAGTGGTGCAGGGTGGCAGTCACACCTTGATTATGATAATTGAAAGTTATTTTTTGTCTGATCCTTTGTGATATTTTTCCCCCTACATCATTTTAATCACTCTTATTCATTCATTTATGGTATAAATAATAATACCATAGTGTAAAGAAACCTTTTATTTTTCAATGATTATAGTATTCTTTGATTAAGCGTTAGTGATTTTCTCTATCTTCTAGATATGCCTCACAGAAAGATGAAATCTTTACGAGTGCTCCTGCAGATCCAACTGGTGATTTCAATGTACAGATGTAAGTTATCACTGACTTTCCAACAATTCATTCATCTTTAGAATCCATCCATATATTCACAATGCCTTGCTTCTGATAAAGGTGATTATAGCCAATATTGAAACTCTTCTGTGCTGTGGGTGGCAAATACTGCCCCAAAAATTAAGCGTCACGCAATGTGCGGTTATGCTTTAATCTTGGAAACAGAAACAGGTACACTTCATTGTGAAGGTAATGTCCATAGAAGATATCCATTCCCAATTTAACTATGAACACAACAATAGAAGTCAAAATGTAACTCTTGCTGTGTGGCACTTGTTTGAAAATTTTGGATACAGAAGATTTAGGGAGAGAATATATTATTTGAGAGCTCACAATTTATTTTTCATCTTTGAGAGCTAAATCTTCCCATTAAAAGCAGTGGCAATTTTTCAAATCATATTTTTTTTTGTACAATGTGGAAGAGTTAACAATCAACAGTTCAACTTTCTGTATTTTCTTAAGATGATAATGATCATTATTTGTTGTAGGGCCAAGCTTGGTTATGGGTTATCATCAGGACAATACTCACAGGAACCAAAGACTACAGACAGTGGAGATCAGTCAGAAGAAAAGGTAATTATTTTATGTAGCCACATTTTCTCCCAAAGCTGTTTAGAAGTGCATAGAGACGCTATACATGTATCATGATGTGCTACTATAACGGCTACCATTATTGTTGTTGTTATGATTACATATAGCTAAGATAAGATAAGATATGGAATTCATATATGTTTAGAAGGGAAAATGAAATAATAACAAAAGGGTAAAAAAATTAATATTTAACCTGTCCTACTTTAGAAAATTATTGAAAGAATCTTCTTTTCATACTATTGCAGAAAACACGCTAAATTTATAAACAAATTTATTTATTTCAGGGTTTTGCTAACCTTATGACTACCTCTGTGTAGTGAATAATCCAATATTTCCGCATAAAGACTTTTTTTGCAGATGGCAGGGACACAGACATTTTCAGGAGTTGTTGGGTTTGTGATTATTAACAAAGGCTTTTCATAGTGCATGTTCACAAATGTGCTACCAGCTCCTTTTTGTATGTAGTTCCATTCTTGATCCTATAGCAATTCCCAAAATTAATGAAAATAATGGCTTATAGTAACTTTGACTTATTTCAAGGTTTTACTAACAGTGTGATTCCTTTTATAAATTTTATGAAATAAATGATCAAATTTATGGAATGATTCCGACCTAGAATCAAAGGGGTGTTACCCCCAGGATGTTCAAGAACCTTGTGGGAAGGGGTCATCATGAGTTTTCTACCAACAGACAACAAGATGCTCAAGAATATCTACTTCATCTATTCAGCATCATTGAGGTTAGTATCATTGAGTAGATATTCTAGCTGAGAAAGTATAAAATTAACAAGGAAGAAAGAAAGACAGAGAGAAAGAAGAGAGTAAAATTAGGTGAAGGAAAATGAGTATAGAAGAGTATGGAGAAAAGCTAGAGAGAAGAAAATGAAGAAAGGACAATAATGATCAGAGAAGAGAATATCAGTATGATTAATATGATGAAGAAGTAAAGATGGAGAATAAAACAGACAGGGCCATAAAAACAAGATTTCATTTATATTTAATATGTATTCTGTCAGGTTTCATTCCTTGTTATTTTGGTAAAGTATTCGACAGGTTAAACCAGAAGATATATCAGTATAAATTGCAAACAGTATTAAACTATTGTGGGAACATGTGAAAACCAAGAAGGAAAGATTGCATATATCAACAAACTATCGTAATATAACTACACATATTTAAAGGCAAAATACTTTGGTCACATCAAGAGACGACAAGAGTTTCTTGAAAGATATTTGGAAGGAATATTTGGAAGGAAGGAAATGTAGAAGGTACTTGATTGAGAGGGAAGCCAAGAACAAACTGGGAAGAGCACATTAAGACATGGTGTGGGATAACACTGCAAGAGTGCTCCAGAATTGCAAAGAAAAAACCTCCAAACCAGGAGAAGATACCATGATAGATACACTAAAATGTGGCATTTAGTTTTATGCTAGTGATCATAATTGCATATATGCTCAGTCCTATAACATATTATTCCTTTACAGAGACATAGTAGAGGTCGATTCAATCCATGCGACTGTCTCCAGTTTGAGCTCGAGGAAAGGATCCAGTGTTCGAAGTCTGCTCAGGTCACATACAAGAAAAGGACGGACTACATCCTAGCTGTGCCCATACCAATAAAGGCTGCTACAAACCTAGGTGAGTGGATAAAGGAATGTCATTATCTAGAGAGTATACATGCAGCTGGAAGACAGGATTAAATAGTCTGGTCAGGTTAAAATCAACAAAAGAACAGATTACATTCTAGCTGTACCCATACAGGTAGAGGGTGCTACAAACCTAGGTGAGTGGATAAAGGAATGTCATTATCTAGAGAGTATACATGCAGCTGGAAGACAGGATTAAATAGTCTGGTCAGGTTAAAATCAACAAAAGAACAGATTACATTCTAGCTGTACCCATACAGGTAGAGGTTGCTACAAACCTAGGTGAGTGGATAAAGGAATGTCATTATCTAGAGTGTATACATGCAGCTGGAAGACAGGATTAAATAGTCTGGTCAGGTTAAAATCAACAAAAGAACAGATTACATTCTAGATGTAGCCATACAGGTAGAGGCTGCTACAAACCTAGGTGAGTGGATAAAGGAACGTCATTATCAAGAGAGTATACATGCAGCTGGAAGATAGGATTAAATAGTCTGGTCAGGTTAAAATCAACAAAAGAACAGATTACATTCTAGCTGTACCCATACAGGTAGAGGGCGCTACAAACCTAGGTGAGTGGATAAAGGAATGTCATTATCTAGAGAGTATACATGCAGCTGGAAGATAGGATTAAATAGTCTGGTCAGGTTAAAATCAAGAAAAAACAGATTACATTCTAACTGTAGCCATACAGGTAGAGGCTGCTACAAACCTAGGTGAGTGGATAAAGGAATGTCATTATCTAGAGAGTATACATGCAGCTGGAAGATAGGATTAAATAGTCTGGTCAGGTTAAAATCAAGAAAAAACAGATTACATTCTAACTGTAGCCATACAGGTAGAGGCTGCTACAAACCTAGGTGAGTGGATAAAGGAATGTCATTATCTAGAGTGTATACATGCAGCTGGAAGACAGGATTAAATAGTCTGGTCAGGTTAAAATCAACAAAAGAACAGATTGCATTCTAGCTGTACACATACAGGTAGAGGGCGCTACAAACCTAGGTGAGTGGATAAAGAAATGTCATTATCTATAGAGTATACATGTAGCTGGAAGACAGGATTAAATAGTCTGGTCAGGTTAAAATCACGAAAAGAACAGATTACATTCTAACTGTAGCCATACAGGTAGAGGCTGCTACAAACCTAGGTGAGTGGATAAAGGAATGTCATTATCTAGAGTGTATACATGCAGCTGGAAGACAGGATTAAATAGTCTGGTCAGGTTAAAATCAACAAAAGAACAGATTACATTCTAGCTGTACCCATACAGGTAGAGGGTGCTACAAACCTAGGTGAGTGGATAAAGGAATGTCATTATCAAGAGAGTATACATGCAGCTGGAAGACAGGATTAAATAGTCTGGTCAGGTTAAAATCAACAAAAGAACAGATTACATTCTAGCTGTACCCATACAGGTAGAGGCCGCAGCAAACCTAGGTGAGTTCTTACATCAATGTTCAATGCTCAGACTTATGCTCCTATCACAAACGCTGCAGGCTTTATTTTGTCAAAGATACATGGTTAGATTTAGGATTGCAATTGAGGTTTAGGTTTGGTTTTAGGGTTAGTATTTGGTCCAGACTCATTCAGAATTCAGAATTGAGTTAGTGAAGGGTACCGACTGGGGAGCAATTGTTGGTGGAGGGAGCATGTGTTGCAGACTTCAAGGTTTAGTTGTTAAAACAATCTTATTATCTTGAGGATATAGCTGAGAAGACAGGATTGAACAGTCTGGTCAGGTTAAATACAAGAAAACAAACAAGACTACATCCTAGCTATACCCATAGAGGCTGCCACAAACCTAGGCGAGTTCTGTATAAGGTTCTGCAGTTAAAACAATGTTAATTATGATTGAATCCAACATAGTTTTTAAAACGTGAAAATGGCCGCCATTTATAATTCACAAAATTTTCTCTTCACAGAAATTTGTTGGGTTTCAGTCATTGGTTCAGTAAATTTCTAATTAATTTATTAATATTTATTAATATTTTGCTGTAATAAATAATCCATTTACTATATAAATAACAATTAAATTTATGTAGCCTATTAATCTTGAAATGCTATTCTGTTTTCAGCTGATGTTGAAGCATATGAAGCTAAGAAAGCCAAGTTAGAAGCCAAGAAAGAGAGGATTGATCATAAGGAGATCGTCCGTCCACATATCCATCTACAATCTTGCCTAGAGGCCTTCGCTGCAGAAGAGAGAGTCGAAGACTTTTACAGTGCAGCCATACAGTCAAAGACAACGGCACTCAGGTAAAAGATGAGATTCAAAGACATATAATCATGTGTTCCTGTGGAGAATTTGACACTTCTTTGGTATACACACTATAGCAGATGTTATACTGAAGTATATTTCACTTAATATAAATGAAAGATATGATGTAGTGGGGTGACCACACAAGGCTCCAATGGATCAGCCCCCAAGAGGAAAGTTTGTCAAATAAATTCCCCCTCCCCCCCCTCCCTCCTCGCAAGTACCCTAAACACTCTGAGTAATCTTGAGGATTCTCTGTCTCTCTTTTCAAGATTTGTGCACTGATTGACTTTGAATTCTACTAGGTCTGGTGTGAGCAAACTGTGATGCATTGACAATAAAAACTCCCAAAGTTAGCACTTTGACATATTATATACAATGGAAAATCACTATAACAAGGACCTTGAGACCATGAAAATTACCTTATATCAGCAATCTCCTTATATCAGAGCTCACTATAACAAGGACCTTGGGACCATGAAAATGACCTTGTTATATCAGGAATCTCCTTATATCAGAGCTCACTATAACAAGGACCTTGGGACCATGAAAATTACCTTGTTATATCAGCAATCTCCTTATATCAGAGCTCACTATAACAAGGACCTTGGGACCATGAAAATGACCTTGTTATATCAGGAATCTCCTTATATTAGGGTAAAAGAAACAAAAGAATACAAAGACCTAGGACCAGCAATGTCCTTGTTGTATCAGGAATCTTGTTATATTGGAGCTCTTTATAACAAGTTTCCAATGTATTTATATTCTATGCGAAACTAAAATCATATGTGAAAATGTCGTGATCGCAATCCTTTCATAAACATGTTAATGAAAGCATTAAATATTCACTTAGCATGTGTCTGTCTTCAAGTCAGCTGTGTATTGTCTATTAGGCAGCCTGATACAAGACTAGACAGAGAGCAACAAAGCCTAGTCTGTTCATGCAGACCTGGTGATGGCTACTATTTGGGTTGGAATTCCCATAGATTAAAGGAATTCTAATTAAGGCGTAGCCAGACATTTCTCTCTTCTCCCCTTCTTTTTCACTCTCTCTCTCCCTCTCTCACTCTTTCTCTTTCTCACTCTCACTCTTTCCCTCTCTCTCTAAACTCTTTCTCTCTCTCTCTCTCTGTCACTCTTTCACTCTCTCTCACTCTTTCTATCTCTCTCTCTTACTCTTTCTCTGGGTTTTCTTTCCCATTCTTTTATTTCATTTTGTACCATCTTTTGTCCTCCCTTTTTTTTTTCTTTATGTCTTTCTTTTTTTATCTTTCTCATTTATTTTTTTCTTTGTTTTCTTTCATTTCCCATCTATTTGTATGTTACATGAGGTACTTATTTAGCTGAATGTCCGATGAGTACAGTTAATGGATTGTATATACTCTGTTGAGGGGCAAAAATGCCATTAACTCATATGCTTTTACATGCACTTAAAGGCCAAGTCCACCCTAACAAAAAGTTGATTTGAATAAATAAAGAAAAATCCAACAAGCAGATTTCACAATTAGGAAGCTCTCATTGAATTGTGTGTAGGTTGCAATAATGGCAATTACACATGTTCAGCAAGGAATCAAACCTTGTTTCACATTATAACAAGGAAAAATTAAAATATTTTGTATTTCATGTAATAAAATACAAAAGAAAAGCAGGATGGGCATATAACTGTTTTGCAAAATTAAGCGAAACTTTGAAATACCATAACTTTCTTATTTTACATCCTATTTTGATGAAATTTTCAGTGTTATGCTTGTTGGATTTTTCTCTATTTATTCAAATCAACTTTTTGTTATGGTGGACTTGGCCTTTAACCATTTTTTGACAACACTCCTTATTTTGTGGTTTGGTTCAATAGCTTTTGATTCAAAGCTCAAAGAAATCTACCAGATGTATGAGTAGAACGAGAAAAGAATTCTGCACACACTGTGTCCATTCTTGTTGCATGACCATATTGCATTTGATGCCATATATTTTTATTAGGAGAATAAGCTTCCAAATCCTAAAATTGGCAACGCATTGAGAGGTTCAAAATCATTGGGGGTTTTTATTATCAAAATTGGCACTTTTTTCAACTTTTCGATTAAGTTCCTAACCATGTATATTGTTTTCAAAGATATTACATTTTATTAGAACCATGTGGCACTATTAGAAAAGTATTATTGTTGTCAATTTGAAGAACAAAATGTGATCAGTTTAGCTGTTAAATGCTTCCTGTCATGACCTTCTCGTTCTCAGCAGGCAATACTTATCTCCTCGTATCTGGAGCTGCAGTGTTTATTGACAATTCTAAGAAAGCAAGTAGATAAAGAGAATGTTTAGTTCTTCTACAGTGTATCTCCAGATTGTTCACAGTGGACACGCCTCTGTCACCAGATTATACCGCTAATCTCTCATTTGTAATAAGATAATTGGAATGGCACTCGTATTTTGTCTCTCTGCAGTGAGATGTGTTCCTTTGATATGATGTATCTCCTTGATTATAATCAGGAAATGCTTAGGACAATTTACTTTTATTATGAAATGTACAAGAAACTACTAGAGTACGAAGTGCTGACGTCATATTCACTCTTCGTCCAGGATACTGGTTCCAAATAATAGAGCCTGCGCATGAGGTTACCACAAAATCATTCAAGCAACCGGCTGGAGCAGGGCAAATTCAGTGTTTGGCGCTGGTGTGATCACCACACCATTGTTTAGCGCAAAAAATTATTTGGAACCAGCAACCTTGACAACTTGGCTAGTATGACGTCACACTTCGGTACTCTATAGTGTCGGTCCAACATTAGTACTTGATTCTAAAACATCGCTGTACCCTTTAGACATGTAAATGAATTTCAAATGATTGAATATTCAACAGGTCAAGCAAGATAGCCTCATTCCCAGACTTCCTCATTATTCAACTCAAGAAATTCACATTAGGGGATGATTGGACGCCCAAGAAACTTGGTAAGTTCATCAAATCAGTCCACCGTATTTTCCCCCTTCTTGTTTTTTTTTTAAACAACAACTGGATGTTAGCAGGCTTTCAGTACTTCAGTACAAACTTTTATATAATTGGGTCATTTTAGTGATATTGATTCTTGATTCTCTCTCTCTCTCTCTCTCTCTCTCCCTCCCTATAGATGTATCAGTGGACATGCCTGATGAGCTAGACCTGAGCAAGTATCGAGGGACTGGTCTAAAGCCTGGCGAGGTTGAACTACCCGAGGGAGACGGACCACCTGAACCAGGTACAATTTAGCTTTATCCATCAGCTCTATAAACAGCGGAAGAAATTTGTGCTTGTGCCCAGGCTTCATGGCAGAAAATTGTTTGCACTTGGACCAAAGTGAAATACAGTGAAACAGTGAAATATGTCTTTGTGGTATTCAAGGAGGTTGCTTTGAAAGAACCAAAGCAATTTTGCAAATTGAAAGTATGCATTGACATATCTGGTGATCCAAACTGAGTGAAGTTTCACTGTATGTCATCCCAGATATGTAGTTTGGGAGGATCCAAGCTATTTTACAGGTTAAAAGTATGCATTGACATACCTTGTATCTTTGTAGTGGAGAATTTGCCCTCATGAGTGGGATTAGCACCATAGGTGTTAAACACTGGCTAGCATGCTGTCTGTGCTCAGGGATGCCACTTTTCAGACAAAAGTAGGAATTCCTACTTTTTCAACATATTTTTAGCCATAGAAAACCACTTTTTATGTACACAAGGGCCCATTGTAGATGATTTTTCCTACTTTTTTATCAATATTTATCATCCCTGTGTGCTACATGTATATGGTTGCCAATTGTCTACCTTGTGTACATGTACATGTATGTATTCTCATGATGTGGTTATTATCTCTATATCAATTCATGTGTCATGCATTTTAGAATGGATGTAAAACCAAATATACTCAGGTTCAACTTTCAAACAGTAAAAAAATTAAAAAACTTGTATATTTCATGCAATAAAATATTTGATACTATCAAATATGCCGGCCTCATTTATGGAACTCTCTACCTGAAGAAATTAAGAGTTGTCCCACACTCTCATCTTTTAAAAGAAAGTATAAGATATATGTCATTAAACTTTGATACTCTATTTTGTGCCTCTCTTTGTTATGTCCTTTTGTTTTTTCTTTTTGATGTAGAATTATATTTTGTCTTTCATTGTTCTTAACAATAATTTACATTTATATTCTGTATTATATACTATATTTTAATGTTTTTTAATCTTCTAGTTTGTATGTACATGTACATACTTGGTCTTGTTGTTTTTCTTTCAATTAATTTGTGGAAAATGAACTGAACTAAATGAACTGATTTATGTTTCTTTTTCAGAACCTGTTATTGATGAGAACATAGTAAATCAACTAGCAGGCATGGGTTTTGCCAGGGAGGGTTGTCGTAAAGCTGTCTACCACACCAAGAACTCAGGCACAGACATTGCAATGAACTGGGTTCTAGAACATATGGAAGATCCAGGTGAGACTAATAGTCTATTATGAATAGGGTTCTAGAACTCATGAATGGTCCAGATAAGACAAATAATAGTATGAAATGGGGTCCTAGAACACAATGGCTGATACAGTAAGACTAGTGTAGCCCTACCATTAACTGGGTCCTAGAGCACAATGGCTGATCTAGATAAGAATAATGTAATCCTGCTATGAATAGAGTCCTAAAATACAGGTCCAGTCCAGGTAAGACTAATGTAGTACTACTATGCACTTAGTCTTAGAACACATTGCTGATCCAGTAAGATTTATATAGTCCAGCTATGAACTGGGTTCTGTAACATATAGATGATCTAGATAATCTAGTCCTGCTGTGATTAGGGTCTTAGAATACATGGATGGTCCAGATAAGACCAATGTAGTCCTGCTTTGAACTTGGTTCTAGAACACCTAATTGATCTTGATAAGACCAATGTACTGTAGCTGTGAACCAGGTCCTAGAACACATGCCGGATCCAGGAAAGACTAATATAGTCCTACTATAAACAGACATTAGTTAGGGATGTTGCGCAGTCTGTTTGGGACCAGTACCACAGCTTATCACTAGCATTCTGGCTTGGAAAGGTGGAGGTTTACAGAGCCAGGGGGCGTTTCATGAATTTCAGATATTTTATCCGACAAATTTGGTCTCAGCCAATCAGATGCAAGGATTTCACTAGCTTATAACAGTTGTCGGATAAAATATCCGACAGCTTCCTTTCATGAAACGCTCCCCAGGTCTACCTGCCTGTAAAATCATCATAGCGAGTACCCAGGGACTCTTGTGAAAAAAAAAGGTGTAGTTGTCTCACTTTCTGTTATTCCTATGGATGTCAGTTGTAGCCTAGATAGTATAAAAGCTGCACTTACTTTTAATTCAGTTTGATGTATATACATAATTCTCTGATTGAATATTTTTCTTGTCAGATTTTGCTGAGCCGTTGCAGCTTGGTCAAGCCAAGAAGAAACAGAAGACTGAGATTGTAGTGAGCGAGGATGGGATCATGATGATAATGAGTATGGGCTTCACAAGAGAGCAGTCCATCAAAGCTCTTAGAGCTACGGTGAGTAGGGTAGAGGGATGGAAGAAATGATTGGAGATATGAGATAATGGATGGGAGTATGGGCTTATGACCAGTTTATGAAGGCTCTTAGACCCAGTACTCATTACGAGTGGATCGCGCCAGAGAGGTCCACACCTGCAGAGGTTAGCACGATCTATCTTGGCACTCTCTGGACAGGAGAATGCGAATTGGCATGCTCTAGATCGTGATATCTCTCGTGGAGCACCCACTAGAGGTGGTCCAGCAGCCCGCCGCTTTGGATCCCTTGGACCTCTGTGGATCACAGAGTATTAACTCTGTGTTGCAGTATATGACTTAACACCCTTCTAGCACCAAACAGAAGAGTATTAACTCTGTGTTGTAGTATATGACTTAACACCCTTCTGGCACCAAGCAGCTGATTTTAGAAATAAATCGCAATAGTATTACATATGGATATTTTAACAAATAAAATCTACCTGATTCAGCTTCTGAACAATTATACGAACACGAAACATAAATTTTGGTGCTATCTCTCGTGGAGCACCCACTAGAGGTGGTCCAGCAGCCCGCCGCTTTGGATCCCTTGGACCTCTGGATCACAGAGTATTCTGTGTTGCAGTATATGACGTAACACCCTTCTGGCACCAAACAGAAGAGTATTGACTCTGTGTTGCAGTATATGACTTAACACCCTTCTGGCACCAAGCAGAAGAGTATTAACTCTGTGTTGCAGTATATGACTTAAAGATCACTTTACAAGACAAGGCATTAGCGATAATGTGTCTCGCCCACATGCGATAACTAGAAATATCGTGATCTCTGTTGCCATGCAACAGGTCCCCCAAGTGCATAAATCTGCATAAGTTATGCTTGCATATATCTACATTACTGTTTGGAAAGTGACGTTTACAAAGTTATGTCATAAGAGAGTCTTGCGGGTAAACTATAATGTTTGACCTGAAATGACCTTTGACCTTACCATGTGACCTCTGATGGCAGCATAACATGCAGGTCCCCCAAGTGCTTCTAAAACCCAAGTTTGGTTGAAAAGTGAGTGATGGTTGCAAAGTTATCTGTCATAAGAGTCTTGCAGGTAAACTTTAACGTATGACCTTTGACCTTATCATGTGACCTCCAACGGCACCATAACATGCAGGTCCCCTCAGTGCATCTACAACCCAAGTTTGGTTGAAAAGTGAGTGACGGTTGCAAAGTTATCTGTCATAAGAGTCTTGCAGGTAAACTTTAACGTATGACCTCAAATGACCTTTGACCTTATCATGTGACCTCCAACGGCACCATAACATGCAGGTCCCCTTAGTGCATCTACAACCCAAGTTTGGTTGAAAAGTGAGTGACGGTTGCAAAGTTATCTGTCATAACGTTTGTGACGGACGGACGACGGACGGACGACATTTGGATCCCTTAGTCTCGCCTTCACCTCCGGTGGGCGAGACAAAAATCACAAATATGGCAATTAATGTATCACTAGAAACTGGGAAGCTTACAGATGGCAATCGTATAAGTTTTATGCCAACTGCGTATCTGATGATTATAAAAACAACATAAATAAAAGCTCTTCTCAGCAGCTGGAATATCCGAGGATTTGCCAGAAATATAGCGATGTTTTGATGTCGTCACACTGGGGACCAATCTTGCTTAAGCAGACGACGTCCTATAATGAATGAACGTAATTGCAATGCAATTATTTATCAAATTATAAAGAGTTTGGTGTATTTAAACATGACCTTATTTCACACCATTATAAAGGGAAAGTGAAACTGATTCTGATAACTAAAACCATTTGATTGTAAATACACAGGAGAGTGTCAATGATCAATGAAATAAACCCCACTTTCAAATTGAAAAGCCCTCCGAATAATAGCCCGGATGGTATTCGTTCCCTCTTGAAACGCTGAACATGCCCCGGTGCAAGCAGCTGAAAATACAATGGCGTCTTATTTTGTTTACAAGGGACTGATTCCTTAATTTTTTTAACGCTGCATTTTTCATCAAAATAATACCATACACGAAGTTAAGAGTGAGGCAACAGACTAACATTAAGACTGACGCTAGTCAAGTAAGAGAAATAAGTGAAGAGGAGATGACAAAACAGGCACTGAAAAATGTGTAAGATGTTATGGGACATCGTCTGCTTAGACAGGACTGGTACCTGGTGTGTCGTCACACATCTCAGCAGCGTTCGAGGAGTTCTTCAGCTGCTATATCGGGGGCTGTATTTTACCGTTTTATAATTGATAATAATCATTACTTCGAATGTTTCCAAGCGTTGAATTTGGATAACCTTGTTTAATTTATGCCATCTATGCAATAATAAGTATTAAGCCAATATTTATTTTGATGGAATTTTCTTGTAATGTGCTCTTTAACACCCTTCTGGCACCAAACAGAAGAGTATTAACTCTGTGTTGCACTATATAACTTAACACCCTTCTGGCACCAAACAGAAGAGTATTAATATGAGATGATGGATGTCTGGATGGATAAATAGAAGGAGGAGGATGGTTTTTGAACCAGGCCTTCTTTTTTGCTACCATTTAGAATAATAACTAAACGAGCTAGAAGCATCTTTGGTGAATGTATGAGACAGATATGGATTTCAGTTATATCCATCTTTACATGTTTTAACCGTTTAAAAATCAATAAATAAATGAGTGAATGAATTTGCCATTGCCCTACATGCATGCATGTGAACGGTGCAAAATGAACGGTGCAAAATGGTAGGAATGCTCCCTAAGGAGTGGAGATGGTGCACACTTTGTGTGCAGGCTTGAAATCCAATGACCAGGGGTTATAACCAATAACATTGTAAAGCGCATTGAAGTATTCACATAATGCGCTATATAAATGTAATGTATTATTGTTATTATTATTATGAATCAATCAATCAATGAATGCATGCATGGATGAATGAATGATTTTTACTGAACCTGGCCTTCCATCATTTGCAACCATTTAGGACAATAACATAGAGAGGGCAGCAGACTGGATATTCAGCCACCCAGAGGAGCTTGACACGCCCATGGAAACGGAACAGCCCAGTGGTCCCACGTGTAGGGATGGTAGTGAAAGTAAGTATGGTTTGGTATTTTATAGGCCTGTCTTTACATTGTGGGTTTATGGATTGGTGGAGAATGTACTGTAAGTTATACAAAAGGGTTTGCATTGCTAGGGTACAATTGTAGATATCCCTATCTTGGTAGTGTGTAATTGTACACTAGTGGGGAAGGCAAACATTCACTTTAATATGCTGAAGAATTGCAATGGAGGGGGGATATGACAGGAAAGAAAAATAATTGATACTTATTTGCTTACTATGAAACGTATGAGGACAAATTTTTTCTCATTTTTGCATCAGCATCAGCTCAGATTATGAGTATTTTGCTATTTGTCAGCTAAAAGCATTGAAAATTGAAGAAATCTGACAAATTCCCATCTTGGGCTTACAGAGTCTGTTTGATTGAAGGTCAAGCATATGGGCCACAATATTATGATGTCCCGTATTTTTTAAAAGTTGCATGGTTTTGAACTATCATTAGGGACACACAAGCTCAATGATTACATTTATTTGATATTGGATGGCCTTGGGGGATATTGGAATGTAAACTGTGTGTATTCATTGTTTAAGTCTTTTTACTTTTAAACAAATATTCACTTTGTATTAGTGCATGCACTCACTTCATATTACTGTGCCCACATGTGTTAGAGGAGAGACAAAATATCAGGGTGTATTTGTGTTGTCGTTGTACACAGTGTTAATGTGAAAGTGGGATCCTGGAAAAAACCATTAGAGACCTCAGCCTGACCCAAAACAACCATATATTGACGTAAAGCTTAGTAAACAAAGAATATAATTACCCTGGGTATTCATAAATTTTCGTCTCCGTTTATCCATAAAAAATAAAGATTTTTTTTTGGTCCGCCCCCTCCCTATTGCGTAACAAGAGAGGAAACTGCAGGGGGTCGCTAGACGTGT
The DNA here is from genome assembly GCA_025617745.1 of Heliocidaris erythrogramma. Lineage (NCBI taxonomy): Eukaryota > Metazoa > Echinodermata > Echinoidea > Camarodonta > Echinometridae > Heliocidaris > Heliocidaris erythrogramma. The sequence goes on along the minus strand of CM046865.1, from coordinate 33,418,947 downwards.
GACGACATGTCATGTATACAGCTCCGAGTGCGTCTACACGATATGTCGTCATCAAATTTTCACCCCCCGCAAAGTAGCGTTCCTCAGAGACGGGGCCCTCGTCAGAAAAACCACCGGGGCTCAACATTCGGGACGCTGTTACTCATTCCACAGGAAACGGAATCTCATGAAGGTGGTTTCAATTTGTTCAGAAAATATATAGCTCCCCGTGGATGAATAAAGTGTATATTTCAAAATTCGGTCAGGCTGAGGTCTTTTAAAGGGAAAGTCCACCCTGGTAGAAACAGATCAATGAAGTTTTCAGCAAAATCTGATAAGAAATAAGGAAGTTATGAATTTTTGAAGTTGTAATCAATCAAACACAAATTGGCAACTCTGTGACGTATCTTGCGAGGTCCTCTTCCATTTCCCCTGTACCCCCAAAATCATAAATTTCCATTTTCTCAAAGAAAATATGCAATCATACACGATATATAATCATTGCTCATATGTTTTTACACAAAATCTGTATAAAACAAATCTAATCCTTCATCAAAAACTAAGAAAATGGAAATTTATGAGATTGTTTGATTGATTACAACTTCAAAACTTCATAACTTTATTATTTCTTATCGGAATCTGCTCAATCTTTCACTAATCTGTTTCTTTCAGTTTTCTTCTTCCATTCAAATCAACTTAATACCAGGGTGGATTTTCCCCTTTAAGAGCAGGCCAAATACATGTACATGTATTTCATTGCACAGCCCCATTACACCTGAAAAATGATATTTCCCCACCTTCTCTGTTTGGCAGTAAAGTTTTCCTTTTATCTGAATGCATACCTGTGCTTGTTGACTTGACAGGATACCAATTATTTGCGTTTGTGAGTCATATGGGAACCTCTACAGCCTGTGGTCACTATGTCTGCCATATCAAGAAAGAAGGAAGGTAATTCAGCATATTATTTTACTATATTATTTTCTCTCTCAACAAGAAGGCTGAGTTCTGGTAATATTGAAAAATAATTTGTGAGCCAAATTTTTTTGACTTCCTATCTGAAAGAATATTGTTACATGAAAGGGATTTCTCTTGAAAAGCCCTGACATTGAGAAATCTAACTAATAATAGTTTGGACATTTGGACCAAATTCTGATGCCACGTGTATGCAGTGCTGTTCACTGTAAATGATTTTCTGCAAGATTTAGTCCATTTAATATATTTTTTTAATTTAAAGACGTAAAAATGCACAATACATATACATTAGGCTCCCATTTCCTACTTAATCAACCCTTCTTGATAACTTCTAACTGCCCCCCCATGTACCCTTTAATTAATTTAACCGAGGTCGTTGTCTTTTTTAAGAGAAAAGTTGTTCAGGCAGTGACAATAAAGGGGGATGGGTAGTCATCCTGGTACAAATTTCTTTTTGCATCTTGCATAAAAGCAATACCTTTTTATTAATTCTCAGTGGTGTTAACATTATTCTACTTTGTTTACTCATTTGAGATAATTATTTGGGTTCTTATCTTCTTCCCCCCTTTTTTTCAGATGGGTAATCTTCAATGATGACAAAGTAGCAGAGTCAAAGACACTTCCTAAGGATCTAGGTTACATGTACTTCTACAAGAGGCTTTAATGAATCCTCCTGTGAAATCGGTCATCTGCAAAGTTTTGTATAGTACATATATCTACAGGGAACTAAGTTACATGTACTTTAACTAAAGGCTTTAATCCTCCTGTCAAATACAACAGTGAGATCAGTCATCTTTCATAAAACTTGCTTTCTTAAAGGTGTACTAAGTTCAACCTGGGCCCACTTTCAACTGCCACATTTCTATGACAAATTTGTTCTCTCAGCCAGTCAGATGCAAGGATTTCAGTAGCTTATAACAGTTATTGCAACCTGTTATTGATAACAAGTTTTATGAAACAGGGCCCTGGTTCGACTTAAGGGCTGGTCACACCTCACCGATAATGATAAACTGTGCACATATAATGTACCGATAACCAATTCTTTTGCAAGAATAATTTCATTGGTTCTTACAGTCAAACTCTATGGACATTGCCTCCCATCCCTTCTTCTGCCAGTGCCATCATATTTCATACTTAACAATGTAACATTTTGAATGATCTATTGCTGTATGTATTTAATTCAGTCAGCATATTCTGCATAATTAGACCCTTATAACTTCTAATACCCCAGTCACATATAAAATACAGACAACAGACCAACAATACACTGTATAGGATGTTATATAACCCCAAAGGCCAAGAATCAGTTGGTTTGGAGATAGTTCACAGTGTTTGACTAAGGTATGATAATAAAAGCTTTTATGAATAAATGTAGTATTCCACTCTGATTGAAAATATCTCATTCTCCTGACGACGGCCAGAGCATTCTGACCGTCATAATCAAATATCGTCCTAAGGAAATCTCACTAACCACATGGGTAATCTGAAACAAGATCCTGCGAACAAGAAAAATGTTGTTTACACTGAGTAGATACTTGAATTTTTTTTTTCATTCATTGCCATGTAGTGGTCATTATATACGATTAATCACTAGTTTAAAAAAATTATATGAGGTGATTGCAGTAGAGTATCAAACTTGATGATATCTTGTAACACCTCACGTCTACTCCTAGGTCTGAAAGGATGCAATATTAGTAAACGTAGATGTAGTTCAAAATCACAACAGTGAAATCAATGACAAATATATCTGATTTTAATTTTTTGTTGGTATGTTTCTCAACAATATCAAAGAATAGTTTTAGTTATAGACATTATTTTCGTTATGCACTCATGAGGGTAAAGGGCAAGAATGAAGAAAGCCGAAATCACGAACGGCAACTGAAGGGGAACAAAGACAAAGACTTTCAGTATGTCTTCATTTCAAACTAATCTTGGACTGGTAGTACCAACCATATTTTCCTGTCAGGCTTGCAATTAAATGAAATCGAAGATGTGACTTTCTAAATGCTTATAAAATGTAAATGGTTGTTCTTATGGGCATACCCAAAAGAGGATAAATTTTTGATAAAAATGAAGTTGAGTTCTGTTCATGCGATTAGATTGTGAAAGAAACTGTCTCAAAGCAATAGACCGCTTCGGTAATGTATGCAAATTTTATGCATACCTTTCAAACAAAGGTTGTTCTTGACAACCTGAAAGCTTGCCGGACATAGCTACAAATAATGTATGCAAACTGGATTCCAAGCATTCCATGGAATAGCTCATCACTAGGTGCTCAGAGAATATATGTGCATAAATATGTATACATTACAGAAGCGGTCTATTGGAAAAGGATGATGATGTCGTCTACCTAAGAATTGGGGTATACTGTGAGGCTTTGGAATCATCAAAATGATAAGAAAAAGAGTCAATCTAGCTGAAAAGCACATGTATTGCACACAGAGATGGGTATATGGGACTGTTTCTCATATTTACCTTCTCTTTAACCCTAAAAAGACTGGGCTATTTAGGAGGTATTGAGGACGGGGGGGGCCCAAAGATATCTTGGCTGTGACATGACCGATCGCCGCGAAATTTCTCACAGACCTCGAGAACCGCGTAATGAACACAAATCCATCGTTATTTTTATGTAAATCTATATTTTCTATTTAATACAATAATTTATGCAAATTATATGCGTAAATACACATTTTTTGAGTGATATCAAGTAATGAAAGGCCCTGGAGATAAAATTTCTATGCAAGAAGCTCTTTATAAACATTAAAAACATGAAAAAAAAAGAATTTGAAAGTGATTTCAATTCTTAAGTAATCTTTTTTTCAACTTAAACTTTTTTTATTGTTTTTTTAAAGTGTGCTGTTTCAAGGTGCTATCTGGACCGATATTCAGTTAGAATAGATGATAACAACAGCATAAATACAAAATTATAGGTGATAATGGAGGAATATGAGGAACTGCCGTTTCCAATTTGTTTTGTGAACAAAATTCAGAAATTCTCTGTTTTCGGGGTGACATGAGGTCACAAAAGTTCATGTGACTCGGTAACGGTACGACCGAATTTCATAATATGCGCAAGACTTGAAAAAAAAAGTCAGAAAGTGGCGTGGCGTGAAATGCAGGGGTTCAAATTTCGCAGCGAAAATTGTCCACCCCCGGTCCTTTTAGGGTTAATGCTGTAGTCAAAAAGCTGCAATCTCATACCATACATAGATATTTAGGAGTGATGATGAAGAACTAGTGTCCTTTGGCAAGATATTAATCTCTGATTTGCCTTATCCAAGTATAGTACCTTGGTACTTTGTAGAAAGAATTTCTTTGAGTAATGCCCAGCTAAGGTATTTATATCAAAAGCATGAGTGGAGCCAAGATACTGTTAAAAAAATAATAAGTTTGGGGGGATATCTGAAAATTTCAAAAAAGGCCCCCCCCCCCCTTCCATCTGCCACTGTATATTAATATCCATTTCATATGAATTTGTTTGAGATAAGATAAGGGAGGGAATAGATCGCAGTTTGATAACCAAGTTTACCTGACTCTTAACTAGTAAAAAAGACAATTGTCTCTATCAGTGATATAGAATAGAAAGAATTCCATGTATAAAGAGCCAATGAAGTTACTCTTTAAAAATGATTTTTTTTTTTTTTATGTTCCTGATAAATTATCTATGCTTCAGGACCCTGTCAGAAATAGGCGAAAAGTCAGCTTTCATGGCTTATCTTATCAAGATACATGTTTCTTTCATTGTCTTGTACTTAACAATCAAATCAAAGGAAAAAGATTGGAATTGGCCATTTTGATATTGGAAAATCCTTTGATATTTGGACAAACGTTAGTTCCATGCATTTACTTCATGTGAAATGAGGAAGTTTTAGTGTTAAACAAGCATTTCAGTGAAACTTTAAACAAACATGTGCTATCATTCATGACAAGAATAGTGTTATTACAAGCAATTTTCCTTACTTTTTCAACTTTTACCTTACCTTATCTAACCTAAACATGGTGCTTGATAATTTCCCCAGTAGAGTCGACGATAAGCATGTTCTGTGGATACTTCATGTAGGATGTATTTAGTCAAGAAATATATTCTTTGGGTATTCAAGAATGACCAATGTTTCATAAGAATAGTAAGTTTGTGAGAACTAAATTTGAACGATTGTTGCTTGGTGGGTTTTGTATATTTCATTTTATAATTTTCATAATTTTCATGCATTAAATGCAGTAGATGACATGTGATGCAGCTCTTTTGTTATTAGGTATTTATCATGTTGTGGAGGAAGGGGAGAGGGATAGAGAGATAGTGAGAAAGAGAAAGATGGAGATTCAGAGATGGAGCAGAGAGAGGAGAGAGAAGGGAAGAAAGAATAGAGAGAGGAGAGAAAGGTAAACAAGAGAGTTCTACTAGGGAGAGAGAGAGGAAATAAGAATATGGAAAACGGGCAAAAGGATATTATACACTGTAGAGCCGGAAATAAAGGGAGAAAGGAAAAAAGAAGGTGAAACGAAACTCATACAATCTCCAGAGCCATCTGTACACGTGTATGGATGGCTCTGGCCCGGCTATCCAACTCCCACATCCTTGTCTACTTTGTCATGTTTGTAATACCAGTAACCCCATCGGGGGATGCATCACCCCCCCCCCCCCCCACTACTGAAGTGGACACACACGTTTTGTGATCCGACTTTGCTATGACGACAACTGCTCCTACTATATTTCATCAACGATTGACGGTGATAGAGGGTTAGGGTTAGAGTTGACATCGGGTTGATTGTCAATATTTATTACATCAGTTAAACATCAGGATTAACATATTTTGTTTTCTTGGTACTACAAAATTTCAATATGGCACGAAAAAGAGACATGATAACGAAGCTTTTCGACCTGCACTCATCAGGTTATCACGCAGGTATATAACAAATTACTTGAAATCAACTATATTATACTCGGTGAACCCGGACGCAACCTAGACGCCGTAATTTCAGAACAATCGCAAAGCTTGGACGAACTCCTTTTGTCTGCATTCCCAACGATATGTCAGATTTTCACATGACTCGCGAATCCTAATATTCATATTTGCAAACCCGATAAGGGCACCGGTGTCGTCATTCTAAATAAAAGTGACTATGTTAACAAAATGTCTGACATTCTTCATGATGAATCAAAGTTTTGTCGCATAGGTGCTGTCCCAGAACATGATCGCACAGCCACTTTGGAAACCAAGCTCCAACGACATTTATTACATTTATGTAAACGCGGCGATTTGTCTAAGCCAGTTTATGATAGAATTCGACCACATGGCTCGCTAAGACCCCGCATGTACGGCATCCCCAAAACCAACGTTCCGCTTCGTCCTATTCTATCGATGGTTGGGTCAGCGCAGCATGAACTGGCAAAATGGCTAAGCGAGCAACTTCAGACAGTCTTATGGGGTGTTGCAAGAAAGTTGCGATCGATTGCAAGTTGCAACTGATCGGTACTGACCAATCAAAATCATTGTTGCAAGCTCATCTTCTTGAATATGGGCAGACCCTGAACCATTCAGAATGGTTGTTCTAATTTGCTTTACAATTTGCAATTGATTGCAACTTTCTTGCAACACCCCATTAGATTGTTTGTCTGTTCATACTGTTAGAGATTCGTTTACGTTTGCTAAACTCGTCCGCGATCTGCCCCTTGATAATAGGAATTGTGTTATGTGTTCATTCGATATCTCTAGCCTATTTACCAACTTGCCACTGAAAGAAGCTATTGACATCTGTGCTTCTTATCTCTATCATGGCGACTTACAGGGTGTTCAGACGCTAAAAATCTATACCAAAACGGTATAGCTATACGATGAAATTTAGCGTCTGAACGCTGACTAACGAAACGACGTATAGGCTTTCATGAAATGCGCCTGCTACAGAACGCCACCGATCTTAATATAGTCCCGCATGTGTATTGTCGGTATGTTGATGATACGTTTGCAATTTTTGACAACCGCGCAGCGTGTGAGGTTTTCCTTACACAACTGAACCGGCTCCATCCCGCGCTAAAATTCACATGTGAAATTGAACTGTCCAATGCGCTCCCATTTCTCGACGTTCTCGTGGAGAGAAGTGATGGGAAATTTATCACTTCCGTCTACCGCAAGCCCACATTCACCGGGCAATACACGAGATGGGACTCGTACAGTGCAACTTCATACAAGATTGGGCTCATTAGAAACTTAGTGTGCCGCGCCCTTAGGATTTGCTCTGCGTGCAAATTAGCTCCCGAAATCGCGAAAATCAAAACTATTCTCCTTGACAATGGTTACCCTGAGCATGTTATATCTCGCACCATAACACGGACGCTGGAGGCACAATCCAAATCTGACACCAGATTTGGACCTGCCAAATGCCCCGTGTATCTCAAACTAAGGAGGGGTAAGGTATCTGACAAATACGCCAGTCAGATCAAACACGCAGTGTCACGTTGCTATTACGCGGTTTCGACACGCATTGTGTTTTCTACACACAGGATGCTACCGTCAACTAGCAAGGATGTACTACCCACCCCCCACTTGAGTAATGTTATTTACCAATTTCAGTGCCGGTGCGATGCCAGGTACGTGGGCCGTACTTCTCAGCGGTTGGCTGATCGCATTAAACAACACATCCCCTCGACTATTCGGAACCGTACAACCAATCAGCGCACGCAGCCCGTCCGTGCCTGCAAATCTGAAATGCACGCTAACAGACCAAAGATAGCCAAATGCGATTCAGCGATTGGTCTCCACTTGCTGAACAATCCAGCTTGCGCACAAAGCTATGCCGACGATCAATTCTCAATTATGTCCCGGGCCAGAAGCTCAGCGCATTTACGCTTTCTGGAAGCCGCTTACATTCAATCGCATGAACCTCTTCTGTGCAGACAAAAGGAGTTCGTCCAAGCTTTGCGATTGTTCTGAAATTACGGCGTCTAGGTTGCGTCCGGGTTCACCGAGTATAATATACACTAAAGGAAAAAAGAAACTTATAAAAGTTCAAGAGATCACCAAATTAAATTCTCTGCATGGAAATGTACCAAATTTGGATATAATGTTGATTCAATGCATGGCTTTAAATGACAGTCAATAACAAAAAGTTTTCTTCAATGCCACAAAAGAAATGTGCACTGAAGCAAAGGACTCTCTAATCCCCAAGTCACAAAGACAAACTGCAGCCTTGTACACCATATGCATGTCAATGAATGAAACAAAAGAATTTCAAAAGGGATTTGCAAGTTCATATCCAAACAGATTAATAGCCAGTATGTCCACCTCTAGCTTGCTGGCAAGCTGTACACCGTCTTCGCATGCTTCCGATCAGATTCGCGATGGTAGCCTGGGGAACATTGTTCCATTCCTCTTGCAGTGCTGCAATGAGCGTCTCCCTATTGATGGGTTGATTGTCACGCCTTGACACACGTCGACCAAGCTCTTCCCAGAGATGTTCAATTGGGGAAAGGTCTGGTGAACGGGCGCACCATGGCAGAACATCAATATCCTCTTGCTCGAGGGGTGCAAATCCCTTTTGAAATTCTTTTGTTTCATTCATTGACATGCATATGGTGTACAAGGCTGCAGTTTGTCTTTGTGACTTGGGGATTAGAGAGTCCTTTGCTTCAGTGCACATTTCTTTTGTGGCATTGAAGAAAACTTTTTGTTATTGACTGTCATTTAAAGCCATGCATTGAATCAACATTATATCCAAATTTGGTACATTTCCATGCAGAGAATTTAATTTGGTGATCTCTTGAACTTTTATAAGTTTCTTTTTTCCTTTAGTGTAGTTGATTTCAAGTAATTTGTTATATACCTGCGTGATAACCTAATGAGTGCACGTCGAAAAGCTTCGTTATCATGTCTCTTTTTCGTGCCATATTGATATTTTGTTTTCCCGACATTTCCCAACATTTCTCATTATCACAATTAGTGAGGAGATTATCTCATGGTCATTATTCTCATAGTAATTACGAGAAACCCTTGAATAAGCCTTACCTATAGGCAAAAAAGAACACGTAGAAAAGAATTTCTCTTGGCATGAGCAACGATCCCCAATATATGAGGTGGGGGTGGCCTGTGTTATTATCCCCCATGTGTATTTTGATGACGAAATAACATTTCAAAGATAATAAAGTATCTTTATTTTTTTAATTTAGACTTTTTATGAAAAAGAAAAGAAAATAACTTTTTAGAAGCCATTGCCTCGCAGCATGCCAGAGTTTGCAATGAAAGTGCTTACATATTGTTATCCTCCAGGGAAAGCAAATGACCAGCCTGGACGTGTAGACAGCACGTATTTCGTCACCTCTCCCCCATCCCCTTTATCAATACATGGATACGCCACTGTTGTGGTCTAAGCATATTTGCACTGGTTTACATTGGTGAAATATTTCTTCACCTGTGAAACATCATACGGGAGATCATACAATCATCACCGAAAAGGAGCACGTCCAATAATACCGTTTTCTGCAAGCATCACAATGGGTAATTCATTCTTTTTGGATAAGGTTATATCATCGCGCTCCCGGCTTTGAAATAAGGGTTTAGGGTCGGTCAGATGGAACGAAGGAAATAATGATTGAGGAAGAGTGTTTTGTTTTGTTCCTAAGAATAGCAAAATTACGTTCTGTAGAGTATGATCCCACATGTGATTTGCTTCTGATATACTTTTCCTAAGTTTTGTCTCTATTTATTTTGTCTATACTGCTATCAGGTTTTGTCTCGGTGGGGGGGGGGGGGGGGGGGGGGGGGCTTGGGGGGGGGGGGGGTATAGCGACGAAAAAAAATTTTTCGCCAGACCTCCAAAATTCGCCCAGTGTGGGGGGGGGGGGAGTTATGGGGGCCCAGTTTCCCTCCATAATTCTCTGACAAGCAAAAAAAAAAAAAAAAGTCTTCATTCTAAATGGGGGGGGGGGGGGGGGGGCACAATCGACAAAAGGGCGGATCCTCTATGGTCAAAATGGATACTTTTCTTCCCTGGATCCGCTGCAACTGGTATTGGTTTCAACTGGGCAATCGCGCCAGATTGAGATACTGGTTTCAACGGGTACTGGTAATGTATACACGTATTGTTTTCTTCCGGATTAAAATCGATTGAACCCACTGAAACCAGTTAAATCAAACTCTGGAAAATTCCCAACTGGATTCAGTAGGATCAACTGGCAGTTGCGCCTCTTAAAAATACTGGTTTCAACTGGTATATATTGGTTTCAATTGGTATGTGTACTGATTTTAACTGGCACTGCGCATTTGTTTATTAGCTTCAACTGGAATCAACTGGTATTAACTGATACCAGTTGAGACCAGTTTGAGACCAGTTAAAACAAGTTACAATTTCAACTGGAATCTACTGGTTTTAACTGCTTTTTCGACCAGGGACGAACAGTTCTTTTTTTCTCTCAAATTTGCTGAAACGTCAAGCGGGAAGGGGAACCCCCTCCCTGCACCAACCCCTGTTACATATAGAGTGCAGTATTGCGTCCAAATCATTAAAAAGCAGTCAGGGAGTCGAACTAACTTTCCGCCCGTTATCTTTCTCTCAAACATTGCTCAACGTCAGAGCTTTCGACCAGGGACGAGCCGTTCTGTTTTTTCTCTCAAATTTGCTAAAACGTCGAGCTTTCGCGCTTCGCGCTGGATGCAAGATTATATTGATGCAACTGGATATCTAGAGCCGGGATGACGAAAAATACATTGGTATGATGAAATTATCATTCAACTACAAATTTGTACTACCAGTAACTCTTAATAGTCTTAATTTTGCTACCATTCGACCTATAAAAAGAAACAGCTTTGATGCTCCTACAAACATATTTTTTCTATGAACTTGATGAAAATATTCAATAAAATAATTTACGTTTCAGGTACAGATAAACAGATAATAAGATTTCATAATTATGTCAATCATGTTTAACTGACGATAAGATGATCTATCTCTTACAATAGGTCAAAACAAGTTTGTAAAAAAAGACTACTGATGATGTTTTCATGTACGCATGCGCGAATCCCTTTTCAGCATGCATTGATGACCAATCAGTTATGAGCAATAAGGCCATGTGTAGTAGGACCTTGCGTAATTTAACCAGCTTGCACCTAGCGAAGCGTGTGGGACTGTAGATAATCTTCAGTGGCAGTGCATTGCCTTTAGAATATTTAGGTAATCGGAGTTCAGAAAATAAGATGGCTCAAAAGATTGGAGATTTGCTCGGAAGGCTAGCCAAAGGACCCGCAGGACTTGGCAAAGGAATCCAATTCCTCATCGGGGCTGGAGCATTAGGTTATGGAGTCAAAGAATCAGTTTACACAGGTGAATTTGTATTAATTTGATAGTATGATGGGGGGACCTAAAGCCAGTGAAAGCTACGCACTTTGTTTTCAGCAGCTAAAAGGTCACAGAAATCACTGGCTTGTCACCAATTTCATTCCATATTCTGATTCTGGATATTCTAAAGTTGATTTGTGAAGAAAATTACGATGGGTGAATATCAATAATGCACGTTTTCAGGTCGATATCAATGGCAATGCCGATGCCGATGTCAAATTTTTTTCTTAAAAATGAAGGGGTCCTAAAATTTAAGCTAAAGCTACGCACATGCAATAAATCATTAAATGAATGCAAATTGATATTTAAATTGACTGTATCGCGTGTGTGTTTTAGTCTGATTTGAACGCGTTGCTTTAGGACCCCCGACCATAAATGAACTTTGTTACTGTTAATAAATTATTGTTAAAAAAGTGTTAGACTGTTAGTTACTGTTAAAACTAAAGTGTTAGGCCTAAAAAATTAAACTAAAAAAGTCTAAAGTAGACCTCTAAAGCCTAAAGGTAGTATTAATTGTAATTTAGCATATCACTTTGTATCATTATCACTATCACTTAGTATCAGGTTTATTAAATTTAAAGTTAAAGTAAACCAAAGATTTTTATTTTTATTTCATTTTCTGACTCGACTTGTGTTTTAATAAATTGTAATTTGTAAATTTTATTTTTATTTTCTGACATGTCTGACTCGACTAATAAAAGTATGATGCCTGATGTGAGTGATGGGGAGCCCTATGCCTACGCACCTAAGATTTGTTGTAAGGCGAGTTGGCTCCGTCGGTAAAAGCGTCTGCCTGTCGAACCAAAGATTGTGGGTTCGAATCTACCCCGGGCGGATGACTGAAGCCTGCGTTGTGTGTTAACGTGCCCGTCCCTTGTTTCATAGACGCAGGCTATGTTACAGTGGAAACACTCCGTCCCTCGGATAGGACGTTAACTGGAGGCCCCATGTAGAGGACAGTCACCACCTTTGCACGTTAAGAACCCACTGCACTATTCGATTAAGAGTAGGGGGAAACCCCGGTGTAGTGGTACACCTGCACATCCCAATCAGTTCTACAAGACTACATCCTTAGCGCCATAATAATCAACACTTTGATTGTGGGCGTCTACGGCAAGACAAGACTAGTTGAAGTTGAACAAGAATTTCTATAGACATGTAGGCAAAATTCCCGAGACCTGCAATTTTAATGCCTAATTTTAAATTATTCCTGAACTTACCCTCTTAGGCGAAGCCTGGCTTAGACTGAATCCTGATAATATCAGGATTCAGGAATAATTTGAAATTAGACATTCAAATTACAGGTCTCGTGATATTTTAAAGCAAGAGTATGGCATAGTTAGCCAGGCCCAGGACTAGCTTCCCGAGTGTAAAAAAAAAAATGGGCTATACACCTTTTACATCATGAAGCTAGGAGTTTTATTCTGCCAATCTAACGGCGCACGGTTAGCAGGTCATGAAAAATGCCCTGGAAAATCCCTTTCCTGATAACTCCTGCGACCGACGGGTTCTTCAGACCTCACCACAGCGTCTCCTAGGGAAACTTTTGGAATGTTTGTGTTCAAATTATTTTCTGAATTTAATTCAAAAAATGGCAAAATATAGCATAAGAAATTTCTGAGAACTCACCATTGTTTGTGTATCCATGCCTCCTCTTGTAATGCAGATTTATGGCCAAATTCGTTATTATGCCCAGCCACCATTAAATCCGCCTGACCAAGTGAATATTTAGTCAAGTTTCTTGTCTTTTTATTATTATTGAAATTCTGATCATTTTCAACGGAATAAACGCTATTGTTAATTCATAACTGAAAAAAATATCAGTCAAGAAGAGCTTTCTGACCGGCCGTCTTCGGCACTGTATGCCGAAGACGCCCGGTCAGAATGTGTGCGAGGCCCGCTCTTAGTGGTCTTGTCTAACGTATGGTGGATCCCAAAATTGCGTGACTGACTGTAGGTCGATGACATCCTACCGGTTTTAAAAAAAACACATTTTGTTTTCAATATTTTTTAATTCTAGGGTAAAAAATGGGATTTTAATACTCTAAAGCTATGGTGAAGAGGAGATGAGAGAAGTTGGCTCATGGTAAAGGTGATTTTCAAGAAGTTTTTTAGACTCTAAAATGCCTGCTATTTTGCAGAGCGAGGTTAAAAGTACCAGGCTCTGTGAAGAGTAGCGTCAGCTTTTTTTTGTTTTTACTCTTCAAAAGAGTCTTCCTGGCTAAGTAAAAGCCCTGATGCGTGACTATCACGCCTAATGCATGAGACTTGGTAGGTCTGTTGTTCGTTGCATGTTTTGTTTAAAGGGCAATGATTTTGGTACAACTACAAGGTGATAGTTCTCTGTTGTAGGTCCTTTTTATTGAGACACTGTAATAATAATAATAATAGCTGTTTCTTTTATAGTGCCTTACCAGTTACAATGTAACCGACCAAAGCGCTTACAGCATTATTACCCCCGGTCACTGGATTCAGTTGCGATTCTGCACATTACTGTAATGCTATAAGTACAGGCCACCGTCTGGTGTATTCTTGTACTGTTGAAGGTGCTGTGCAGGCATATGTACATGTGCGCGCTTGGAAACAGGTGACTGGGTGGAATGCTCCCCAAGAGTGGAGAATGTGCACTGTAATGATTACAGTGCACATTCTCCACTCTTGGGGAGCATTCCACCCAGTCACCTGTTTCCAAGCGCGCACATGTACATATGCCTGCACAGCACCTTCAACAGTACAAGAATACACCAGACGGTGGCCTGTACTTATAGCGAAGAAGAAGATTCTTTTCATCGGGCTGACATCACTTAGCCCCGCGAACAATAGTTTCCAAAACGCCAAACGCCGAACAAAGGGATTCGCAAAGGGGCAACTTTCTAAATATTCAGAATTAGGTGCTAACATTTGGTGAGATAGCAGCTGTCATCGTGTTTGAAGCAAGGAAAAGGAGAAAAAAACTGGCCATCTCCATCTAGACGTGTACAAATTTGCCCCTTTGCACGGGTTGTTTTGCGGAGGATGTTCCAGATGTCCAGTGAAGAGAATGGCACAAAGGCAAAGCATTTGGAAATTCTGAGTGCTTATATCATAATCTGATGATGAGTTTTACATTCATTCACATTCATGAATTAGCTTTTCATCAGTAGACCTATCATCAGACAGCAATGAAGTCATTTATGGAGCAGTCCTGTTGTCATGCTTGTGGTGGGTTGTAGGTAAGATGCGCCATTTAGGTAATTTGCCCATGTGTGGGCGGACTCTTGGCCAGGCTGGGCAGCTTGGCCCCTCAGAGCTGTGAGCATACATGTAAATGCATGTTGCCGCAACATTCACACACACACATTGTTGAGTCCGGAATGATCCCTAATCCATGAAGATGGAATACATGATGTCATTGCATAAGGTCTACTGAACGTATCCATTGAAAAAGAAAAAAGAAACACATGCATGTTTGAAAGAAACACCCTTAAGAAACAGACCTGCTTCCACATTTTTCCTGGTGCTGTCTACTGCAAAATGGCTCCTGATTCTAAAGTTTTAAACTTAACATGTAGTTTCTCACATAGTTGTAGAAGATGCATCAAACTTCATGAAGATCATTGATTGTTAGTAAGTGACCTTTGACTATTTATTTTTTGTGTGTGTTTGCAGTTGATGGTGGTCACAGATCGGTGATATTCAGTAGGCTTGGTGGTGTCCAGGACAAAGTGTTTGCTGAGGGTCTTCATTTTAGAGTGCCCTGGTTGCAGTGGCCTATCATTTATGACATCAGAGCCAAGCCAAGGAGGATATCTTCACCCACTGGTAGCAAAGGTCTGTCATCACGATCCTCTTATAGTTTAAGCACAGTTTACTTACAGGGATTAGGGGGAGCAGTGTAATAAATGTATTTTTATTTCATTTGTGTATCTGTTGGGCCAGAAACGTATATGAAATCATACTAACTCCTTGAGTATCTCCCATTCTAGAGTCTGTTCATTGTAGAAAAGTCTTTGCAAAGTGACTTGCATTACCATAGGCCTTCATACATGTACCCCTGTCCCTCACATCTCAGCCAATCAGATGCAAGGATTTCAGTAGCTTATAACACTTGTCGGTAAAAATCACTGACAAAATGCTTGATGAAACGCTGCCCTTGTGTAATAATTTTGAAGGTGATAGTCTCATATTAGCAATTGAGCAAGGCAAACAAAGAGGCAACCATTTGAGATTTTTATTCACCTGTATATACAGATTAGCAGATCTATGTATCCATTTATGGTATAAAAACAGAATTAATCAACTGCTTTTTACTTCTTATGATGGGGGAGGGGGTGAGGGTTTTTTTTTTTTTTATATCTAATAGACCAAATTGTCTGAAACATGTATAATGGAACTAGCCTCTGGGCTGCACTGGAATGTCCATAAGAACTCCGAAATCAATTGTGTAGTTGTCCAAAAATGATAGATGTGTTGAAAGAAAATTTCTGGGTAATGAAAAATACGAACAATCTCCTTAAAGCATTGTTCACACACGACATGGAAAATATGTCAAGAAACTGCTGCTGCAAATTAACTCTTTCGTGACAAGAATTATTTAAGGCCGAAATTGATCACATTTTGTTCTACAAATTGGCAACAAAGATATATTTCTTTTAAAGCTACATGGTTCTAATAAAATGTAATGTCTTTGAAAACAACATACACGGTTTACAAACTTTGTTGAAAAGTTGAAAAAATTGCCAATTTTGACCCCAAAAAACCCAATGATTTTGATGGCTTATTCTCCTATTTAAAATTCCTGGCGTCAAACGTAATATGGTCATGCAACAAAAATGGACACAGTGTGTGAGCCAAACCACAAAATGTGGTCAATTGTCTCGAAAGGGTTAAAGAAAATGATTTGCTGTGCAAATTAATTGCAAGTGAGGGTAAAATCAAAGAGCATCTGCTCTGTGATCTGTGTGTTGTGAGATACAGATGTTTGATGTGCACTACCCTTGTGTCGTTTTATTTTGCTGCTGCTTTTTGAAATAATTTATCATGCTTGTGTGAACGCGGCTTAAAACTGGCAAAAGATACACCATGATACATTTATTACTGTATATATGCTGTGATTCCTTCAGATTTGCAGATGGTGAACATCACACTGCGTGTCCTCTTCAGACCGGTCTCCTCTCAGCTTCCCAAGATCCTTCAGCAACTTGGCACAGATTACGATGAGAGGGTGCTGCCCTCTATTTGTAACGAGGTGCTCAAGAGCGTGGTCGCGAAGTTCAATGCATCACAGCTGATCACACAGCGTCAGCAGGTATTTTTTTTCCCTCTTTTTTGTATTTGTAAGCAAATCTTTCGGCATATTACTCCCAGTGTTAAAGATCGTATGCTCGATCTGTAATGAAAAACACAAGTCAGAAATATGCCGAAAGATTTGCTTACAAATTAAAAATTCCTCCCCAGTCAAGCTTCTTCGTTTACTAACCATTGTCCACGGCGGACCGTTTGAATATCAATGAGTCAGAAAGAAGAGGATCTTGGGTATTTGATTCTAGTTCGTCGTGACTTGGCCGTGAACCAGAATAGCCTGGTGGTTAAGTCGCTGCCCGGCAAGCAGTAGATGACAGGTTCGAATCCCGCTGGTTCCAATTTTTTCTGACTTGTGTTTTTCATTACAGATCGAGCATACGACCTTTAACACTGGGAGTAATATGCCGAAAGATTTGTTTACAAATTAAAAATTCCTCCCCAGTCAAGCTTCTTCGTTTACTAACCATTGTCCACGGCGGACCGTTTGAATATCAATGAGTCAGAAAGAAGAGGATCTTGGGTATTTGATTCTAGTTCGTCGTGACTTGGCCGTGAACCAGAATAGCCTGGTGGTTAAGTCGCTGCCCGGCAAGCAGTAGATGACAGGTTCGAATCCCGCTGGTTCCAATTTTTTCTGACTTGTGTTTTTCATTACAGATCGAGCATACGATCTTTAACACTGGGAGTAATATGCCGAAAGATTTGCTTACAAATTAAAAATTCCTCCCCAGTCAAGCTTCTTCGTTTACTCTTTTTTGTAGTTTCCCAATGTTTCTAATACTCAGCAAGAGGGATGAAAAACCAGTGAAAACTTAGCTGCAGGGAAAATGATATTTCAAATATAGTTAACCTTGCATAACTTCCCCTAAGTCGAATCAAGTTTTTAACCAAACTATGCAAAGTTTACATTTCCTAAGCCAAATTTTGCATAAGTTGGACTATTCTTTGTTGTCCCAACAGGTTCGACTTAGGCAAAGTTAACTGTATTTCTTCCCAGGATTGTGATGTAGGAAATTTCATTTTGTTTGTTTTATTTGGACAGTTGAGTTTGTAAGTTTAGTTTTTTTTTTCATTAGATACTCTTGAATGAGTTACAGTGGAAACTCACTATAACAAGGACCTTGGGACCATGAAAATGACCTTGTTATATCAGGAATCTCCTTATATCAGAGCTCTCTATAACAAGGACCTTGGGACCATGGAAATGACCTTGTTATATCAGGAATCTCCTTATATCAGAGCTCACTATAACAAGGACCTTGGGACCATGAAAATGACCTTGTTATATCAGGAATCTCCTTATATCAGAGCTCACTATAACAAGGACCTTGGGACCATGAAAATGACCTTGTTATATCAGGAATCTCCTTATATCAGAGCTCACTATAACAAGGACCTTGGGACCATGAAAATGACCTTGTTATATCAGGAATCTCCTTATATCAGGGTATAAAAGCAAAAGAACATAAGGGACCAACAAAATGACCTTGTTACACAGGAATCATGTTATTTTGGAGCTCTTTATAGCAAGTTTCCACTGTAATGGGAAACTGTTCTGTTTACTTCCATAAATTCACTCTTATGTAGTTGGTTGAACTCCCATTGAAGCTTTACGGTGGTCATTTGACTTTGAATGAAGAGCTTCAGAGTTTGAACCCTTGCTTGTTTAGATATCCTAAGACAAAGTATTTATTGTATCCCCCGGCAGTATTTTGGGGGATAGTTTGTGTGCGCTCTAGCGGTCACATTTCTCAATGGATTTTGTTCAAATTTTGTATGAAGGTGTCTCTTGGTAAAATCTGGAACCCTATAGATTTTGGTGATGCTGCCCCCAGTGTTCCGTCTTTTATAGGGTCAAAGGTCATATTTTGATAGATGTCTTGTGTGTACTCTTGTGTGCGCTCTGGTGGTCACATTTCTCAACGGATTTCGTTCAAATTTTGCATGAAGGTGTCTCTTGGTGTAATCTAAAAACCTATAGTTTTTGGTGATGCTGCCACCAGTGTTCCGTCTTTTATAGGGTCAAAGGTCATACTTCAGGGCATGGCGTGAGTGCACTCTGCAGGCCACATTTCTTGATGGATTTCTTTCAAATTTTGTATGGAGATGTATCTTGGTATATCTCTCAACACATTTCTTTCAAATTTTATATGAAGATGTGTCTTAGTGAAACCTACACATCTAAATTGTTTGCTGATGCTACCCCCACTGTACCACTTTCTATACAGTCAAATGTCATATTCAGGTTGTTGTTAGGGTCAAATGTCATATTTTCGTTGCATGCATTCTGGAGGACACATTTGTTAACTCATTTCTTTCAGATTTTGTATGTAGGTCCATTATAGATTACACCTCTACAGTTTTTGGTGATGCTGCCTCTAGTGTTCCGTCTTTCATAGGATCAAAGGTCATATTTTAGTGGATGGCTTATGTGCGCTCTGAGGTCATATTTCTTCTGAATTTTCTATAAAAATGCATTATAGTCTAATCTGCACAAATCGTTTTGGTAATGCTGCTCCTAGTGTTGACAATATTCCGGGCCACTGGCGGCAATTTCTACACCATCCTTTTGTTTGAGGGAGGGGATGGGGGAGGGGATGGGGGAGGGTCTTTGTCCCTCCTTCAAATCGCTGCCAGTGCCGGGGGATACATTTCGCCTTGCGCGGCACCAGCAATGCACATTTCTAGTTTGTATAGGAATAAATGTTGGACAATGCCTTGAAATGCATACATGCAGGGTTCTTTCTCTTCAGTGCGAAACACCCTTGGTGCTCATACCTGGTGTGGGTGACTTTTTTTTTTTTTAAAGCTGAGCGCAAATTCTCCCCTTAAAGGGAAATCCTACCTTAATGTTGCTCTGTAAGAAAGGAAAAATCTGAGAAACAGATTGGTGAAAATTTGAACGAAATCGGACAAGCAATAAGAAAGTTATGACTTTTTGAAAGTTGTAATCACTATACATATGGGAATTTGATGTGATTTAGTTGCGGACAACTCCCCCATTTGCTCCAACACACAAAATGACTAAAATGTCATTTTTTTCATGAGGACCTATAACAATATGCTATCTCCAATATATTTTGAGTACTGCCCAGAGGGTAAAGGCGCTTTGGAGAAAATCACAAATTAATGATATTTTTGTGTACGACAAACTGGAGAGTTGTCCGCAAGTATGTCGACTCAATAAATTGCCAATTTGAGATTCGCATAGATGTAGTGATGTCATTTTTCAAACATCCATAACTTTCTTATTCCTTGTCCGATTTTCTTTTAAACTTCACCGTCCTGTTTTTGCTATTTTTCTGCTTTCACACAAATCATCTTATTACGAAGGTTGGATTGCCCTTAAACCCTTACTGAACTGGGGGGGGGGGGGGGAGCTGGGAGGCCCCCCCCAGACAAATTTCACCACGCCTTTCAAACCGCTGCATTTCACGCCACACAACTTTTTTCTTTCAAGTCTTACGCATCTTTTGACACCAAGTTTACAAAAAGCGGTCATACCGTTACTGAGTCACGTGACCTTTTATGACCTCATGTCAGCACGAAAACAGAGGATTTCTGAGTTTTGTGTACAAAACGAATGGCAAACGCTATTTCGGCATGTTACTCCTTTTTCACCTATAATTTCTTCTTTAAGGAGTAATTATCATTCTAACTGAATATTGGTTCATAAAACTCTCTGAAATGGCAGACTTGAAAAAACAAAAAGTTGAAAAATAAAGAAATACATAAGAAATTTGTAAAACAATAAAATGCATAAGAATTGAAATCACTTTCAATGTTTTTTATCTTACCGTATTTTAAAGGTTTAGAAAGAACTTCTTTTGCATTAAAGTCTCCAAGGCCATTTTTTTACTTGATTATCAATAGAAATGTATATTTAAGCATATAATTTGCATAAATTATAATATTAAATTAAAAAATAAGGATTTACATAAAATTACAATGGATTTGATACGTGATTCTCGAGGTCCGTGCAAGATTTTCCAGCGATCAGTGATGTCGTGGCCAAGATCAGGGGGGACCTCTGACTCCTCTGAGGCCTCCCCAGTCAGGGAGGAGCTTGAAACAACCCAGTAGAGTAAGGGTTAACAGGCTTATCTCGAAAGGGTGCGGTGTGGCGCGGCGCGGTGGGGAGCGTTCAACGCACCCTTTCGAGAAAAGCCCCCCCGCTGGTCTCGAAAGGGTGCGTTGAGAACGGAGTGGCGCGGTAACGCACCCTTTCGAGACAGGCGGGGGGGGCTTTTCTCGAAAGGGTGCGTTAACTAGTCTTCCACATCAGTCGTTTCTAATAGAATTTAAGGAATAGAAATTCCTACACCATTGACGTAGACTAGTCTTACACATCAGTCTTTTAAATTGAAATAATCAAAATTGAAGGTACAGATTGAAAATTAAATAAAACTAATTTTTACGTAGACTTCCAGATCAGTAGTGAAAATATTGACGCAAAATAAAAAAAATAAAAACAATCAAATAATTTACTTAAATATTTTAAAATGTAAAGCGCTTTACCTATAGTCTTGCATATCAGTCTTTTTTTTTTGTTAAAATGAAAAATAATGATCCATATCTTTCTGTGTATGGAATTAATTTTTTATGTAAACTAGTCTAACTGCATAAGTTATTAAAAATGAAATTACAAATAAAAATTAATTGCCATTTTTACTTTAATTTTAATCAGACACACGTTTATGTATTAATAATAATAATAATAATATGAACATTTATATAGCGCCGGTATCCGCCAGGCTCTGACGCTCATGGCGCTTTACAATTTAACAATAATGAACAAATATATACATGTATATCGAATTCTTACACTAAAGTAGAGTTATATGTATACTAAAATCATAAATTATAACTGTATTCATTAAATAGGACTGTTTTGAAAAAGATGGGTTTTTAGAGCAGATTTGAAGTCCTGAAGGGATGCAAGGCTACGAATACTGAGTGGTAGTTTATTCCATAGGGACGGACCAGAATGAGAAAAAGCTCTATCCCCCCAGGAAGTGCATGTTCTAGGGACAACTAATAAGGAGGATTGAGATGAACGAAGACGTCTTGTAGGCTTATACTTAACAATCAACTTCATATTGTAGGAAAGAGCAGAAAAAAGTCTTACATTGAATTTCATTTGATAAAAGAGACAACTGAAGGAGAAAAAATGTAGGCCTAGGGGGTGCATATGCTGCCCTTTTTTTTTTTTTTTTTTCATTTTGCCAAAACAAATTGAAATTCATCTTTTAATTTCTATAACATCTGAAGAATTTATTCACTGGCATACATGTATATGCTATCTATAATCATTGTAATCACATCCACACAAATTTCAATTTGAGACATTTTGCAGACATTTTCTCACGTAGCATGCTCTTCTTTAGTTCAAAATATGCCAGCATCACCTTTAGCATCAGTTAATTCTAATGAGTAATGCCATGTAATGTCTGATGTACTTGTACTATTGTAGGCGAAATTTCGCGCGGGCGGGCCGGCCAGCTAGCTGACTACTTCCGTCTTGAGAGTTGAGATATCACGTGATGAACCATTTCATCTATAAAAACCCAATGAACTCTCTCAGTGGTCTAACTCCTTCAATGATCTCTGGGAAATAATGAATGCTAATTATGAAGACTTTTCAAAAAAAATAATTTTTTTTTTTGATTATATCTTTTTGAATACATGCAAGCTAAATTCCACGTTCAGTTAGAAAATAGATGATATTTCGTTATTTTAATTTTATTATAAACGACTGATGTGGAAGACTAGTTAACGCACCCTTTCACCCTGCAAAATCAGTGGTCCTGTCAGATCACCCCATGTGATGATGCAAAGCTGTATTCCTTTCATTTTGGACCAAGGGTAGACAATTTCCTGGCAATAAGCCCGCATCTTTGTATAAAACCTGACCGTATTTTCTTTTTTAGGTCAGTTTGATGATCAGGAAGCAGCTGACAGACAGAGCCAGTGATTTTGGTATCATCCTTGATGATGTATCTATCACAGAACTCAGCTTTGGTAAGACCCCTCTTTCTCTCTCTGTGCCCCATTCTAGTCTCTTTATATTAAGACACTTCTCTCACTTTCTTTCCCTCTTTTTCAGTTTGCATCATTCTCCAAGTCTTATTTGGGTAAAAACCCTCTCTAATGCTCTTTCTTTCCTTTTACCTTATTATCTAATGGGCTGTTGCAAGAAAGTTGCAATTGATTGCAAGTTGCAACTGATCGGTACTGACCAATGTCAGTACCGATCGGTACCGATTCGGTAAGTCTTGTTTTGGTCAGAACCCTCTCTAACGCTCTTTCTCTCTCTCTTGGCCTCATACTCAAAATCTTGCCAGGTTTGGTAATACCCCTCTCTGACTCTGTTTTAGTAACATTTTCCCCTTATTGCATAAGTCTGTCAGGTTTCCCTCCCCCTTTCTCGCTCATTATTGAAGATGACCACACCCTGGTGTGCTGGATCGTAAATGTACATTGAAAGGCAGACATTAAACACTGTGAACATGTAATTTGTGACTGCTCTTTCTCTCTTTATGTCTTCGGTATTGATTTTCTGTTTAAATGACAACAATACAGGAGCTCTACTCTATGCAATGTTAACCAACATCTTTTATCCCCTATACTTTTCTATAGGTGCTGACTACACAGCAGCGGTAGAGTCTAAGCAGGTAGCCCAACAGGAGGCTCAGAGAGCTATGTTCTTGGTAGAGAGGGCCATTCAAGAAAGACAGCAGAAGGTGGTTCAGGCAGAAGGAGAGGCAGAGGCCGCCAAAATGATATCCTTTTCAGCAAGTATCGGTGTATTTACAGGTGTCATGGTCTAGTGGTTATGTCACTGGACTGTGAATCACATGGTATGTGGTTCAAGTTCCAGCCACAGCACTTATATAATATGGCAAGGCATTAATCTACAGTTGCTACTCTTCACTCAAGTGAAGTAAATTGATACCTGGTATGAAGTTAATCCTTGAATGCTTTTAGCAACTTAAAGCCAAGGTAATAGGTATGCATGGGACCTATAATAAAAACGCAAACGTTGGTTAAAAATAAAGTCCAGTGTTGAATCTCTGTACCAGATTGCCCCTAGACAAGACAGAGTCAAAGTCAGATGATGATCACCCCAAGAAGTGATGCCATTTCCTAAGATCTCAGCGAGCCTCCATTGGTAATCCCCTGAGAAACCAGAGTATGCCTTGAGGGGGACCGTCTGTAATCTTGATGATTGACCCTCGCCCTGGTGTCTGACGCCCCTGTCTGGGTGCCGGACACCAAGGTTCCTCAGTGGGCCTTCATTGTAAACCCAGACGGACAGTGCACCATCTGATATGAGGTGTGAGCTGCCACTACTAGAGATCCTGTGGTGATTCATTGCTCCATCTCGTGATGGGACAGTATGGGTTGGAATGCCAATAAGTTTGGCAAAAGGGATAATATACATCAAAAGAGCTTGCTATGTTATATAGAAAATAGTTGGACAATGAGTCTTTCAGGAAAGTCTTGGGACATCCAGTTTCTTGTTAGATGCCACTTTGCTTCCTGTTACAAAGTAAGCATTTCTTTGGTCAGTTAAGAAGGAGTACATGTTGGGTGGGGAATTTATGAGATGATTTTAGCAAATATCAAAAGCCCTTGCTATGTTACAAGGAGAGGAGTTGGACAATGAGTCTTTCGGGAAAGTCTTGGGACATCCAGTTTCTCGTCAGACGCCGCTTTACTCCTTGTGACTAGTAAGTATTTTTTTGGTGTGTAGGGAAGGACTTTGGGTTGGAAACCAGTAGGGTCTCGCTGGGAACCCTTGGCTGGCTCTGTGATCACAACATCTTTGGTAATCTGATGACTATAAACTATGCTTTTGGATGCTACTGATGGTACATAGTGGTACATATATGCACAGCACTATGTATTGGGTTTGACACATAATAGTCACACATTGGCCAGGATATAATTTTCCATAACTTAAACAAATTCTATAACTTAACAGCAGAACTTCACAGCAGCTTAGAAGATTTGCTAGTATCTTGCTATTACATCAGCTACAATAAGTGAAATATGGCATAGAGTTTGTTTGTTTTTAGGAGGGTGTTACAAAATTATACATGTGCTCTTACATACAATGTATTACTAGTATTTGCAGATATTTGACTACAAATTCTGACATTGTTTTATATATTATGTTTTTCAGTAGACAAAATTCTGATTGTTTTGAAATTGTTAAGATGCAGGGCTTCCTCCTTTTTCATTTGTGTATTATATTCTGCGTTTTGTATTCCTTGACTATTGTCTTGTGATGCACTTAGGAGAAGCAGTCTCACAAAACCCTGGCTACCTTCAACTCAGGAAGATCAGAGCAGCACAGAGCATTGCCAGAACGGTGAGATTGCAGTTTCTTATCTGTTTTTTATTGTAGAAATGCAATGAAAAGGATCAAGAGGCCAAGATCAAGGGATGTCCTATACGTTTCCAAGTTATTATTGGAATTATGTAATTGAATTTTGAACATAAATTGACATGATTTAACTTGATATTTTTATGTGATCTAATCTCCAAGAGAACTGTCAACTTGATACATTCATTGGATATACTGACATTCATTGGATATACTGACATCTTAGTTGTGGTCAGTAATGTATTTGGTCAAAATAACATGGACTTGAAACCTGGGACTTGTACCAACACCAATCAAGTCACCCCAGATCCCTTCTTGGTGTTGGTATCAAGTAATTCAATCACTTGCATTGTTATGCAGGTGTCTTGGGTTCGTAAACCCAGCTCAGCACTCGTGCCCTAAAGCAAGGCATTCTATCTATATTGCTTCTCTCCATATTGCTTCTCTCCACCGACGTTATGAATAGTTACTGTTAAACCGTAAAAATTTTGGGACATGACACTTTCACACGAAATTTTGATATTTCGTGCTGTGATTCATTCTCTTTTTACATTTGCGGCATGAAACTGTTGCAAATACTGACTACTCCTGAAAGTCTGAAGTATTATGCAGCAAAAAAAATTTCTCTCTGAATCATATGCCCCCTCCCCCGACCCTCACCTTGTGACACACTATGCAAAGCATTTTGTCTGCATTGCTCCTCTTCATCCAGGTGTTGAATTTGCACTGTAAGACTCATACAATTCTGTGACAGGAAACTTTTGCAAATCTCGCCCACTCATGAAAGTCACAAAAGTTTATTCATGTTTTTTATAACTGATTATTTTATAAGTGCTCTGCACTGTAATGATCATCCCTCTCTTTCACTCTTTCTCCGTCTTCCACAGATTGCCAGTTCTCAGAATCGTGTCTACCTGAACGCTGGCAGTCTCCTGCTCAACCTCACAGATAAGGACTTTGTTATTAGTGCTCTGGACAAGAAATGATGATATTCAACTCAATTTTATATATGTCGATTGAGATGTTAATGTTCACAATGTGAAAGTGATAAAAAGACATGCAAGAACTATCAAACCGAGATACAATTAAGGGATGTTTACCTAGTTTGGAATTACAAGAAGAGACTATGTTGTTTTGCTTGCTCCTATACCCCTACCCCCACAAGATTAATGCATTCGATATCATATGTGACCCTCCACCACAAAATGACCAATAAGTCGCAATGAGAGTTTTAGAGTAAACAGCTAAAAAAGGTTGTTTGGGGTGGAAATTTCTATTTTAAGTTTTTGGTACTTTCTGAAAGTTATTTATTAATCTACCATCTGACAAAATTTCGGGTAAAATACCACGCTGAAATATGTTTTTACTCTCATCCAAAATGACCATTTTTTTCTTGGATATTCAAACTTTGTGAGTCAGCTTGCTGGGATCGTATTTCACATCGCATTTCTGGTATAGCTCAAAAACTATACACTGTCTGATATTCAAAATCCAATTCAAAATCCAATGAGTACTTCACAGTGTAGGCTTTGGAGTTTTGACTCAACCTTTTGTGTGACACAGATTAGGCGCTCTTAAATGGTCACTCTTCTTTAGAGCCTGTTTTCTCTACTGTTTTGGTCATTAGACACTCTGACATTCTCACTGTAATCTATAAGGGTTTGCTTAGTCTATGCAAGACAAAGTTATTTATCATTTTAAAGCTAAGAATCTAAGCTTTCAAATTGTGCTGAAATTTAAAACCCCAAATTTCCGACTTATTGGTCGTTTTGTGGTGGAGGGTCACATATTCAGATTAGATGTCGACAAAAGAAAAATTCTCGCCTGTACATGTATATGTTAATAGTGCTCTATGTTAATGCATGTTCTGTTTACACTGCATTTAACAAAATGGTTTATCTCTAGTTTCATTACAGTACAGAAGCTGCTGAAGATGACCCCCAACCCCCTCCCATCCGAAATATAAAGAATGCAATTTTCATTGATATTTATGATGGAGAAATAGAGCACAAGACTTCCCCAAATGCCAGATTTTCCTACTTAGATCCTAACCGAGCTTTATGTAATCATGTATTCATTATGATTCAAGTCCTCTGTATGGCAATTGTCATCGCAAAACCTTAAATTTGTTGAGCGATATGATTGAATTTACTTTAGCACACATATTTCTTCATTTCAGGAGGAAAATGTATCTTGCTATTGGCATTATATAGAAAAACACTTCTCTCTTCTTTTGTTACTGTATCATACATATGCTATGTATCATAATGGACAATCCCCTTCAAGTAAGAAATGATTCTTTATCCATTAGAAAGGAATTGTTCAAGAGTTACATTGAAGGATAAAAGCATTCTATGAAACCTTCATGAAGAATTCATATGTAAATGAATTTCTGGCTGTCTTAAGACTTCAATTATTATGAAATTATGATTGCTGACCAAAATATTGACCAGGTTTTTCCTGTTCAATCCTGATTCACCATCGTGTGTTTTGATGCGAATGATCATTGTTTGTATGTCCATCAAGCTATGGAGTTTGATAAATGACAATATGTGAATGTTTGAGATTTTCATGAAAAAATACAAACCTATTATGACACGATTCCAAGAGTACTAATGCTCTTTATTTGTCCTCAATTGTTTATTTTTAGATTTTGTGACGTGTGAATGTTAGTTTGTCCACCTCATTGTATTAAACCTTTGCCTGTTCAGTTTGAAATGGCTAAAATAGACAACATACAGATTTGAGAGATTAGCATGTGCGCGCTTGATAACGGCGACTGGCTGGAATGTGCACTGTAATGTGCAGAATTGCAATTGAATCCAGTGACCGGGGTAATAATGCTGTAAGTGCTTTGGTCGCTTACATTGTAACTGGTAAGGCGCTATATAAGAAAGATTATTGCAAGAAATTGCATTATGAAAGGCAGACCTTACACTGTTCTTCACATGTGGAATTATTCAGTTGCCAATTTTGTACTCTGTCACAAGTAAGGATTCTTTTGCCCGTTATTGTAAAACCAGAAACTGTTGCGACATAAAACTGCGCAAACGTTGATGACAGCCAATTTTGCAGCAAGAAACTTTCGCGAATCTCGACCATTCGCGAATTCACAAAAAATTTTCGTTCGCACAAAAATTTTTGGTTTTACAGTATTAATCCTTGTTATTCAAAGTCGACTTCAAACCTTTCATTCTGATCTAAAAATGATTGGTTTATTAACTTGAATACTTTCAAATTGTAAGGTGGACCATCCCTTTCATGTCTATTTGTGTGTGTGTGGGGGGGGGGGGGGCCGCGTTTGTATGAGGACATTTTCGGACAGAGCACAAAATAAAATTCATGAGAATAGTCCTCAAAAGTTGATCAATTTGTGACTTATTCCGTTGACTGAGGACGGAAGAAAAATACCTGTCCTCTGAAATACAGCTATACAAAGGTGTGTACGTGTGTTGCAGTGTCTATCTTGCCTCTGGTAAAGCTTAGGATTGTTCAACAACAGAAGACAAGGTTATACATTCCAAAACTATCCGATGATATGTTTATTTAATAACCCTTCTGGTCTCCCATATACTAATCATGTTCCACATAACCAGATACATTTATTGATAATGTCATGTACATATGGGTTTACATAGTAAGTCCATGTGATGTATGGCCCGAGTCACAGAAGTAAATGTTAAGATGAACAAATGTTCTCATTTTAGTAGAATCACCAACAATGCTGGTCTTACATGCTTAGGAGCACATAAATTTTATATTCAAATGTTCAACGAATCTTTTTATCTGTTCTATTTTAAAACTAAATGGAATTAATCAACTACATGTACTTGAACAACAACAACAAAAACAAAGTATATGCTTTGATTAGACCTTTAGGAAGGAAAATTTGACTATTGGTATTCAAACTCGGACAGAATATACTAAATATTTACAATTAAATTCACAGAGATGTGGAAAAGTAGGGCTATTCTTTGGAATCAAAATAGAGGCAGATGATTATAACTTCAGATTACATACTAAATATTATATATATGGTCTGATGGTCAGATGATATACATACATTCATACGAGAAGAACAAGATAATGATAGAACTTTTTTCACATGAAAGTCATCAAATTCAAAACAATGTCCAAAATGGACCTATTTAAGATTTGTTTTCCTTCTAACTTTGGATCTTCAATACATTGGTCAACAGAGACACAACCCAGAGCTTTGGCATGAAATAGCCCAATGTTTTTATATATAACATGTAATTGAATATTGGCAGGACTTTCAGACAGATTATCAATTCTTTTAATTCAATTCAATATTTATTTCCAATTAATTAAAAAATGTTACAAACGATAAAAAGCAACAAAAACAAAAAGGAGTAAAACCACTAATACCATTTAAAACATCAAAATAAAACAAAATAAAAAATAGTACACTGTACGCAATGATAGCATGATGGGTTGAAGAATAATGAATGGAAATGGGAATATATACTAGAAAAGCCAACAATGCTGAAATATAGCCATTATGTCATTGGAAATCTGAAAAGAAATTTTGGCGAAGGTTAAGGTAGAAGAAATAGTTTATTGGCAGGCCCTACTCCCAGTTGGTCCACAAGTCTCCATACAGAGCAGGATCGGAATCGCAATCCTTGCCGGGGTTGTATGGGGCTTCGAACCTTGAACTTGTATAGTAGGCATTGAGTCGTCCAAGGAGGTCGTACACCTCGTCTACCATGGAATCAGAGAGATCGGTTTCTTCATTAGGATCCTCAGTGATGTTGTATAACCAGACGGCTTTACCAGTGGGATCGTTAGCAGCAATGTCGGAATATCCAGATTCAAAAGGCGCTAGCCAGTCAGTGTCGGCTGAAAACAAAAAGAAAGAAGAAAATTATAAACCATAGATACAGAAATACATATATTGTATTAAGGCAATATATTTCAAACAGAAAATCAAATTTATTGTTGCCTTATGATAAAACAACCGAATTAATGGTGGAAATGTTATACACCATTTTTTTTCTTTTCATTTTTAAAACAATGAATTACTTCAGGAAGCATGTACCTTACAAATTTATTGTCTTTAGATAGGCCTGTAGGTGTGGCAATTTTCCCTGATAACATATATTTATCAAGTCGGTGGCGTAGCTACAGTGGGGCAGAGAGGGGCACGTGCCCCCACCCCACCCCCACCCTCGAATGCCGCGGAAAGAAGAGAAAGGAGATAAGGAAAGGGAGGGGGACGAGAAAAGAAGATTGGATCCCCTCCCGCACCTACCCTTTATCGATGTCCTTGTGTATTCACATTTTATTCACTGAGTAAGACTAATACCCAGTTTCCCTCTATAATTCTCTAACAAGCCAAGAAGAAAATGTTTCCGTTCTAAAAGAGGGGGGGGGGGCACAATGCATACTTTTCTTCCAAAAGCAGGGGGCACGGGCCGGATGTACCCCCCCCCCCCCCAAAAAAAAAAAAAAAAAAAATCCGCCACTGACTACTACTAATGATAATACCAATACCAATAATAATAATAGTAATAACAATAACAATAATGATTAATAATAAGAAATAATAATAATGATGATAATGATGATGATGAGAATAACTAGAGTTAAACAAGCACAACCATATTGTTCAATTGTACTCAAATTTGATGCAGTGGTAGATGTAGTTATTGTCTCAGCACAGAAACGTTTCAACATTATGAAATCCACGGAACAGGCAGAGACTTCTGGCAGTCACACTCATATTGTGTTCATTTATGATTATAATTGTGATTGATTGATTGATGGATTGTTTAGTTGAGTAGTTTGCACTATGAACACGGTGACAAAGAGAGCGGACAAAATATACAGCTCCTCATTGTACCCTCCACAATTGCTCTGGTAGACAAAAGAACATCCCTTCATTGCTATTATGTAAAATAAGTAGAACAGGTGAATATGCATGTAAACATATTGTAAATATGTTTCAGGTTGGTTATACGAATTAATTTGATGTAGAATATAACCACGACAGTTCAACAGATTGAGTAACCTTGAAAGGGGGAAATGATATGCAAAACAGCACATTTTTCCTAAAGACAGTTGCACAAACATTCATCAGAGTGGTAAATATTGAATCTTCATGGATGGAATAATTTTGTCATTTTTCATGGGAAGTACTCGATTTGTGGTGTATACTGTTGGCGATATAAGAACAATAGAAATTAATTAAATTAAATTAATTCATTTTTTATGTCTGTAATCAGTGGCGGATCCAGGGGGGGGCACTTCCGGCCCGTGCCCCCTCCCCCCCCCCCCTTTTTGTAAGAAAAGTATGCATTTTGACCATAAAGGATCCGCCCTTTTGTCGATTGTGCCCCCCCCCCTTTTAGAATGAAAACTTTTTTTATTTTTTTTATTTTGCTTGTCAGAGAAATATGGAGGGAAACTGGACCCCCATAACCCCCCACCCCCCGCAAACACACACACACACACACACACACCCACACACTGAACGAATTTTGGAATTTTGGAGGTTTGGCGAAAAAAAAATTGTCGACAGTATATACGGCTGACGTTTTTAACCCTAATTTCAACAGTTCGAAATTTTGGCGAGCAAGCGAGCAAAACTGGCACTTTTCTATGTGTAGTGAGAACGATTAATATAAATGTAATGAAAGATCTAAATAAGATATACAAATCTTAAATGGACCCTCTCGCTGCCTGAATATGGAGTGAAGATTGACCGAGTAATTATCAATTCAAAATCCCCGGGGGAGGGGGCTGCAACCCCACAGACCTTGTAAGAAATAATCACAAAGGCAACAAAAACATTCAGTAATTTACATGTATAAATATATGTATCTCTGCAACTGTTCTGTGTATCATTTATCATTGTCTTGTTTTAAAGTATTTTTGGTGGACTAACTTTATGTGCAGTGACCGCACATGTATTTCCGCATAGGTTAAAGACCTCAGCCTGACCCAAAACAACCATATATTGACGTAAAGCTTAGTAAACAAAGAATATAATTACCCTGGGTATTCATAAATTTTCGTCTCCGTTTATCCATAAAAAATAAAAAAAGATAATTTTTTGGGGGTCCGCCCCCTCCCTATGGCGTAACAACAGAGGAAACTGCAGGGGGTCGCTAGACGTGTGACGACATGTCATGTATACAGCTCCGAGTGCGTCTACACGATATGTCGTCATCAAATTTTCACCCCCCGCAAAGTAGCGTTCCTCAGAGACGGGGCCCTCGTCAGAAAATCCACCGGGGCTCAACATTCGGGACGCTGTTACTCATTCCACAGGAAACGGAATCTCATGAAGTTGGTTTCAATTTGTTCAGAAAATATATAGCTCCCCGTGGATGAATAAATGGTATATTTCAAAATTCGGTCAGGCTGAGGTCTTTAAAGGCCAAGTCCACCCTAATATCAAGTTGATTTGAATAAATAGAGTAAAATTAAACAAGCGTAACAATGAAAATTTCACTGAAATCGGATGTAAAATAAGAAAGTTATGGCATTTTGAAGTTTTGCATTATTTCATTTCAACAGTGATATGCATAGCATGGACGGTATGCAAATGAGTGAACCGATGATGTCACACACTCACTTTTCCTTATGTATTTTATTATATGAAATTTCAAATATTTCAATTTTTATAGATGTGATAATAAAGAATCCCTTCCTTGTATGAAAATAAGTTAGAATAATGATGATTTTACATGTTCCATATGGAGTCAAACCATGTTTTACATTATTGAAGCAAAAAAATGAAATATATGATATTTCATATATTAAAAAAAGATTTTTTTTTGCTTGTCAGATAATTTTGGAGGGAAACTGGACCCCATAACCCCCCCCCCCCCCAACACACACACACTGGGCGAATTTTGGAGGTCTGTCGAAAAAAAATTGTTCTGCTTACCACATGATTCGTTATTTCCAAATAATAATAGTCCGACTAGTCCGACTATAGCTAAAACTTTTTTTTCTTTGGCTTGTCAGAGAATTATGGAGGGAAACTGGACCCCCTCCCCCCAAACTGAGCGACTTTCGAGAAGCTGACAGGACCAAAAAAATACCGGTCTACCTTTTCCAAAAGTTGACAAACCTGCATTTGTGTGCCCCCCCCCCCTCTTGTACTAAATCCTGGATCCGCCCCTGACACGTATGACATTGGTTTCGTCGTTAGACCTCTCAAACTTTCGTACATGTAAATCCATGTAAATTACCTTATACAATTCACACAAAATACGCATAATCATGTAGTCTGCACCATACACCATTACATGTATATATATTCTATGTTGCATTTTGAGAGAATTGAAGAATAAACTAAAATTTTGTGTTAGTTATACGGTACGTAATGAAATAGGCCTACAATATTTTAATCATGAACTGATTATATGCCCTCTATATTCATTCTCCTTTTCTGCAGATGATTTTTCAGTTATTAGTACTTGTCTGCTTCTAGATTCACAGTTTTCATGCAAATTTTGTGCACGCGTGACTTCACCAATGTTATGGTTATAACATTTCGTTGTAGAGATATAACAGTTGTTGGCATTTTACAAAATGGCGCCAAGATGACGTCACGATGCAATGACTGTATTGAAAACATTAGGGTGCCGAGACCATAATTGTACCAGATTTGAGTACATTTGAAAAAGCCGTTTTTGAGATATTATGCGTACAAAAATGTGGGTAGAAATAATAAATTTGACTTAGATGAAATATGAGGGGGCACATTACGTTGGTAGCCAGTGATGAGCTTCATATCCCCTCTCCTGATCGAGGCGTGCATAGACACATTGAAGATGGTAGAATAGTTGTCATACTTGGAATCAACGCTCGATGGTTGCTGCATCTCAGGGTCGATATTGTAGACGATCTCGCGATCGGGGTCACCAGAAACCCCTTGACTGTGGCGAGAATGGCAGAGGAAGAGAGAATTATAGAGAAGGGGTAATAAATAGAGAGAGAGAGAGAGAGAGAGAGAGTGAGAGACGGGGGAGAGGGGAGGGGGTAGGAGGAAAAAGAAGAACATGACATAGATAAGGAGAGAGAGAAGAAGAAGAAGAAGAAGCAGTGTACATGACGTAGATTAGAGAAGAGACAAATAAAGAGAGGAGAGAGAGGGGAGAAGACAGAGAGAAAGATAGAAGAAGTAGTGTACATGAGATAGGTAAGAAGAGAGAGAGAGAGAGAGATGAGATAAACACAGCACAGTGGTCAATAAATTATACTGATGTAATATTCTTCAGTCTTTAAAACATGGTGACATCAAAAGAATCAAATGTCATAAAACTGATTTGCTTAAAGTTTTTTTTTTTAAATTGCAGAGACATAACGCGCATGTTTCATGCAAATAAAGGTGGATGGCCAGTGGCATAGGTACAGGGAAGCACCTCCATCAAATTTAAGGCAAAAAAGGAAAGAAACTAATGGGGGATAAAAGAGAGATAGAGGGAGATGCCGGTGACAAGAGGATAATCATGATAATAGACTCACTCCTGCACCCATCATCTACTCAGTGGCCTTGTTCTCTCGCACGTTTTGCATTTCATAGGGGGGAGGGGCTAGTTTTATTACCTAATAAAACTAACCCATCCCCCATGACACCATTGACCCTACAACGGCTGGACCCACCCTGAGCCAATGTGGAGGGTCGACAAGAGGGGATTTTATTTATATTTATGAGCTTGGGGATTCCCCCTCCCGAATCTCATCCCACGACTTTTGTTACTAAAGAGTTCCCTCTATTATTAGCCTTTGGTTGTTGTTGTTGTTGTTGTTTGTTTGTTGTTGTTGTTGTTGTTGTTGTTGTTTTTGTTTTTTTTTTTGGGGGGGGGGTTTGGCTTGAAAATAATTGTGTTAAATGTATGTATCTTACTGGTTTATTTATTGAAAGGTTACTTGTACTAAGGATTGCCAAGTATCCGGGATAGCTTACCTGATAGCTTATTCGTTGTTTCTTTACCCCCCATAAACTACCAACCGAGATATCTTACCTGATCACATCCCACATGTTCAACCCATCCAGGCCTAACTCTGTATAGTTCAGTGTAACATTGGCAACACCTTCAACTAGGGTTGGGTACCAGTCGCTTATATGCATCAGGTCTGTGCTTGTCGTGCCCTGGACGTTGGTCGATAGCAATGGACTGGCCACGAAGCCTACACCTCTAATCCCGCCTTCGAAGTAATTTCCCTTCACGCCACGCAGGGGCCAGTTGTTGCCCGCATTACGCTTGCCCACACCTCCGTTATCTGTCAAAGTTCAAGAACATCTTACTCAAATGGAATATATTCCTCTAGGAATATGTGCTGAACAAAAAAAGTTTACTGGCTAAATAAAAAAATTGTTTCTCACTTTATTCAAAGGAATCTTCCAATTTGAAACATCCGGTTGACATCATCGAGTAAAGTTACATGTTCTAATTGTCACAATAATAAGCCAATGTAAAAGTTCTGCTTTATGTTGGTAAAAAACAACATATTATAGGCTATATATATATATATATATATTAAAAAAGATGCGAAATGCGAAAAGATGCAAACAAATCTGACCGGTTGAGAAGATGAAGACAGTGTCATTCCAGAGACCCTCTTCCTTCAGGGTGTCAGTGAGGTTACCAATCGCCTCGTCCAGCATCGTCACCATACCTGCATAGGTGCGACGATTTTTATTGCTGATCTTACCACGGTAGTACACGAAGTAGTCACTGGGAACCTCGAAGGGAAGATGGGGAGCTTGGTGTGCCAGATACATGAACAGGGGCTAGGAGAGAACCATGAGATTACATCTAACACAATACTATAACTTTATTATTAAAATTTTCTGGAAGCAGGCCTTCAAAATTGGTAGTGGAAGTGGAAGAAGAAGAAGCAGAAAAAGAAGAAGATGAAGATGAAACAGGACAATATTGATGATGTTGATGATGATGATGATGATGATGAACGATGCAGATGAACGATGACGATAAAAATGGCAATGATGATGATAATGATGGTGATGATGATGATGATGATTATGATACGATGCAGATGAAAGATGATATAAATGAGCGAAAATCGTATACGTCGATCATCCAGATGGATGAAAAGATGGGACAATAAGAATTTATTTTAATAGCTGCAAACCACAACAAAAGAGATATAAACAAAAACACCCAAATATACTTGGTCTGGGTCATGTTCCCTGATGATAGATTGCGCTCTTTCAGTAAAGATGGTGGTCGAATAATCTCCTTCGTAGACGGGTTGGACATTTGTTTCGTTGTCGCGTAGATCCATGCCAATAAAGTTATGACCACATCTTCCTTTACCGCTCCCAACATCAGTGTAGTTATGAGAGTAGTGATCACCACTACCAAGCAGCAATCCTGGGCAAAGAGAAACGAACAGTTTGTTTCAGCAGGGCAGAGGTAGATCCAGGATTTTATTGTTAAGAAAGGGGGCGGGGTTATAATTCTAGGGGTGACAAGAAGAAAAAAAAAGGGGTAATCACGTATGTCACTTGTCGGTGTTAATTGTCTAAATGAAACTCTCACAAGCAAGGAAATGGGGCCCAAACGCCCGTGATCCTCGTCTGCATGGACCCGCCTATGCAGGGGATAATAATTGAGTAAGGCCGGGACGCGGGAGGGTGCATGGATGGCTATACCCAAGCCCAATCGAATAGAATTCGAATTGCAATAGAAAGAGAAGGAGGAGTAGAAGAAGAAGAAGAAGAAGAAGAAGAAGAAGAAGAAGAAGAAGAAGAAGAAGAAGAAGAAGAAGGAGGAGGAGGAGGAGGGGGAGAAGAAGAAG
Source organism: Heliocidaris erythrogramma (assembly GCA_025617745.1). NCBI lineage: Eukaryota > Metazoa > Echinodermata > Echinoidea > Camarodonta > Echinometridae > Heliocidaris > Heliocidaris erythrogramma. The sequence continues at coordinate 33,382,190 of CM046865.1, read as the reverse complement.
AAGAAGTAAGAGAGAAGAAAAAGAATACCAAGATGGATAAACAGAGGAGGAAAACAGAAAAATGGAATGAATAATCTCTAGGAGAAGAAGACCTTTCCCATTAAACACTGTCCGCCTTATCCTCCATTTCGTCCAATTGTGAGATCAGTGCCCATAATCACTGCACCCCAGCTCGTGCCCATAATCACTGCACCCCAGCTCGTGCCCATAATCACTGCACCCCAGCTCGTGCCCATAATCACTGCAACACAGCTCGAGCCCATAATCACTGCACCCCAGCTCGTGCCCATAATCACTGCACCCCAGCTCGTGCCCATAATCACTGCACCCCAGCTCGTGCCCATAATCACTGCACCCCAGCTCGTGCCCATAATCACTGCAACACAGCTCGAGCCCATAATCACTGCACCCCAGCTCGTGCCCATAATCACTGCAACACAGCTCGAGCCCATAATCACTGCACCCCAGCTCGTGCCCATGATCACTGCACCCCAGCTCGGGCCCATAATCACTGCACCCCAGCTCGTGCCCATAATCACTGCACCCCAACTCAGTGCCCATAATCACTGCACCCCAGCTCGTGCCCATAATCACTGCACCCCAGCTCGTGCCCAGCATTACTGCACCCACGCATCGCCACTGTCGACTGTACTGTGATTATTCTCTAATTCATGACAAGAAAGAACGACTCTTCTGTTCTTTGTCTTTTTAAAAAATCAAATCTGAACTTTCTAGACAACACCAAAGTTATACATTTATATGTCTATTCTTCGGCGTTACCTGTGGTATAGGCAGAGAGGAATAGTCCCCTTAAATTGAAAGTAACATAAACTTTTCTTAATGACGATATTGTTGCCTATCACCATGCATAAGAGAAGAAAAGGGTGGATATTAAGCTCAGACTTTTATTTACCCGTGTGTGAATAAAAGTGGTGTTAGATACAAAGTTTCAAACTACAAAATGTAAAATTTTCCGGCTCGGTCGCTAAGCGACCTCCAAAAATAGACCTATACTGACTGTTTTTCATGTGTTTCCAGATTTCCGGGGAAGTGTCACCCAGTCTATCCCCCCGAACTGCACCCCTACTTCTAATAATATCTCACATTTCAAATATGTTCCATCAGTTTTGAAAGAAATTTCATGTATAAGCCTAATATAAAGGGGGGGGGGGGCTGGTTTGGTATAAGAGGAAAGTTCCCCTCCTATAATAAGACAATACGATAAAACAAAATCGTGCATGCAAAATAGGCATGTAATGTATATGAAAGGGGAGATACTAAGAAAAATCAGCCATTTATAGGTTCTAAAAGACGTACTACTGTCATCATGAAAATGCTTTAAGTTCTAGCCAGGGGTTAATAAAAAGAATTTGTCTTCTTTTGAGCTTTCTTCTTTTTTCCCATCTTTCTTTCCCCCTTCCTTTTCTTTCTTCCTTTTTTCCTTTTTCTTTCCTTTTCTTTTTCCCTTTTTTTTTGGGGGGGGGGGGGGGGGGGCTGCAGCCCCAAGCCCCCCACCAGTGACATACGAGACCTCCATTTAACGTCCTATCCGAGGGACGGTATCAAGTTCATTTACCAAAGAAGGATTGGAAGCCCCTGTTGAGTGGCCAGCAGTCCTTCTTGTAGAACCCAAGGTGCCATTTCCCAATCAGATGTGAGGCGTAGCCTGCATCAGTTAGTTTGTTTGCCAGGGTGTCTTCATTGAGAGGAAGGCATCGGGGCTCCGTTGGGCTGATCACAAGATGTTGCATCCCATTGTGAATCTAATACGACGAGAGCAATGACAACTTTTTTGAGAAAAAATTGTTCAGAAGATTTTTTTTTCTTAGTTTGATTTTTGTCATCGTCAAGAAAAATGGAGCACAGTAAACGCCCCTCTCTCTCTCTCTCTTTCTTTTCTCTCTTCCTTACACCTTAAATGCTTTCTTAGTTTTCCTTTTCTCTATCCTCCCATAATCCTTTTTTTTTGGTCATGGATAATTCAAGGAAATGATGCCCTGATTAATTGCTTGTTACTATCACTGATACAGATATGTTCTCACTCTCCAGCAATGTATTGTCACCATTTCCTTTATAATATTCTTTAGATTGCCTATACTCTATTCACCATGTTATTAGACTACATGTACGCGTCAGTCTGAACAAACCGTCATTCATATGCATTTTCGTTACATGGTCGATGATTCTCAAATTTAGGTAGGCCTGAAAAGATTATTCCCATGGATTTAGGGGGGGGGGGGCAAAACCATCCGGTGATGAATCTGTTTGCAACCCAGTTGATAACCTTAAAGCGTGGCTCACATTTGTCGATAAGGATTAAGAGATTTTTCCATTAAAGGGGAAGTCCACCCTCATATTAACTTGGTTTTAAAAGGAACAGAACAATTAAAGAAACAGATCAAACTACTTTTTACAAACAATATGGCAAACGTTCTTTCAGTTATGCTGCTACTTTTCTTGGGAATAGTCTTCCCATTGATATTCGTAATGCTAGTTCTGTGAATAATTTTAAAACAATGTTGAAGACCCATCTTTTCAAGTCTTGTTCTAAATAGCTTTTAACTTCTTCCTCTGCTGACGTTGGATTTAATCATTACTTAATATTATTCTTTAACTTAGGTTTTCCTTTCAGATTAATTTTTCTCTCTAAAGCGCTTAGAGGCTGTAGCAATTTGCGCTATATAAAACAATTATTATTATTATTATTATTATCAATGAAAGTTGGAGCAAAAATCCGACAAGAAATAAGGAATTTATGAATTTTCGAAATCAAACACAAATTAGCAAGTCTGTGACGTATTTTGCGATTGCCTATCCCATTTGCCCTGTGCTGAAATATATCATTAATTTCCATTTTCTTAGTTTCTGATGAAGGAATAGATTTTTTTCATACAGGTTTTGTGTAAAAACATATGAACAACGATTATATCTAAGGTGCATGTATATGTTTTAATATTTTCTTTAGAGAAAATGGAAATTAATGATTTTTGGGGTATAAGGCAAATGGGATAAGAGCTTGCAAGATACGTCACGGAGTTGCCAATTTGTGTTTGATTGACTTTTAAAAATTCATAATTTTCTTCTTTCTTATCTGAATTTGCTCTTTAAAAAAAATAAAAAATATCCTTGATCCTCCCCTGATGACCTGATTATTCTTACATGAAAAGTAAGTCAATTAAGGTCAAAGCCTTCATTTTCTGATTATTTTGTTAACCACAGTGAAACGTCCGCGTCTGACGGCATGTTATTATACAAAAAGGTCTGTCTATCTACCATGAACGTCCTTCCGTGAGGCCTGATATGATCTCATGCACTTTAACAATCAAATTACAAATAAAACAAAACAAATATTATCAGGCTTATATACTTGATGAGATACCGGGCAATGTACTTTATTTATTTCAATGGTTGTACGTTTGTGAAAGATATTATGGCATTGACAGAAGTTTATGACTTTCATCTATACTGGAGATGAATGTTATATTTTTTCTTGCTTGTTCTCCCAATTCTTCTCTGCCATTCATGAACCTTTACAAGGCAAACATAGCAAGTTTGAAATCTCTTTCCCCTACTTCATATTATGACAAGATTTATGGCATTTATGTGTCAAAACGAGGTCGTATAAAGCCCAGCCCCCCCCACCCTCCTGAGAAGAAATATATCCATCTTGAGGAGTCCCTGAACAAAATAAAAGCGACCGTTCACCTGCTTTCTTCACAACACTGATGTAATGATGACACTTGCATTTTATGACTTTTGTTGATATATATGACATTATTTCAGATATTCTCTTAGTATTATCAATATTATGTGCGAATTATATCCTCCCAAAATCAATCAAACTATTGAGAACACATGCATACAAGTGTTCGAAATTTGATTTGAAAACACAATGTCCGATGTTTGAGCGCGATTTAAAATCAATTATATTGTTCATGGGCATATTTATCACAAAATATTTTATTAATCGGATTTGAAGGTCAATAAATCCATTATTTCATGGCGTAAAAATAGGCTATAAAAAGCCACATCTGTCACATCTATAACATCTAGTTTTGATCGTGTCTGTTAGTTCTGTTCTTTAGAAATATCACTATTTACTTGATGCTTGAACAACGACCTCTAACAATTTATTCCTGCACTTTCTATATTTCTCATTAATTACACGTGACGGTCAACACAATACATGTTGATTTATCGCAGCTGGATGTAGATAGATCGTATATATGATTTCAAATTAAAATTTGCGTCAGATATATATATACTTTGATATTAATTAAACCATAAAGAGATGCATGTTTGCTACTATGCCTCGACCTATCGATTGGACTAAAACATAGGCAACCTCATCTTTCGATCCATGTTGTTATTTGTCTTATTTCCGTCTATTTCTCTTATCAATTTAAAGGGGAAATCTACCTTAGTATTTACTTGATTTGAGAAAAACGAATTAGTGGAAGTTTGAGCAATATCCGACAAGAAATAAGTACGGTTATGAATTTCTGCAGTTATAATCAATCAAACACAAATTGTCATCTCCGTGACGTATCTTGCGAGCATCCTCTCCCATTTGGTCTCTACTGAAAATTTCATAAATTTCCATTTTCTTAGTTGTTGGTGAAGGAATATCGTTTCATACAAACTTTGTGTAAAAGCATTAATTTTGTGTAATGGTTTTATATATAGGGTGCATGTATTATTCGATATTTTTAGAAAAAAATGGCAATTTATAATTTTTCAAGTTCAGGGTAAATGGGAGAGGAGCTTTTTTTCGTTTTTCCGAAGGTTCATAATTCCGAAACATACAATTCCCATACCAGGGGTTTCATAATTCCGAAAATGAAATATATAGGGTTCATAATTCCGAACATTTGTTGCATTACTTCGAAAGGGAAAAATCCGAAAAGAAGTCCTAAGGTTCATAATTCCGAAAATGAAATAGAACCCTACGTTATTTTTCGACATTGCGAACCTTATTTCATTTTTGGAATAACAAACCGTCGGATTAACAAATCTTCAGAGTAAAATGCAACAAATGTTCGAAATTATGAACCCTTTTTCATTTTCGGAATTATGAACCTTCAGAATAACGAAACTTCGGAAAAACAAGCATTTTTTCCTGACTGATTTTCTTACCAGATATTTTCCGCTGAGGAGCTGACTTCTAGAGGGTGTACAAAGCGGAGCAACGTAATAACTCTCCAGCTTTACTCCTCCAGCCGCCAAAGCATCGATGTTATCTGTCTCAATCGCCGACCCATCACTATGATAACCCACATCATTGTACCCGAGATCGTCCACCATGACGAACACGATGTGCGGATTCGGGGGGCTGGCGAGGGCTAGGACCACTAGCTGAGCGAGAGTGATGACCACCCCAATGCTTCTAGGAGAAACTCCCATCTTTGAATTCTAGCAGAGAAGGCAAGATTTTTTTTATCATATCGAATTGTTTATGGATTTGGACTACAAATTACATGACGGTAAAATATTAAAAATCAGTAACCTAGTATAAGGTTTCATAATGTTTAAGCAAACCATACAACAGATAAGAAGAGCAAATACCAAACGTCCTTCGTTGGATGGGGGTATCCACGTTCATCCTATTTCGGCAAGGGAACAACTTTTTTACGGTGCTTGATTCGCTTTGGGGGAGGGATGGCTGATATGCTTTCTTTCCTAAAATGAAGGAGGCATTGCCGCGAAGACCTCATTTTAGTGGTGAAAAGAGAAAGTTATGTACTAGTAGAAAGCTTCAAAATTCTTTATGAAAGTACGTTTTCTTATCCCATTTTCTTCTCAAACATGATAAAAGTTTATTATATCGCTTTAAAATAATCACTTGCGCAACATTTTAATGTCATTATATAGCATCTATAAAACTTGACATATTTTATTTGTTTAGGTTCTGTGTATTTGTGACCATTGCAATCTGCTACATACTGATTCAGTTTTGATGATAAATTTCACTTCAGTTTTGATAGAAATAAGCAATAATTATATTTCTCCTTGGGTTGCAATTAGAGGATATGTGGATCATAAAGAGCAGTGTTTGGTCATACGCTTAGCGCCAACGGTGTGGTAGGTTGCAATGAGGATTAAAGAGAAATCGAATGTTAATTGACTTACGTTATTTCAACTTAACTGAGTTTACTCGTTCAGGAGGCGTGCATGGGGCGAACTAAGTTTCTCCTTGTAGGCTTGATCGAAGCTGCTCCGCTTTTAATTGTTGCTACGTGTTAATTATAATTGCATTCAGTCAAAATATTGTTGTACCACGCGCGCCGTTTTCCCGTTCATTAGACCCACTATCTGACTATATTTCTCTGGGTTTTTATTCGGCTTAATCGGAATTTTGGAGGTGGTAGTGTGAATGGTATACCTCATCAGTACATTTTTGTGATGACACAATACCAGCTACTGCCTCTGACATTGTATAAGTGTGATTGGGTAGGCTACCTCAAGAGTACATTTTGATGACACAATACTAGCTACTGCCTCTGACATTGTATACAGGGGCGTATCCAGGATTTCCGAATAGGGGGGGGGGCAGGAATTATTGATCGCCGTCATGGGGGAGGGGTCTTTGGAAAATTTTTGCTGCTGAAGAAGGGCTGAGATGCAAAATAGTGCTATATGTGACCATATTTTCAGTTGCTACGAGGATTTTTTTTTTACGACGGCCAATAGGGGGGGGGGGGCGCCTGTTGGCTAGACTACCTCAAGAGTACATTTTGATGCGGGGTGGAGGAAGTTTTTCCCCTCCCGCGCGAAGCGCGAGAGCTCTGACGTTTTACAGCAAATTTGAGAGAAAGATAACAGCTTGTAGCAAACAATGTTTTAGGCGGAAAGTTAGAGCGCCCCGACTGCTTTTCAATTACTTGGACACAATATTGCACTGTATGTAACAGGGGTGGGTGGGTGCAGGGAGAGAAGAATTATTTTCCCCTTCCCGCGCGAAGCGCGAAAACTTTGACGATTAGCAAATTTGGAGAGAAAGATAACGGCTTTTAGCGCCTTTTTAGGCGTTTTTTCTCTCACACTTCCCCCGCTTTTCGCTCTCTTTTTCTTTTTCTTTTAGTGGCTGAATAGGGGGGGGGTGCATGGCCCACCAGTGCCCCCTGTCTACGCCAGTGATGGCCATGCAGGAGTTCCTGAATATCAGTTAGATTTTAGTGCCATACTATATTGAAGAAATTTCATGCTCTTGACCTAGCAATAAATCAAACAATTGTATCTAACCTTGGTGATGGTCAGTGAAGATTAACAAAGTCTTGAGTCCGATGAATCTCACCGCCAATGCATAGCCCGATGCCGACACCAAGTTAACATACATGGGACTGAGTTCATTCACACTCTTTCGAAACATCAAAATTATTCAAGTGCAAAACTAGAATGGTTGATCTATATACAGTCATGTACCGTACAATCTAATGATACTAGACTGAACTTAATATGATAGAACTGGAACTGTTTCTGATAAAGCAGAAATTTCGTTCAAAGCGGAATAGGCCCTGTGATATAAATGATCAAATCACGAATTAGTTGACAAAAAAGAAAAAAGTATTCAATACAATGGAAATTTTAGACACGAAGTACAAAAAAACCCCACAAAAACACACAAAAAAACAACAAACAGAACAAAACATGTTGATGTGTTATTGTAATCCTTAGGCGTGAATCATACCTTTGTACCTTTGTTAAGGTATGAAAATATGAGAGAACAGTAGCGGATCAATGTAGTGGGGGCACGGGGTGGGGGCACGGGGTGCACCCCCCCACCCCCCGCTCTAGTAAACATGGCATATCTTTAGTTCACGTAAATCCGTGTAATTTTTTATTTTCGGTCTCGTGGACTGTCTGTTCCTTGGTCGTTGTTAAACCAAGAAAGTCTCCGAACATTCGCCTCACAGGGTAAAATAATTTAAAATAATTAAATCAAAAACAATATCAAACAACATGGATCGTCTTTGGTCGCAACAAAGAAAAATATCATATGATAACTAACTCCATGTAAAAAAAAATAAATGATAACTAATTATTCGCCACTGAGAAATGGTTAATAAATTAGTAATATGATACAGGAATCATCGGCTTATTCAACCGCTGAGTGTCGATGGATAAAATCTAAATTGAACAAAATATTGTCAAAGTGACCTATTGATTCACCAATCTCTATTAGATGTAGAATTTCGATATCATAGATTTTATTTCATTGCATTTTCATTTTCAAAGTAGCAACTGTACAATTATCAATTCATAAAAATGTTGACAAAGAAACAAATGTCAAGAAACCTGTTCCAATAATTACAAGCAAAATGAAGAGCATTGGCGGTTAAGTAATAAGAGAGAAAGAGAGAAAGAGAGAAAGAGAGAGAAAGAGAGAAAGAGAGAGAGAGAGAGAGAGAGAGAGAGATAGATAGAGACAGAGATAGATAGAGAGAGAACAATAAATACTTAATCAAAATGATTACATGACGACGACATTAAAGTAATAGTAATACATGAAATTAAAATTAAAAGCAGAAAGCAGCAACGATGCTGCAGAACGTGTGGAAACGCGCTGGTCCCTGGCGAAGGGTACACGATAATTCATGCAATACAATATAAAACACACACAAACCCCCCCCCCCCGCCCCCCCCCCCCAAAAAAAAAAAAAAAAAAAAAAAAAGCAAGCAATCATGCATAAACCAAAAAAAGAGGAAAACATGTTCTAACACTGAAGTATCATTAAAAAAAAGAAAGAAAAAATGTACATTAGTATAAGTGATATAACATTTTGTATGAACATAATATGATCATGATTATAGAGCGTGCATATAATTGCATAAACAGAGTTTAATTACCTATCTGCCGGTTTTCTTTAAAGTAAAATGTGATAAGTCAAATTTCGTCACAGCTCTGAAATCGTCAGTAATCTGGATGATAAGGGCGTTGACGGTGAATAGAGACGATTAACCCGTCAATTTATACTGGGAAGTATTGGTCGTGAAATGTGTGTGCGTAATTGGGTTTTTGCAGGCGTGTATCAATCAGATATAGCAAAGTGTTCGGTTAACCTTTAATCAAGGCGACAAGAGCTCTTTTCTTTGCTGCTCTAGGAATAGCTAGCACATGATACCTCTGACTGTGCGTTTCGAAGATAGGCAGAGCTAGTCGTAGCAAAGAAAAGAGCTCGCATGCCGCCTTGATTTAAGGCTAGTGATTGTTGACAATAAACAATGCGGTTACATAATATCTACCAGCAAATAAACCTGTTTACTAAGTGATTCAAATTTTATGCATACTTTTGAAACAAAGGTTGTTCTTGACAACTTGAAAGCTTGCCAGAGGCTTGTCAGACATAGCAACAAGTAATGCATGCAAACTGGATTCCAAGTATTGTAGTTCATTCATTAATAACAGGTTAATGGAATACCTCGTTACTAGGTCCCCAGGAAAGAAACATCCATAAATTTGAATCACTTAGTAAACAGGTCTATTGCACTTTCATTCATTGGCGGATCCAGGGGGGGGGGGCACTTCCGACCCGGCTTCCCCCCCCCCCCCCCCTTGGAAGAAAAGTATGCATTTTGACTATAAAGGATTCGCCCATTTGTCGATTGTGCTCCCCCCTTTAGAATGATTTTTTGCTTGCCAGAGAATTACGGAGGGGAACTGGACCCCCATACCCCCTCCCCACACACACACACACACTGAGCGAATTTTGGAGGTCTGGCGAAAAAAAATTGTTAATTAAAAAAAAAAGGGGTGCATATGACGTGAAAAAATGAGATAAGAATTACATAGAACTACAGAACTGTTTTATGTTAATTGAATTCGAACCTTCAAAGTGCGATGGTGTGTGCCTATAAATGAAATTGAAATTGGTATTTGGGACGAAATTGAACGTCTATCCAGCTGGCGTGAAATTGAATGACAACTTCGTGTCGTTATATTGAATGGATTCCTCTCTAAATTGAATGAAATAAAATTTGAAAGGAATGATATAAAACGAAATTGAATGCTCAAAGAATGAAAATGAACCATGAGAGCAGAGAGTGGACGAAAATCGTTCGAACTTGAACGCCTATTCATGAATTCGAATGCAACTCTGATGAAATTGGGCGGGAAAACCTATAATATAATAGAAAATATAGAAAGAGGAGAAGATTGAAGAAACTTAAACAAAGAATAGCATAATGAAGATAGAAAGAGGAATTGATAGAAGGATAAAAACAAAGAATAACATAAGGAGAGATAGAAGGCAAAGATAAAAGAATAAAACAAAGAATAACATATAAGGCAAGATAGAAGGAAAATAACATAATAATACCTGTATAAGGAAATATAGAATTATCTGGCGGCCGTTTTCCTTATATGTTATGTTGTAGATAGAATGAAGGAAAGACAGAAAAAGAAGATAGAAAGAGGAAATGAAAGAAGGATAAAAAGCTTTTTCATTTTCCCATTTTCATTAATACGAAATACGTACCTTCGGAATTATGAACCTTCGGAAATATAATAATTCATTTTCGGAATTATGAAACCTTCGGATATACGAACCTTCGGAATTATGAACCCTTTTTCATTTTCGGAAATATGAACCCCCAGGCGTGGGAAATGTGTGTTTCAAAATTATGAACCTTTGGATATACGAACCTTCGGAAAAACGAGTGCCCGCCCCCCCCCCAAAAAAAAAAATAAATAAATAAATAAAAAAAATCTAAAAAAAATCCATTAGCAGGGGGTTCATAATTCCGAAAATGAAAAAGATTTCATAATTCCGAAGGTTCGTAATTCCGAAAATACAATAGAGCCTACATAACTTTTTGGAATTACCAACCTTCGGAAATATGAACCCTGTTTCATTTTCGGAATTATGAACCTTCGGAAAAACGACATGTAGCCAAGTGGGTACGTCACCGGACTGTGGATCACATGGTCCTGGCTTTACCGCGGCACTAATGTCCTTTGGCAAGACATTAATCTAAATTTCCATTCTTACCCAGGAGCAGTGGCGTATCTAGGGATTATGGCGCCCGGGGCAAATAAAGAAGTTGCACCCCCTCCCCCCAAACCTACTTGCTAAACCTACCTACTAAAAGCGAGGGAGCAAAGCGACCGAGCGCAAATATTTTGCACTTTCAACCCTAAAAAACACAATTTATTGCACATTTTACCCAGGAAATTTTTCAACTAACCACTATATATACGGCAGAGAAGTTCGAATCTTGTATATTGATAAACGGTTTTCTATTCACTCCCTTCTAAAATTGGGAGCGAAATTTACGAAAACCCTTGAGAAATAGTCGAGGATTTAGCAAATCGACTGAAAGTTGGGATTTCTTTTAAATGTTGACCCTCTGCAAATGCTGTTTTATGCATTTCATCCTATATTGGGAGTGCAATACTTAGCAAGAGGCAGATGATACATGATAGCAAGCAAACCAACGACAATAAACCTCTTTATTTTTGAAATTTTGAACCCTTTAAAAAAAATCTATTTAAAACTACATACTGGGGGAGCGAAATTACGAGATCCTGACAGACAATAATTATGCGATGGAGCAAAGCGACCGAGCTTTAGAAAATGTTCGCATTTTAAACCCTCAAAAAACTGTATTTCTTATGCGTTTCACCCTACCGATGGGGGGCATAATCCTTAAGGATTGTGGTTTTTCTTAAAGTAGAACTTTAATGATTTTAAATATTGGCTTAATACTTATTATTGCATAGATGGCATAAATTAAACAAGGTTATCCAAATTCAACGCTTGGAAACATTCGAAGTAATGATTATTATCAATTATAAAACGGTAAAATACAGCCCCCGATATAGCAGCTGAAGAGCTCCTCGAACGCTGCTGAGATATGTGACGACACACCATGGACCAGTCCTGTCTAAGCAGACGATGTCCCATAACATCTTACACATTTTTCAGAGCCTATTTTGTCATCTCCTCTTCACTTATTTCTCTTCCTTCACTAGCGTCAGTCTTAATGTTAGTCTGTTGCCTCACTCTTAACTTCGTGTATGGTATTATTTTGATGAAAAATGCAGCGTTAAAAAAATAAAGGAATCAGTCACTTGTAAACAAAATAAGACGCCATTGTATTTTCAGCTGCTTGCACCGGGGCATGTTCGGCGTTTCAAGAGGGAACGAATACCATCCTGCTATTATTCGGAGGGCTTTTCAATTTGAAAGTGGGGTTTATTTCATTGATCATTGACCCTTCTCCTGTGTATTTACAATCAAACGGTTTTAGCTATCAGAATCAGTTTCACTTTCCCTTTATAATGGTGTGAAATAAGGTCATGTTTAAATACACCAAACTCTTTATAATTTGATAAATAATTGCATTGCAATTACGTTCATTCATTATAGGACGTCGTCTGCTTAAGCAGGATCGATCCCGAGTGTGACGACATCAAAACATCGCTATATTTCTGGCGAATCCTCGGATATTCCAGATGCTGAGAAGAGCTTTTATTTGTGTTGTTTTTATAATCATCAGATACGCAGTTGACATAAAACTTATACGATTGCCATCTGTAAGCTTCCCAGTTTCTAGTGATACATTAATTGCCATATTTGTGATTTTCTTTGAATACCTACTTTAATTTTCCCTCTTGTTTCTCTTTCTCTCTTTTGCCTTTTTCCGCCCCCTCCAAGTGCCGCCCAGGGCACGTGCCCCTCCCCCCTAGATACGCCACTGCATAGGAGATAATGGATACCTGTGAGGATCGCCAAATTGACTGCTTTTTGCCATTGCCCTACATTGTATATGAACGGTGTAAAATTTTAGGAAATGCTCCCGAAGCCGACTGAGATGTGGATATTGTGCACACTAGTCTTGTATGCGGCATCTCAATGCGTTTCAATGGGATGTCGGCGAACTTGTACTAATGACGGTTCAATGAAACGATGCCCTATGTCTACTTACAATACCAGTATGTTTTAAAACTTGTCAATCATTTTTTTTATAAGTGCGGTGGCAGCCTTGCAAGTAGCCGTTTCGAGTGTCCTGAGAAGTGAGCAAGGACGAGAGGGGTCAGGCAATATTGTACTTTTATTATAAAAAAAAACTTTTGTAGGCGGCTAGGAAAAACAGATAAACAGTGTGTATGGGTGAGTGTGCGCATGTGTACGTAAGTGTGGGTGTGAAATACTAGTAGAGAGTGAGACAGAGATTTAGAAGAGTGGGAGAAAGGGAAAGAGAAAGAGAAAGAGAAAGAGGGAGGAGAGGCGGGGAAAGATCAGGAAAACGGAAGATATTTTTACACAAGAAACTAGATATATCTTTTCGGAAATATAAGAAAAATAAATCCATATTTAATTTAGAGTCCATTTCATAAATTTGAATATGTACATACAAATATTATTGTATTGTCATATGTGTCATTCTAAACAGAGAGATAGAGAGGACAAGATAATATATTTCACAGGGACTTGATCTTGACTTGCAAAGGCCATATGAAATCCTGACTTGGTTCATATTTGTAACGATAATATATAATTTAGATACTTAGACGGTTAAGATGTTTGCCATCTTTTCGATATATAATTTAGATACTTATGATCCTTAACGAATGATTTCATTGAAACGGATCAAGGATTTAGCTTTGGAGGGAATGTACTATGGGCATGAAAGATTCGCTTCAAGACGTTAAGATGTTTGCCATCTTTTCTATTTCTATTTCTTTTCTTTTTTCAGACTGCTCAAATTGAGCATAGTTTATATATGTTTGTATGATACTGACTGTCAATTAAATGACAAACAATGTACATAATAAACGTAATGACACTCACAATGTAATTATATGTTTCTAAAATATCTCTCAATCCTTTTCTTCTTGTTATAAGAATTAGAAGATGGGAACATTAGAGCTGTAAACCTGAAATACCTTGTACCATATAAAAATACCTATCTATGACACTGCTACAAAATACATCAGAATATGTAAACATATTAAAATATCAATATTCAAATCACAGCACACATTTAGAATGAAACTTTATCAAACATATATATTTATATATACTTATATTCCAATGTAAATGTATCAGGTACATAACAAAATATTGTGACCTTATATGGCTGCATTAACCTTTAGAAGGTCAAGCAAAAGCAATAAAATATCAAACCATGCTATACAATTATAAAACAAGTGAAACGACAATTCAGTTCAGTACTTCTATTCTTTTCTATTAAAATCTCCTCTTTAGAATAGCGTAACAATAATTTGGCAAAGATTCTGAACATTATTTTTCACAACACCTACTATATAATGCTACATATTATTCTAATATAATACTAATAAATGTATTGCTATATGTACAACTAGATGAATTCTTGACAGCACACAGTCGAAATTTATGCCTCCGCCCTTGCCAGATCAGAAATATATCGCACATTCATGTTGATTTGTTTTAAAATGTGCTCATGTTATTGCAAGAACAGTCTATTTACAGGTATATAACATCCTCTTTGACCTTTGACCTTTGCATCCATGACCCCCAAATCTAATCAAATCACTGTCATCCAATCATATACATGAATACCACGTTTTGAATTTGATCCATTAAATCGTTCTTGAGTTGTGAGAACCATCGATTTCCAGAATTACAATGACCTCTGTGATCTTTGATCTTTGACCTCATGACCCCAAAATCAACTCAGATCATCATCACTCACATATGCATACATGAGCCAAGTATGAAATCGATTCGCCAAATGGTTCTTAAGTTATAAGTACAATCCATTTTCATATATACATAACCTGTGACATTTGACCTTGTGACCCCAAATCTAATCAGACCAGAATAAAAGGCCTCCAATTACATGTTAATTGACCTCTTTGACATTTGACCTTACACCTTTTAACCCAAAAGTCTGATCATTTTATCTCCTCCTTGTCATGAATACAAAATAATTAAGATATGGTGATAACAAAGGTAAAAAAAACATTAATTCTACATACACCTGTATAATGTCCTCTATGACCTGTCACGTTTCACCTATATGAACAAAAATCTAATCAGTTCGTCTTCATATGGTGATACATACTCACACCAAGTTTGAAGTTCATACCTCAAATGGTTCTTGAGTTATCACGAGAACGAGGCTAACACCTTTCAGAAATTTGCCTGTGACCTTTGACCTACGTACCCCAAAATCTAATCAGATCGTTTTCCTATGGTGATACATACTACCACCAAGTTTGAAGTTCATACCTCAAATAGTTCTTGATTTATCGCTAGAACGAGGCTAACACCTGAAATTTCAGGAATTGGCCTCTGTGACCTTGCCTTTCACCTACGTACAAAAATCTAATCAGATCGTCTTCCTATATGGTGATACATACTGGCATCAATTTTGAAGTTCATACCTCATGTGGTTCTTGAGTTATTGCAAGAACAAGAAAGTGGGATGGAAGAACAGATGGACGGACAACCCGAAAACATGCCTCCGGCACCACCTTCGGTGGGCAGAGGCATAAAAACATACCATGAAATTTTGTACCTTGCCTTTCATACACTCTATGTGAAAACCGTGATTAAAGAATACACAGTGTAAGAAAAAAGTGCATGCTTTATCAAATTGCACATTGTTTCAAAAAGAAGCTGTTCATGTGAAATAATATGACATATACCATTTGAGTTACTCTCCCCACTTCTTTTGGTACCATCATTGCGGTTGACCACACAGAAGTCGATTTACGGGATGATGTCATAACTCACTTGTGGTTTTCCAGCTTCATCTTGAAATAAAATGCAATTTAAAAAGTGTACTTTTTTTCCTACTCAAACTTTTGTTACAAATTGGACAGATTAGGTTGAATACTGTATCAATCCCTCTACCATTCTTTGTCATGTTCATAGCAGATAGCACTACATCACACACAGTATATAATCCAAAATAATAGTAGCAATGCTTATCTCTCCCTGAATCAATATAAATATAATATGCCTTTTATTCTTTGTCATGTTTATTGCAGATAATTGTAACACTACATCACACACTATAAACACACTATCACATACTATAAAGAATAGTACTAATAATAATGGTTTTCTCTCCTAAAAAGTACCCTCTCAAGAGATACAATGTGAAAAACAGGAATTACATAAAAATAGATAACAAATCAGAACCATATGCCTTCTTTAGGAATAGGTTGAGATAAAATGGATCATTCTGTTGACTATCCATAAGGATCAGGATTGCAGGCCTTCTTAAAAAACAGATCATGATAAAATGGATCGTTCAGTTGACTATCCATAAGGATCAGAATTGTAGGCCTTCTTAAAAAACAGGTCAAGATAAAATGGATCATTCTGTTGACTATCCATAAGGATCAGAATTGCAGGCCTTCTTAAAAAACAGATCATGATAAAATGGATCATTCTGTTGACTATCCATAAGGATCAGAATTGCAGGCCTTCTTAAAAAACAGATCATGATAAAATGGATCGTTCAGTTGACTATCCATAAGGATCAGAATTGTACGCCTTCTTAAAAAACAGATCATGATAAAATGGATGATTCTGGTCACTATCCATAAGGATCACAATTGTAGGCCTTCTTAAAAAACCGGTCAAGATAAAATGGATCATTCTGTTGACTATCCATAAGGATCAGAATTGCAGGCCTTCTTAAGAAACAGGTCAAGATAAAATGGATCATTCTGGTGACTATCCATAAGGATCAGAATTGTAGGCCTTCTTAAAAAACAGATCATGATAAAATGGATCATTCTGGTGACTATCCATAAGGATCAGAATTCTAAGCCTTCTTAAAAAACAGATCATGATAAAATGGATGATTCTGGTCATTATCCATAAGGATCACAATTGCAGGCCTTCTTAAAAACCGGTCAAGATAAAATGGATCGTTCAGTTGACTATCCATAAGGATCAGAATTGTAGGCCTTCTTAAGAAACAGGTCAAGATAAAATGGATCATTCTGGTGACTATCCATAAGGATCAGAATTGTAGGCCTTCTTAAAAAACAGGTCAAGATAAAATGGATCATTCTGGTGACTATCCATAAGGATCAGAATTGTAGGCCTTCTTAAAAAACAGGTCAAGATAAAATGGATCATTCTGGTGACTATCCATAAGGATATTAATTGTAGGCCTTCTTGGGGAACAGGTCCAGATATTAGGTGGATCCATTGTAGGTACATGTAGCAATCATGAATACAAGGTACAGGAATGTAAGGATCAGAATTGTAGGCCTTCTTTAGGTACAGGTCGGGATGGAAGATGGTTCATTCTGGTGACTTTCCACACAAACGATATGGATCAGAATCGTACACCTTCTTTGGGAACAGGTCCAGATAGTAGGTGGATCCGTTGTAGGTAGCAATCGTAAATACAAGGCACAAGAATACGATGTGAGCAATCCAGAAATTAAACCAAAGCCAAGTCATTGCAATGGTTATAGAAGCATACACACCCTGAAAGATCATGTACACCAACAATCTGAACCTAAAGAAACCAAGAAATAAAAAAGGGACATGGTAAAAAAAAAATCAAGTACTCTACTGGGACAGTTTGATATGAATTTGAAATGCATTTCCATTTGCTATTTTATCCTTAGCTGTATCTGGCATGAACCACAACAGGTTGAAATGAAAACAATTGCTGTGATTCGTAAATTCGTACTCACTTTAGTTCATGTTTAAACCCATCTTAGTGGGGAAAGTTAGTACACTGATTTGTAAATTCGCAAAATCTATTATTACTATTCCACAAAAATCAACATAATTATGTAAATGAATTAACTAAATGAATTAACTAAATGAACAAACAAAACCCATGGCACTATAAAATCAATATTTGATTTTCATTTCAAGATATAATTCATTCTGATGAATCATTTTAAAGAGAAGGTTGAGTTCTGGGAAAGGTGAAATGCAATTTGTGAGCTTTCTCATTCATTTTGTCAGTTCGGAATAACATCACAGTAGAAAAGACTCCTGAAATGATTGTTCTTCAAATGCCCTCATATTCGAAATGTGACGAGAATAGCTGAAATGTTTGGGCCGAACATTCATGCCATGAGTGTGTTCAGTCCTATATAACCATTTCCGTGTGGAGTACATGTGAGCTGCAGGGAGAGTGGGTCAATTTCTCGTCATTTCGATGATTCTAAAACCTCAATTTACACCAATTGTTGTGTAGACATGACGAACCTTTCCCAATTACCTTGAGACTGTTTCTTTCACAATATAATTGTTGACCAGAACTTATATTCATCTTTAACTTATTCTACTTATGTGACCATTGGCCAATACTGGTAACAAGGGCTGTGAGAAGACTAGAATGTGAGCAGTGTCAGCCATGAGGCCTTTCTACAATGAGAGATCCAATTTGAATTGCCTATGTTCTGTATTGGATTCCTCTACCGTTTGGAAGAAGATTTTACAAATGTATAATGATATATGCATAAGATGTGGCCAATCAGAAAGGGTAACTCAATGCATGTGAGCTATGCATCATTCAGTAGAGAAGAAAGTTACCAAGTGTGTCTTTGTTCAAAATTCACTATGAAAATTATCTGCATAAAATATATTATTCATGTCTATAGCATGTGAAAATTCATGATTTTGCAAAAGCGGAAAGGCTGTGTGGCTGACAGGACTCATGCCAGTGAGTAAGTCCTTTCTGGTATTGAGACATAAGGGCTTTTTTTAAAGGGCTAATGCTACCAGTACTTACTTTCCTCCTTTACACTTGATAGCTCTGGAGAAGAAGCCATCTCCCTGATATGCTATATAGGTGTAGTTATTGAGGTACTCAGAAGAGCTGAATGTAGATCTGTATAAGGAACAACAATTGGAAAGGCCATGCCTGATTTGGGGAAAAGCTGCTTAAAGCAATTAGTTAGATTTTCCTGATTTTTACTCTTGTTGATGAAAAATAGAAATTTAAGATGAGGAAGGTCAATGGCCTATATTCATAGAAGGTGTATTGGTACTAACTTTAGTTCAGGATAAAGAGAAGTTTGAGTTCTGGGAAAGGTGAAAAATAATTTGTGAACGTTCTCACTCCTGTTATGTCAGTTGAAAAGAACATTTTAGTAAAGACGTCCCCTGAAAATGATTTTTTTTAAAAATTAATATCAATTCAAAACATGACGAGAAATAGCCAAAATATTTGGGCCGAACACTCATGGCACATGTGTTTGCAGTCCCATATACCAATTTCAGTACCAATTTCTGTGAGCAGTGCACATGCTTTTCAGCGAGGTTTGGTCAATTTCTCATCATTTTGATGATTCCAAAACCTCACAGTATACACCAATTTGTATGTTAACATAGATGTAATTATGCTTTCCCACTTTAACACTTTGAAACAGATTCTTTCATAATTTTATCTTGTGACCATAACTCAACTTTATCTTTAAAGTGGGTAGATTTCGTCCACTAATTTGTTTGCACCAAGTGTACACCTCATCTGCATAAAATGCCATAATTCTGTAAATGAATTAACAAACAAAAATGATGTCCACATGAAATAAATTTCTCACTTTCATTTCATGACTGGATTATTTATTTTTTTAAATATGTATTATATACTATACTACAACTTAATATTATTATTATTTCTAGAATTACAGTTATTTATAGAGAATTATGAACTTGACAGTTGGCACTTCATACATCAGTGGGCTAAGTTAAACAAACCAGGTTTCTCCTGGGTCAATATTCATGAATACACGAACATTATTCCTTGACCTTCTAATCTAATCAGTCCTTCTTTACATAAAGATATTATACTCTGGGAAGAATTCATGTATTGTACAGCTTTAAAGATAAATAATATCAAGGTCATTGACAATAGGCTCTTAACCATACAAGTGATTGATCAGTTTTTGCTTTACACATTCAAAGATAATGTTTGAAGGAAATGACACAAAATCAAAACCAAAACAGGCACTCCTTGAATCCTTGGAAATGCTAGGATGTTATATCATGAAGTGATATGTGCTATACCAGAAAGAAAACAATTATTGTGATTTGGGAACTTTGTAGAGGCTTGATAAAATCTGAGCTGCCTGGCCTTACAATGCTACACGAGGGCTATTCTTTCTAAAAAAGTAGCCCCTGTGGACAACATTAGAGGGGCTATTTCTAGGCCCAATTGCTGATATCACAATTCTTCTCCCTGCGAGTACTGCGTAACAAGTATCAGTATTCATAATTTCATATGCGCTAATGTGTGTGTTGTTGTTTAAGGTTTCATCCCTTTTTCACTATCAAGTACCCCCCCCCCCCCCCCCTCCTTTGTGAGGTTGCAGAGGTAGCACATAAATTAACTACAATTACACTGGAGTTACATATTAGGATAAACTCACAATATCACACTATCAGCTGTAATGAGATCTGGGTGAAATTTTAATATTACAAAATGAATTGAATACTACAGTGAATATAGTTTTTATGTTGTAATATGCATTAAATCAAATCAGATTAATACATTGCTATGTTTTGACCTGTAGACTATATTTTGACAGTCTACTAAAGTTTACGACTATTACTTTTAGGCTATACAAGCAGACTGGCAGAGGTATGCAAAGTACTGAAAAATGCATGAATCGCCATTTTACCACATAGATGTTTCTTCTTTTGTACATGTATTTCCTTTTTATGTATTTCATACCATGTCATAATAGAGTTGCAGATTCCTTGAAAAATGAAATACAATGTACAACATTTTTATTTGTTTTGTTTTGTGATTTGTTTGTTTCTCAGATTCATTTATCTTGATTGCAGGATTAGGATTTACTTTTTTATAAGTTGACACTGAATTAAATTGAAATGGTATCTATTTGAAAGTCCATATGGAACATGTAGCACAACTGCCCAAGTATTCAACCTCAACGTACGTAAATAACAGCATACCACCGCGCTGTGATGCGTGGAAAACTGGATACCATTCATATTTATTTAAAAACCGTATTGCGTAAACACTAGTTTAAACTGAAGCAAGCAATTATCATTATTGGATTACTACAGTGCTGCTACGTAACATCCGAGTGAAAGTCGCTACCTTTATTCCATTTCCCACTATGCATTGCGCATTTATTTACGCTAAGACTGTTATAAACTCGGTTCGATCTCGTTCATGATTTCCGTAGTTAGACTTCTGAAAAGAAAGCTTGCCGTAAGTGTCCTGCTCGGAGTCCTGCTCTTAGATCACAAATTTCACAATTCATAAATTTATATACAATTTCAGAGCTGAGTGTATTTTTTACCCTGCAATGCTATCAGTGTATGTAATATGGTATACAAATGAAGCCCAGGAAAAAAAAGCACTTCAAAATCATCATGTGCTTCACAAAAGTAAACATATGCAAGTGATCAGAAATGCCAGACTCATTTTCCCCCATAGACTCAGTGTTAGACTAAAGCGTTGGCCATACGCTTTCGTAAATGGGAGCATTCAGTCATAGATATCTTAATAGCATTATATATTTGAAAACCTTTCTATGCCTGGCTATTTGTTTATCCTTCAGAACATCGGATATCAATATTCAACAATTTATTAAATCAAGCCTCCACAAAGTTACCGAATCGCTTTAATATATGCATTCTTCATATTCTACTTACCCTAAAATCCACATGAAGAGTACTAAGTATAATATCTGCAAGAGAAGAGAAAGAGAGGTATTAAAATAAGGTTAGAAAGTGAATTAAAAATAATCTATTAGGTAACAGTGCAAACCTGTGAAAAATATACATGGGAGAGGTGAGCGATTAAGCTATGAAAAGCTCAAAAAGCCGAGCTCTCGTAAACTGAAAAAGAGCTCTGGTAAAAGCCAAAGTAATACATAAGAATTGACACGGTATAACCACAATTGTATTACAGAAAGCTCTCGTAAACGAAAAAGCATTTTCTACACCGGTGCAAACATTCAATGTCCATGTCAAGCATCGATCTCCACCTTACGTGGATATCGCATCGTACGCATGGCTCTATGCGAGCAGTTGATACGGCTGCGCGACCAAAATTAGGAGCCCTCACTCAAACACAGTACGCGGGACCGCGTGGGGCATAGCGTACGATTACACTGAACTCCTATTCAAAAGATTCGATTTTTTACTTTAAAAAAGACATTATTATTACCAATTGTCACATTAAATCGCCTCTAAAATTTGTACGGGTACACTTGTTTAGCCTGATTTTGCAATTAACACATGGTAAAGACTTCACAGTGCTGAATTGTTCGATTATAAAAATGCATATTGTATTGAAATAGTACTGCAGCTGTGTTTTTCTGCAAGCCTAAAAATGGCGACGTGTCACCTCCGGGTCGCATGGAACGTTGAGGGCCTTGCTTTATCCACTGGTAGAGATCGATGATGTCAAGTATTTGATAACTTTTCTGTTGGTTACAAAACAAAATATTTATAACAATTCTTCTCTCAGCATTATTTACTTTATGAAATCAAGTTGTAAGTTTGGAAAATATCGTGTGTTGAGAGCCAGAAGGGTGTTAACTCTGTGTTAAAACATATGAGTTAACACCCTTCTGGCTCTCAACACACGATATGACATCACCTGGAACCTATTGAATGTAATACTGCATGTATTTTCAAATCTAGAATAGATGTAATCACAAGTGTGAACTGAATAGAGAAATTTAGAGGCAGTGAAAAATATGATGTGAAGCCAACTTAACCATTTCAAAACAAAATATTTAATTTAACAAAAGTAAATGGGAGTAATTAACCAGATCCCAATTTGTTAATTGTGACAGAAGGCATTAAAGAAATAACCTGCTTATAATCCCATATTTATAGAAATCTTGGAATAACATAATCAGTGTGAATGATACTTCATTCACAGGAGCTCATTTTCTAATCTGTCAATCATGTAAATATAACTACAATATTTTCTTTACCAGAGCTCTTTTAGAGTTTTCCACTTTCCACAACATTCTAAAAACAAGATGAATGCGACTGCGTCTCCTATATGCCTCCGCCTAAATTCAGTTGATGGCTCAAACTGTTCTAGAAATATTTGATAACGAGGCTAAAAACCAGTAATTTCATGTAATTTCATGTAAATTGACCTCTGTGACCTCTGACCTTTGACCTACTTACCCCAAAATCTAATCAGTTCATCTTTCTATGGGGATGCATACTGGTACCAAGTTTGAAGTTCTCACCTCAGATAGTTCTTCAGAAATCGCGGTAACGGTGCTAAAAACCAAGAATTTCATGTAATTTCATGTAATTTCATGTAAATTGACCTCTGTGACCTCTGACCTTTGACCTACTTACCCCAAAATTTAATAAGTTCATCTTCGTATGGGGATACATACTAGTACCAAGTTTGAGGTTCCTACCTCAAATGATTCTTCAGATATCGAGGTAACGAGAAGTGGGACGGACGGACGGACGGACAACCCGAAAACATAATGCCTCCGGCACCCACCTTCGGTGGGCGGAGGCATAACAAGATGAATGCAACTGCGTCTCCTATATTCCTCCGCCTACATTTAGTTGATGGCCCAAACTGTTCTTGAAATATTGTGATAACCAGAATAAAAAGCCTCTACCGGTAATTACATGTTAATTGACCTCTTTGACATTTAGCCTTACACCTTATAACCAAAAAGTCTGATCACTTTATCTCCTCCTAGTCATGAATACAAAATAGTTGAGATATGGTGATAACAAAGGTAAAATAACATTGATTTCACATACACATGTATAATGAACAAAATCTAATCATTTTGTCTTTCTATGGTGATACATACTAGTACCACGTTTGAAGTTCATACCTCAAATGGTTCTTGAGTTATCGCGAGAACGAGGCTAACACCTGCAATTTCAGAAATTGACCTCTGTGACCTTTGACCTTTGACCTACAAACCCAAAAATCTAATCAGATCGTCTTCCTATGGTGATACATACTACCACCAATTTTGAAGTTCATACCTCATGTGGTTCTTGAGTTATCGCTAAAACTTACTAAATGACACATGTAGCAACCCAGGGGTACAGCTACGAGCCACAGAAACTCCCATCCTGTAGCCATCTCCATTATAGTGGTGTTGGCAAAGTCTTGATACCAGTGCTGCGATGTCTCAGTCGGATACCACCGTACCAAGTACGTGATCAAGCTAGGCATCAGGTGGATCACGAGGCACGTCATGCGCTCTATGCTGTGTGGAACCAGACAGTTGCGGAAGAGCACAATGGACCACGTCACAGGACCGTTGGACACGCCAAACACGATCATGAAGAAGTTGGATTTGTAAGGGGCAGCCCTGTGTTTGCATGAGGGATGGTAGACAAAGTGAAAACAAGAATAAGACATTACAGGTGCAACACTGTATTCATTAGAGTTCTAAAAGGGAAAAAAAAATATCAAATAGACATGGGCAAGCCCAAGATATGTCCGATACCTTATTATGGAATCTTGAACATGAATTGTCACAAAAAAATAATTCTACCTCAGATTTTTGTCTGATCCAAGTTTCTGTAATAGGGCTATCAGCTTGTCACTCATCAGATATTAAAATCTTAGGTATGGTCAGTAACAAATAGGACAAAACTGCTTGGACCTGCCAACATACAATGTATCCTGGATTCCTGGGCAAGTTAATTTAAAATGGAATCAGACCAAATATCTCAGAAAACGCTGCTGTATCCTCCGGCATTCTGCTGGGGGATACACTGGACAGTGTCTCCTTTTAGTGATGTTTTTGATCTTTTGATGCAGAATGCTAGGAACTAGAGATTACACATGAACAGAAAGAGCAACAATCACAGAACATTTTGAGTCTATTTCTCTTTCAGTTCATTGTGAAATTCATAAATACAAGCAATGTAATTCTAAGTAATTAAAGTCTCTAAATTAGCAAGGCAATGCAAAATAATAATCACCATTTTTGTGTTTTCATGGAATGACGATTTCATAATTTTCTGATTATTGTCATTACATTAATTTCAACTCTGATATCACTATATGATTATTGTATCTCAAGTGGATATGTTTATAAATTATGTTTACTTTGTGTCCAAATTGGTAGTTTTTCTGTTCAAATTTGCAATTTTCGTCACACTGGTTCATACATATTGTACATTTTAAATTTTTTTCGAACTATGTAAAAGTGGGAAAAAAAATTTGTTAACTGTTTTCACAAAGTGATGGATGAGCGCGCAACTAAAAGAAAGTTAGTTTTGAATAAATCGCTCTCAAAGTTTAAAAGCATAATTTCAACCTCTTTAATGTATGAAGGGTGAATATATTTTATATCCCGGGATAGATCATATTACAATGTTTAGTTCTATGTTTAATCATTAGCATAACTTTTTATATTTTGGGGGAAAATGAGCTGTAAACATAATCGTCATTTCATGAAAACACAAAGTCAATTCAAAGATGCGCTCTTTTTTGTTTACACGAAGTGACGGATCTCAGCCGCGCAAGTAAAACATACCGGAAGGCTGTAAGCCGTCACTTCGTGAAAACAGAAAATCCTTTTACTAGGTATTTTCTTGTTGACATTGTCACCATAGCTACATGACAAGACATTATTATGGTCTGAAACTTTGTGAGGTTCAAGATGATAGTGAATGATGTCCAAAAATGCAAAAGAATCAAAATTGAAAAAATATGCGATTTTCCTCATTACCGTCACGTCGTGAAAACAGGGACGAATTGGTGCCAATTTGATGAGAGAAAGCAGATCATAAGAAAACTCTGAAATGCTATGGAAGATATTTTATTGTATTTTGTTGTACTTTTATATGCATACTGTATATAGTACAGCCTATGAGGCTGACAATGTCGGTCGCATGGACCTTCTGAAAAGTTATTGGGTTTGTGAGACCTACCATCGCGGACTGTTGGTCTCTTTGAGCTGTCTGTCTTGTGGGTTTTAGGTCTACTGTAATGTCCACTTTTAGTCGTCAAGCCTTATTGAATAAATATAACACTTATAATACGCATATGCTATAGTATTAATTAGAAAACAAGAGCCCCAGGGGGCACGACGCTCACCTGATGTGGATCAATTCACATCTGGTGCATGTTCTCTCTAGCACCACCAGGAGATATGTTAGAAATTGAAACTAGGAGGATGTACAGGAGATGATGTTAGAAATTAACATAATTCCCCCCCCCCCCCCCCCCCCCAATGGTCTACTTTGGATCCCCTACCCCCAAGGATGATTCCTACCAAGTTTGGTTGAATTCCGATCATGTGTTTTGGAGAGAATCAGAATGTACATTTTGCCTGGCAGCGCCCCCCCCCTCCCCCTCCAGTATGTTACCCCTACAGGGACCCTATAGGGCCACTCAGAGAAATTTCATGAACATTCATTCTTTCTTCATCTATAGAGGTATCTCCATACACAATACCAAGTCTGAGCTATGCCTGGTTCTGGAGAAGATGATGTTTGAAATTTACATAGCTTTTACAATTGGGGGCCCTCCCCCTGGGCCCCCCTGGGGGCCACATGTACCATTTTAGCAACTTTGGGTCCCCTACCCCTAAGGATGATTCCTACCAAGTTTGGTTGAATTCCGTTCATGTGTTTTAGAGAAGATCAGAATGTACATTTTGCCTGGCAGGGCCCCCCCCCCCCCCTCCAGTATGTTACCCCCACAGGGCCCCTATAGGGCCACTCAGAGAAATTTCATGAACAACATTCATTCTTCATCTATAGAGGTATCTCCATACACAATACCAAGTCTGAGCTATGCCTGGTTCTGGAGAAGAAGATGTTTGAAATTTACATAGCTTTTACAATTGGGGGCCCTCCCCCTGGGCCCCCCTGGGGGCCACATGTACCATTTTAGCAACTTTGGGTCCCCTACCCCTAAGGATGATTCCTACCAAGTTTGGTTGAATTCCGATCATGGGTTTTTGAGAAGAAGATGAAAATGTAAAAAGTTAACGGACGACGCACGACGCACGACGGACGACGGACAAATTTCCATCGCAATAGCTCACTCGAGCCTTAGGCTCAGGTGAGCTAAAAATATATATCTCTGCCCCTGTTTGTTAGTATACTCAGTCGTAGGGTCAATTTTTTAACAGTAGATCTACATGTATTTCTTCTTTTTAGCAGCAAATTATTTTTTTTTTTTTCAAAATTAGGTCATAATTTTTTTAAAATCAGATCTAAAAAGGATTTTTATAAGATAAAAGGTCCTTTATGAGTGATTTACTGCAAAGAATAAGCAATTTTGAAAAACGCTGTGCAAGCACTTTTCCTTGAAAAATAAACACGTTTGAAACGATTAAGAACGTTTAAAACAATAAAAAAAAATTATGTTTTAAAAATATTTTTATCAAAAAAGGTTTTTGTTTAAAATGACAACCCTGTTACCCAGTAGTACCATCCACTGCCTGTGTTACATGTACTCAACCTATGATCTTTGATCTTCTAATCACAAGATTTTATACATGTAGGCACAAATTCTTTATTAATGGTTATGGTTTTATGGTTATACAGGAAAGATAAGTGGTGTATGATAACTCCATGTAAATATTGATATGTACATTGACAACTGGGCATATCCACAAGCATGTGGCATTAAAAATCGACACATGTGACAACATCTATGAATTCACACACAAAATAATCTTGTGTCTCTTAGAAATACTAGCCAGACAACTGGGCATATCCACAAGCATGTGACATTGACAATCGACACATGTGACAGAATCTATGAATTCACACACAAAATAATCTTGTGTCTCTTAGAAATACTAGCCACACAACTGAGCATATCACACAAGCATGTGACATTGACAATCGACACATGTGACAGAATCTATGAATTCACTCACAAAATAATCCTGTGTCTCTTAGAAATATACCGACCCACAATAAAAAGTACCCACGACTTTATAATGGTATATCATATTTATATTGACAGACACAGAATGAGAATGAACCAGGGTGGAAAGATTGACCTTTTATTAAAACATTTCACTAATTTCGGAAGACAATGCTGTCTCTTGTCAGCGCATATTACAGCGCAGAACACAAAAATATTTCCCTGTACAAATCTTATACAAACTGTTGGCAACAGGATGGAAACTTTTTGTCTTCAAAATTTTTCATCTAGTTACTAACGTCATATAGTAATCTTGTACAGGATACGTTCAAAACTACATATAAAGCGCGTCACTCTTAGGTACCTAATTTCTGCATCAATTATCTCTGCCAGATTAAATTTTACAAAAAGGTTCATACTTGTGTAATGTTAGAATAGATGCATGTAATTTCAATTGATACAACAATCCACATATTATTATACATGGATTTCACAAAAGTACATTTAGGTTCATCCTTTGATAAAGGCACATTATATGATCAGAAGCCATACAAATGTACATCAGCAACCCTAAAGATATGACACAATGTGGAATATAATAAGGAATATTTTGTATTCCTGTAATGATTACTCTTATCTTGTTATTCCTGATAATTCAGAGAGCAAATTAGTAAATCTTGTGTCTTGTGCAAAAAGACTTCCATGCTGTTAGCATAATATACATACAGACTTGAGGCCTCAAAACCATATTACAATATGGCACGAAAAAGAGACATGATAACGAAGCTTTTCGACCTGCACTCATCAGGTTATCACGCAGGTATAACAAATTACTTGAAATCAACTATATTATATTACTTCACATTCCAAATGAAATAATGCAAAACTGTGGTCAGCAATACTTCAAAAAGTGTGTGACCTTTACGAATAGCTCCATAGGCGTACTAAAATAAGCGTGCATTGCCCGACCGCGCGCTTAAAATGATCAAACAATTGTGCGCACCCAAGTAGGGGTACGGTTTAAGGGTGTTTATAGTAGTTTTAACATCTTTTGTGAATTTATTCGGGCCTAAATCATAAATTTTTTCGAGAAGTACAGAATAATTGTCTTTCTCGTACCAGTTAAATGTTTCAGATTCGGAATATAAAGCAAATAATCACCTTTTGATTTCAGGCGATGAGACGTACTATCACTTCCTCGGCGATCTGAATGTATAACATCTTTTCTTCAAATACACAGTAAGGTATAACAGTTTTGCCATATTTCTTATGTTTTGTCTAATCATTCAAATATAAGGCATCTTTCAAAGCATGATTCAAGAATTTCTACATCTACAAGAAGAAGTTTTACAAAATCATTGAGAACAATAATAGTAACAGTTTCTTTCAGCCTGTTTTTGGCAAGATCTAAACACAATTTTTTAATGGGTTTAATGGACTTCCAAACCACAAGCTGATAAATACTTTACATAGAGCTCATGCTCCAAAACATTAGATACTTACCACAGGAATAAGAGGCTCATTGCGTTTGCGACATAGCACCAGTCAGCCAGGAAGAATTGCCACTTCATATGGGTATACTTGTAGGCACGGATTGGTAAGAGGATAGACAGGTAGGCAGTGTAGAGGTAAGGTAGAAACCATTGGAAAGACATCATAGAGCAGCAGACAACTACCAACGTAGCAACGCTCACCATGTACACTGTCTTCTCAGGGCAACTAGACTTATTGAGCTGTAGATATAACAAAGATAAAATAGTGTATATGACAGGGAGAGAGACACACACACAAACGGTTGGATGCTAATATTCAGACTTCTTGGCAGGAATTGGTTTACCATTGGACCAAATGAGGTCTCTTAATGTCCCATGGGGGTTATTTTATTTAGGAAGACCAAAGCAGTTTTGCAGGGTGGAAGTATGCAAAGACAATGTTAGTAAATATTTTGAAAGCTTTTCAGGATGTCGAGTAAATATGTCAAAATCTGAGGCCATATATATTGGAAGTTTAAAGAATAGTGAAGAAAAACCTTTTGAAGACAAAGGACTTAATTGGAGAAGTAATACCTTTAAAGCACTGGGAGTTACGTTTTCTTTGCAGACCAAGTGTTTGTATGAACTTAATTATCCCATGAAATTGAAAAAGATAGAACAAGTTATGAATTGCTGGAGACAGGGGAGTTTATCTTTAATTGGAAAGATAGCAGTTGTTAAATCTCTTTTATTGCCCCAGCTATTGTATTTGTTCTCAGTCTTATGTATAGATGTCCCTAAATCCTTTTTCAAAAAGCTGAACAGGTTGCTTTATAAATTTATCTGGAATAATGGTAATGATAGGGTGAAAAGAGTCTTACTCTGTAATTTGTATGAAGAAGGTGGCCTTAAAATGATTGATCCAAGCACTTTTGCAAAATCACAGAAAATGGTTTGGGTAAAAAATATTTTGAATGATAACTATGTGAGTACTTGGAAATGTATAGAAATAGAAATGTGTAGATTGTTTCATAATGACCCAGATTTACTTTGGAAAGCAGAAGCTCCTCTGAGTGTACTGAAGAAATTGAAAAATTGTCAATTGATTGAAACTTTGAAAGTCTGGTATGAATATAGATCTTTAGTTATGAAAGAATTGAATTTACATAGTTACCACAATCAGGACTATATTTGGTATAACAAGAATGTGAGTTTAAGGCATAGACCTTATTTTTATTATCATGCTTGGTATGAAAGAGGGATTGTACAATGTATATGTCTCTCATTTGTATGGAGGTTGTAATATGGTGAAAACCTTTGAAGACCTGGTAATAGAATTTGATATTCCTATAACTTACCGTCGCAAGTATGATTCCCTGATGAATGCTATATATTTAGATTGGTTTATTGATCACCAAGATGTTGACGAAAATATTTTTGATAGGATTGTTTCAGAGTTGCTTGGGAAAGTGAAAGTACCCAAGTATGCTTATTCTGTATTCCGCAACAAAGATCATTCCACACATGTCAAAGTTGGTAATAAGTGGGAAGATTGGCTTGGGTTGGACAGAAATGAAATTGAATGGTATTCTATACATAAAAATAATTTTAAGTGTACTATAGAAACTCAGTTAAGGTCCTTTTATTTTAAAGTTTTTCATAATGCCATAGCCTTGAACTCATTTTTGTATAAAATAGGAAGAAGAGACAGTCCATTGTGCTATTTTTGTCAGGAGCTTCCTGAAACTTTGATCCATATCTTTTGTAATTGCACAGTAGTTGCTCCAATGTGGAAAAAACTTTCTGAATATATTGATTGAATGACAAAGGAGACAACACTGTACACTGACTTTGCTTATATATTTGGTATCGATATTGGAGGAAAACATGATTTATGTATTAGTTTCTTATTCCTGTGCCTCAAGTTTTATATTATTCGCTGTAAATATCAGGAGGTAGAATTGGATTTTCATAGTTTCCTTTCTTTTGTAAAATTAAAACAAAAAATTGAATACAGAATAGCAGAAAAGAAAGTTAAATTGAACTCCCATTTTAAGAAATGGTCTCTTTCATTTTTGTAGAAATTTATCCCCTCCCCCCTTATTGTCAAGAACATGTAAACATCTTATCTGGTAATTACGGTTTTCTTCCCTGTTTAGTAATTAGTGGAGCCTCACTTTGATGACATAAGCTTCAGTTAAATATTCCTTATAGCTGTCTCTCTATATCCTTGATGTTCATTAAGACGAGGCTTCACTCTTTTAAAGAGTTGGGGCATTGGCATTATGTTGTGATGTGTATTGTTGTGCTGTGCTGTGTTGTTTTGTATTTTTCTGTATTCACGCATACCTTTTGATATAACATGTATTGTAAATATATTATGTAGTTAAGTTTGTTTTGTTTTCAATAAAAACAAAAATACAAAAAAAAAAGAAAAAAGACAAGGTTAGTAGAAATGTCAAGGAAAATGTGCCTTAGTATTTTGAGTTTTAAGTCCCCCTTACTTGGTATTAGCACCAAGGGCGATATGTTGTGACAAGAACTCTGTTTACATCACAAAGTGGGAGGGATAAGCACTAATTTAACCCTAATTAGAGCCGGGTTATTTAGACCCATCTCACAGCCGGGGGGGGGCTGATTCCGCCCCCCCCTAAGATCTCGGCCGTCCAACGCGCATTCGCAACGAAAATCGGCACACACGTCGCCGACCACGTAATCTACAAAACTGTATAGTCAATTTCTCCGAAAAATGTCACAACTAATTAATTATGCTAATTTATGCATAAAATTAATGGTTTGCTCTAATTAATTAAATAAAGCCCCAAAAACTGCTAATTTTTTGTATAGAGACTCTTTGTCAGATTCTGATCAAATAAACCAAAAAAAAATTCGGTAAAATCCTTTTTTTCTTATGTATTTTATTGTTTTTTAAATTTCTTATGTATTTCTTTGTTTTTCGACTTTTTGTTTTTTATTGTTTTTTCGATGGAATTCGTCGGCGACACTATTTTAATCATAAACAACATAAAATTAATTGTTTTTAAACAGTAAAAGTAAAAATAATGAAACATTTATGAATTTTAGCTGGAAACACAATTTGCATTGGATTTGTACACAAAATCACGTTTTTGAGCAATTTTTGGTCTGACATGCACTTACGAAATGTTGCGTAACTCCGGAACCGCACGCGCGGACATCACAAATTTGGTCTCAAAAGTTGCGCAAGACTTGAAAGAAAAAAGTAGTGAAGCGGCGTGGTGACTGCTTTTCGCGATGCGAACATATTACGCGAAACGTTGAGGGGGGGGCGGAATCCGCCCCCCCCCGGTCCTATTAGGGTTAAACAATATGTTTTATAACTGAATGAAGACGACTCTTCAAAAAGATGCATGTTGCAAGTATTTGTTATTTTTGAAAAATATAGTATGAAACTTTCTCCAGAAATTTCGCTTGAAAGGTGGGTGTGTCCCAAATAATTTTTTTCAGTGTCGCCTATTAGTAGTTCATGTATCATAAATTTCACTTTCTCACTTTTCTCACCAAATTTCCAATGACATCAGATCATGTCAAATATAAAAATGTGAAAAATTACTTTGAATTAAATGAAATGATGATATTGACTAATTCGGCCAATATGAACTTGATATGAAAGAAGTATTGGACTATTCTCCAACTCATCCAATATTGGACTCTTCTCCAACTCGTCGAATATTTCAGCATACTGTATATTCCTTACTTAATAATGACCTCGAGGGCATCCAATATTATCATCACTGCTAATATGAACTATATTACATTACAGAATGGCCAACTAGTGTAAATATGTACCTTATCCCTGCATCCTACGTGGAGCTTTGTTTCTGCAGTCTGGATTTCATGGTAAGGTTGTCCTATCTCATTCAACTGTTGGTCTGCTACCAACCCACTGTCTTGGACTGCATCTGTTGCTGGGTGTGCCCATTTGGTGTCATCCCCATCTGCTTCCCCTGTAAGTTGCTTTAGGGAGGAGCTGCTTTTGCCATTTTGGTGTGGCATACTGACGCTGCAGTGCTCTGTTGTGTGTGCAAGAATCTGTTCACGTTACGCTATATGGAAGCATCCCATCAAGTTTACTAGAGGAAAGATCATATGCTTTTATTATTCATAATAATAATACCTGGCATTTATAAAGCGCCTTTCCCAAGTACTGGCTCAAAGTGCTAGATATATATTATTACCCCGGTCATTGGATTCTGGCACGTCCCGCACACAGTGTATGCACATTCTCCACTCCCTGGGGAGGAAAGGAAATCTGTTCTATTTACATGCATAATTATAATACAAGTAGATATACACAGAAGAGTACCTTCATGATAAAGCAATCAACATGTTTGAAAATGCACAAAAGCACGGACTGAAATTAACAACAAGAACAAGTGAAAATACATTGTATGGCACATGATAATCAATTTCATTATCTATTGGGGGAATATATGAATCACACTGAAATCATTAAATCCCCATTGGTGGTATTAGTTACAGGGTAAAAATTCAAGACATAGCTGTCATATGAATATACACATTCTCAAGATTGTTTTGAAATTAACAAGATAGACAGAGACAGGAAAGAAAATATCTAAGAGATGATAAATTTTTTTTAAAGGGAAGGTAAACCCTGGCGATTTAGTTCGCTGTTTAGTTGAAGGGCACATTGTTGATTATATATGTCGAATTTCAACACATTTGGGCCCCCCTAACGCAGTCAACAAGTAGTTAGAAATATCATTTTGTCGTCTGCTAGAAGGTCCTATATCGATCGTGTGCGTCGCCATTTTGAACAGATAAGCCCCGCCCTGTGACGTTTTGTCGGACCTCTCGGACCAGAAGTACTCGGATGCCGCCATTATTATGCATTTCAAAATGGTGTACTGCCAGGCGTTCGGATGCTCCAATCGGTCGGGAAAAGTTAGGAAAGGAATGGAAACTCAAATTTCCTCCTTTTCCCGACCGATTGGAGCATCCGAACGTCTGGCAGTACACCATTTTGAAACGCGTAATAATGGCGGCATCCGGGTCATGTAGAGGTGTCGTGGTCTAGTGGATATGTCACCGGACTGTGGATCTCATGGTTTGCGGTTCGAGTCCCGCCGCGGCACTAATGTCCTTTGGCAAGACATTAATCTACATTTGCCACTCTCTACCCAGGTGTAGTAAATGGGTACCCGGTAGGAATTTATTCCTTGAAATGCTGTGAGCACCGAATTCGGTAGCCTAACTACAGCCGGGGTAATAATACTTCGGCGCTTAGAAACATTTGTATTAAGCGCATTATAAATGCAATGTATTATTATTATTATTATTATTCCTGGTAAATATTGTTCCTGGATTGCTACACATGATAATACATGTAGCTGGTAAATGGGACAAGAAAATATCACAAGTGCTAGTCGAGCCGGGCCCCTCAACAAAATTTACATTGTTGAAGATATCAGTTATTACAAACATAACAATTGCATTAATCTAACAATGGAACAATGGTAACAAATTATTTGTCATTTTACTTTTTGTCACTGTAGTTTGAAATCTGTTTTTATTTTTTCTGCAATAGATGGACATGCACCAAAGAGCATAAGGACATTAGTGCTGAGAATCAAGCCAGGCTGGGTACCAGAAACTTCCGGTCAGAAGTTGAATTGGTTAAGACCGGAAGAAAAACCTGGAATATTTTGTCCAAGCTTTAGCATAATCAGGGAAAATGAGCTTTGAAAACCTTACTTTTCTTTTTTCAGACGTTTATTTCATTTGGCTACTAGTTATCTTATGCCCTTCTCGGACATTTCTTGTTGAGATGATTGCAATTTGTAAAGATTTGTTTGGTCAGGAAAAACTTAAAGGGAAATCCAACCTTAAAGGCAAGTTGTTCTGAAAGGAAGAAGAAAAAGCAGATTGGTGAAAGTTTTAACAAAATCAGACAAGCAATAACAAAGTTATGGGAATTTGAAATTGGCCGAATAGGTAATGTCACTGTAATGTAGTTGCGGACAACTGCCCCATTTGTTCATTTACCCGAAATGACTAAAATGTCATTTCTTTCAAAATGATGTATCTTTTTCATTCATGAGGACCTATAACAATAATATATATTATATACTATGAGTACTGCCCCGAGAGTAAAGGCGCTTCAGAGAAAACCACAAATTAATGATATTTTTGTGTACGACAAAACGGGAGAGTTGTCCGCAAGTATCACAATTGACTCACCAAATTGCCAATTTGAGATTCACATAAATGCAGTGATCTCATTTTTAAAACATCCAATATCTTATTCCTTGTCCAATTTCTTTGCAACTTTCACCATCCTGTATTTCTTATTTTTCTGCTTTCACACAAATCAACTTATTACCAAGGTTTGATTGCCCTTTACAATTTATGTTGGCTGTTGGCTGTTGAATTTGTTTAGGCCGAAAGACACTTTGTCAATGCGCTGGCGTACAATGTAGTCAGCGGTAAATGTATCTTTAAGAAGCCCATGTTCTCTTTCTTCCGATATTTATTTTGTTACCTATTTAGACCTTACAATGTGTCTGTCTATATTTTATGTCCTTGTCCTTTTCATTATTGAATGAAATAAGCGGAGATCTAGTCTGGCGGGTAGTTCATCCATGGGAAGTCTAACACGAGTTGTGAAATACAAGAGTGGACTGTCAATCACAACATGAAGCTGAATTAACCCCCCAAAAATCTCTATGTCAACCTCCTTACCACTATTCTTGCTATTCCCATTTTGTTTACAGCACTTTCACCTTTTTTACCTTCTATCTCTCTCTTTCTCCCTCTTGCCTACTTTTTTTATCCGTTCTTTTTTTTTTCTAGTTTTCTTTTCCCCTCTCCCTCTCTCGGATTCCCTCTTTTCAACTTCTTTTTCTCACAGTAAGATGAATTTATAATACCTTTCTATGCACTCTTATTAATTTCATTTTTGGAATTATCTTTTCCAACATCGGTGAGTTGAATTTATTGTATTTCTTGGATATGTTGGGGTCGGTTTTTGTAAATTAAATGCCGATTTTGAGTGAATGTTGGTGACTTTTGTGCAGTGGTGTTTGAAAAAGTTGAAGTGTATGACTGCCTAGATTCTACACACGAAGTATAGTAAAGTTGCTATGAGTGAATGAATTCTGTATTTCTATAAAGTGCCATTAGCGTTAGTATTTATGTAAACGACTATAATTCTAGGCTAACGTTCAAATCCAACTATGATAACACTGCCATAGCCATGTTATTGCACAAGGAGAACTGGAAGGTAAACAAAAAACCAGTGAGTTTTTGTTGCTTTTAAGTTAAAATATCAGTTTTTAAAAATGGTCAGGGGAAAATGTGGTAGATCCAAAAACATTCTAACACATAATCCCACATAAAGTGGGAAAACACCCTTGGAATAGCAAGAGAGTGATATTGTACACTCATAGCTACATGACTATACTTCGTGTGTAGAATCTAGGCAGTCATACACCTCAACTTTTTAAACACCACTGCATAAATGTCACCAACTATGGCGTACACGGAAGAGTCCCGATTTTCTGTGCGCGCGATCATAGAGATCGAAGTGCGCTTGCGATCCCGAGTTTCTTCGTGGACAAAAATTTTATTGGCCGATTTCAGTCTAAGACATCGGCAGTATGTAAACAGCACGCGATCACGAAAAAAATTGGCGGGGATTTCTCCGGTTTTGGACATGATTTTGACTTTGGATTTTGCTGGAAATATCAAAAGTTCTTCCTAACGGCCATTTGAGGTAGGAGTGAGATTTTTAAGGGCTGAATTTGAAAGCAAGTATTTAAAATATTTATCTTATTTTCC
The DNA here is from genome assembly GCA_025617745.1 of Heliocidaris erythrogramma. NCBI lineage: Eukaryota > Metazoa > Echinodermata > Echinoidea > Camarodonta > Echinometridae > Heliocidaris > Heliocidaris erythrogramma. The sequence continues at coordinate 33,345,081 of CM046865.1, read as the reverse complement.
CCCCATACCTTTAGTACATGTGACAGAAAATACCAACTATTTTTGCATGCATATCCGACTGTACAGAGTCTATGCAGTATGAGGTTATCTTAAGAAACCTCGTATGTTGTATGACTATGAGTGCTGTCTTGGCATCGACTTGCATGGCTGCTGTAGTAGTGTTGGTGGCCTTTATATTTAGAATGTTTAGTACTAGTTGCTGGTGTGGACGGAGACCTCGGGTAGGCAATGAATTGTTATACTATAGATTTTGAAGCAATATGAATTTTCATTAATTCCATTTATTCTGGCAGTTTATCCTTGGTCAAATGTAATTCAAAATACATATACTGTAGCATACTGGTTAAAGTATAAGTGCATATAAAATGTTTGGTATCGTTTGTTTCAACACTATTGATCACAACCAAATAAACTTGGGCAAACCACCCACCTAGAGACACCATTCTGTGACTACTTTTCTGTGTACTGCGACAATTGTTCAAAATGTCTGTGAGCAGGAAAAGACCTTCCCAGTCCCCGAATCTTCGGCAGCACAATCAATGCAACAAGCCGGCCCAAGGCCACCAGGGGCGGTATTCTGAAAACTGTGTTATCTTTTGTGTTAAGGAAAACTGTGTTAATTGTCATAACAAATTGAAATTGCGCGCAATAAACACTAATCATACGCATTGTGTCGTTATCCTCCAAACGCACTCACATTACTCCAATTTTACGCTCCTTACATTGGCTACCTGTAAAGGACCGCATCACCTTTAAGATTCTGCTGCTTACCTTTCATTGTATTCATGGCACTGCTCCTCAATATAATATTTCACTTGTTAAGCGCTACACCCCAACAAGATCACTTCGTTCTTCCTCTTCTGGCCTTCTCAATATACCCAAAGTATCTAAAACCTGGGGGGAACGATCATATTCATACACAAGCCCGACCTTTTGGAATAGCCTACCTGAAGACATAAAAAGTTGTTCGACCTCATTGTCCTTTAAAAAACTTCTAAAAACTTTGCTGTTCTCTTCTTAGCTACTTTTCTTCTTGAATGCGCCTTGAGCACTCCACAGAGTGGATTTGGCGCTATATAAATCACATTATTATTATTATTATTATTATTATCATTGGTGCTTGCGCAGATGTCTCTGTTAACTTTACGCAGGCACAGCCATCTTTGCGCAATCATAAACCAATGACTTGTCCTGATTTTGATTTGTTATGACAATTAACATCGTTTTACTAACATAAAAGATAACACCGTTTTCAGAATACGGCCCCAGGGCAAGACCGAAAGGCGCAGGGCTAGGGAGCGCTTACGTCATGTCAAGGAGTTATCACAGAACCCCTTGGTCACGTCGTACTACAGCACCGGTACGGTACTCGGCCCTGTACGCTTCATTTGTGTTGCGTTGCTAGCTAACAGTTACACTACACTACAGTACACCTTTACTGCGGCAGCCCGAACGCTACATGTATGCGTTCGGGCTGCGATCAGCAGTCCTTTGAAAGGTTGGGTGCCTCTTAATTCCAAGCTCGTATGTCAACATATACCATGATATATGACATAACTTCATTTAAGGCTACTTCAGGTACTTACAATACTTTCCGCATTAAACTGTCATCTTTCTTTTCGATGAGGATGATATAAAAAAAGGTCTATTAATTTCGTTCGCCGGTGTACAGTTTGCAATACGCATGCACGTCAGTATATGTTTTTACGTTCGTTCGAATTCTCGCTCGCGAGAGACGAGAGGGAGGATTACAATTGAGTGAAAAAAATGTGACATTTGATCGACTCTTTATGACTTTTATGAGGAGCTGATCTGCGGAAGGTCTATTTAGGTAAGTGGTATCCGTATTGCATATATGATACTTTAATTTAAAAAATATGTAGGCTACCTACGATACAACTACTGTATACATCATCATTTGCCCATGTAAATTGTGAGACCCACGGAATAGTAGTGGTTTCACTCAGGAGTCAGGACGCTGCCACTTAGTGGCAGTGTCCCGGGGCTACAGTACACCTAGACCGAAAATTCTGTCTCTCGTTCGTTAGCTCTTCATTTAGAGACAGAAACGCTCCATTCACTCGCCTGTGCAAACCGAATACACATTGACTTACACACTATACAGTTTGAATGCAGCGTAAGCTTTTCAAACCGAGAACAACTTAGACCCTGAATTACCTGAAAAAGGAGCATTAAAAGGAATAAAACAATAAAATTGGTATTAATTTGAACATGATCGTTTAGGTATAGAGCCTAGGACTAATCTATTTAATTTACACAAATATTGTTAAAATGTGAATAATACGATTTAGAAAAACGATATGCCTACCACACCACGAATAGTGGTCATATTGACCACTACGAATACAACATGCAAAAATAGTTGGTATTTTCTGTCGCGTGTAGTAAAGGTATGGGGGGAAGAATAAGATAAATATTTTAAATACTTGCTTTCAAATTCAGCCCTTAAAAATCTCACTCCTACCTCAAATGGCCGTTAGGAAGAACTTTTGATATTTCCAGCAAAATCCTAAGTCAAAATCTTGTCCAAAACCGGAGAAATCCCCGCCGATTTGTTTCGCGATCGCGTGTTGTTACATACGGCCGCTGTCTTAGACTAAAATCAGCCAATACAATTTTTGTCCACGTAGAAACTCGGGATCGCAAGCGCACATCGATCTTTACGATCGCGCACACAGAAAATCTGGACTTTTCCTTGTATGCCACAGGGACCAAATTTTTAAGGACAAAACTCTTTTGGGGAGACGTCAGCGCCCGCGGCGACCAGGAAATGTACACATTGACTCCGATAGCTCGTTTCGCGAGAATCAACAGTAAATTACGGATTTGATTTTTGGAAATATCTTTTCTAACATCGGTGAGTTGAATTTATTGTATTTCTTGGATATTTTGTGGTCGGTTTTTGTAAATTAAATGCCGATTTTGAGTGAATGTTTGTGACTTTTGTGCAGTGGTGTTTTAAAAAGTTGAGGTGTCTGACTGCCTACATTATACACACGAAGTATAGGAATGTAGCTAAAATTACATATGGACTAGGCCTATATTTTCTTTTAAGTTGGGTGAGGATGAAGATATTGACAAAATATCGGCAATTTTGCTACTTTTTGCGTCAGTTTCCGAAAAATATGAAGTTACCGACAACGGTCCAAAAATCCTCATTTTGATAGAAGATGTCATCAAAGTTGTAGGTATAACGTGATACCAAATGATTGTATGATATTTTGTCTTACAAATGATGCAATTATCTTCCCTCTGCTGGACCGCTACGTTGGATAACTTAGATGTTAATTTACGTGCGCGAACTTAGGTCTCGTGGTTTTTATGCCCTTTTTTTTTTCTTCAGTGTTTTGCGATCCGACACTGGGTTTTGAGATCGCGATATTTCTGAAATTCTTTGTCGATTAATGTTCTTGTTGAATCAAGTTTTTTTAGTCCAGAATTTTGCTTTCCGTTTGGTATAAAACTTTAGTCTTTATAAATAAATTATTGTAGAATATGAGAAATCAAGTATCGAATATCACATTTCTAATAAAAATTTGAATGTGCACGAAAATCGAAATATGGTCACCCCATCAATCATACACCTAGCCTAGGCCTACGGTCATGACGGTGCATTACACTACAGACATGACAGACATCATAGACATCATAATTCAATGATATAGGCCTACGGTCACAACAACCATGACAACACCAATAACGTGATATAAAAAAATAGCGTAACTCACAAACTTACAGATGATACAGACAGCCTAGAAGTGTGTAGCTACATACATGTGAGCCATAGTACTTTCATCAAATGAAGTTGATCATAGACATACATGTAGCTAGGCAACAAGACCAAGTACGGTACATAGAAGCTCGTATCAAATTGTGGAAAATTAGTACCGGTACAAAGACAAAGTCGTCTTTCTTGAAATTGCAACATATGGAAAGCCAAATGTGTCATCACTAGCAAATATCGGGCCAGGCAGCGCAGGGGTGCACATAATTATATACATGTATATATATATTTATTATAAGCAGTTTTTATTCCTTTCTCTCTTGAAACGAATTACAATCATGGTACAAATTACAATCATCGTATATAACACAAATTGCAAATATGATAATATTCTAAAACAGTATAAATTTTCGTCTAGCAAAAGGCTTCAAAAGAAATTTATATTAGGCCTACTTGAATATTGCAAAATTTCCATAAACAAAAACTGTGGATAAATTAATTGATATCTTTAATCATATACTCTTAATTCTCAAACTGACAAGCATTTTTTCCTTTTTTTCTCTTACTTTTTCCTTTCATGATCAATTTCCAGACATCATAGTTGCAAACAAAAATTAATATTTTCAGAAGAAAAAATACTTCCTTTTTACTGTTGTCCTGGAGAAAAGTGTTTTTTGGTGTTTTTTTAAAACTCTACCCTACCCGACCTCCCCCCTTATCCCCCATACCCTTACCGGTGAACAACTGGCTTTGGGTTCCAATTGTTTGTCTAATATTCAGGTTTTCCCATTTACAAAAATAGATAGTGAGAGACCACCTCATTGCTGGCAATTTCCTTTCTTCTACTTTATCCCCTATAATACTATTCTTTATTTCATTAAATGAAGGTGGATTTTTTAAGTTCACTATTTCTATAAATCAGATATTTAACAAGAATTAGAATTGTGATGATGATCGACGATGACTGGATGATGATGATAATGACAACAGTATAATACCGTGTGCAGTGGCGTAGCCACGATTTTTTTCAATAGGGGGTGGGTGCAGGGAGGAGGGAGTCCCCCCCCTAAAGCTCTGACGTTTTATAGCAAAGCTGAGGAAATTTGAGAGAAAGATAACGTCTCGTAGCACCTTTTTTAGGGGGAAAGTTAGTTCGATGCCCGGACTGCTTTTTATTTATTTAGACGCAATACTGCACTGTATGAAACAGGGGTGGGTGCAGAGAGAGAGAGAGGGGGGGGGGGGGGTCCCTCCCCGTGCAAAGCGCGAAAGCTCTGACGTTTTAGCAAATTTGAGAGAAAGATAACGACTCGTAGGAAATAATTTTTTAGGCAGAAAGTTCGACGCCCTGACTGCTTTTCAGTTATTTGGACTCAGTATTGCACTTTATGTAACAGGGGTGGGTGCAGGGAGGGGGGGGGGGGGGTATTTCCCCGTTCCCGCGCGAAGCGTAAAAGCTTTTACGTTTTAGCAAATTTTGAGAGAAAGATAACGGCTCGTAGCGCCTCCCCCTCCTTTTCGCTCTCGCTTTTTTTAAGGGGCTGAATAGGGGGGGCACGGCCCCCTTCCCCCCGGCTACGCCAGTGACCGTGTGAAATGCAGGTGCAGATTCAGATTGTACTTGCATTGATGTCTTTCTGTGAACATTAAGTTTGAACGAAGTCAGTTGCAAATTCGGGTAAAATTTGGTCAAATGCTTCTGCTCAATTCCATTGTCATGTGAAAAACTGATACTAAGTTTGGGGTCCGCTAGCTATTCATACGGATTGCTATTCATAGAAAACCGCTTTTCATTTAACGCGCGTTATGAATAGCGGTCCTTATGAATAATTATGAATAGTGGCCTTTACGAACTTGGAGGTCCTTATGAATAGCGAGGTAAAATTGTCTATGGTTTGCTCGCTATTTAGAAGGACCGCTATTCATTCAAAACCGCTTTTCATTTAGCCACGCCTTATAGATAGCGGTCCTTTTAAATAAGTGGTCCTTATGAATAGCGGTCCTTATGACTAGCGAGATTAACCCCTAAGTTTTAGGTATATGCCTACGTCCGTTTCTGTATGCTTTGCAGGGGTCCACCTGAATAGGTTGCAAAAACCTAATATGAGAAAGAGAAAGGGTAGAAAAGGAAGAAAAAATATGATATTGAGGATTATATAAGCGCCAATAAGCATGGTAAATTGCATTAGAAATTAGACATTTTTAGGGTATGCGAATGCGAATGAATTTCTAAAGTTTGTTCGCTTTGCTCCCTCACATAATGTTTCTTCGGGATCTTGTAATTTCACGCCCCTATATATAGGCCTACATATATTTATGATATAGTTTAGAATGGCTTTTTACAGGGTTAAAACTTACTACAGAAAAAAGAAATGTAATTCTCGTTGCTTTGCTCCTTAATATACATGATCGATTGATCAGCCTCTTTTATTTTTTGCCCCGAATATAGGATAAAGGTGCAACATTTGAAAGAAATCTTAGCTTTGTTTTCCTTCCTAAATTCCTTAACAAGAATTCTCCTAGGTCTTCATGAATTTGACGCCCCATTTGAGAAAGCCGTTACTCGATGTTCATCATGAAATTGTCTTGGATAAAGGGCATAAATTAAGTCTTTGAAGACTAAAAATGGGAAAAAAAATCTACTGCTTGGTTTCTTTGCTCCCTCACTTGTTAATTTACATACATAAATTTGGATTCATATTATTTTATTTTATTTATCATATTTTATTAAAATTTATTTATTTTCATTCAAATCTATTTATTGTCATCATTATTATTATTAGAAGTATTATTATTATTATTATTATTATTATCATCATTATCATTATCATTATCATTATTATTATCATTAGTATTATTAATATTAGTATTATTACTATTATCATCATCATCGCTACACCTTCCCGGCAGCTTTTTTTTTCTGTCAGGACTTGCGCCACCGACGAGAGAGGGCATTATTTATTGTATCTGAAATATACAGAAGAGAGAAGAATGGTCTGTTTAAGATATGGCAGCAAACAGTGGCGGCACCGGGGGGGGGGGGGCATGGGGGGCATTTGCCCCCCAGTCAGAAGCTTTGCCCCCCCCCCCCCACTTGCCCCCCCCCAATAATTTTCGGAGTGAAAAAAATTTAAAGGGTGAAAAATTTGTTTTTGTACGCCATTGCCCCCCTTTTTCTTTTTTTCCTTGGCGCCGTCCTTTTTTTGTTTTTTTTTTTTTGCTTGTCAGGGAATTATGGAGGGAAACTGGGCCCCATAACCCCTATACTGAGGGGTTTTTTTTGTCCCTACCCGAGTCTGTCATATTTCAATTGTCCAATAAATCATATTTCAAGGGCAATGATAGGCAACAAACATTAGCCTATATTTCATGAAATTACTCCTATTTGATTATTTAATAAGGCGAACAGTGTCTCAAAGAGTTGCAGTTTCCTTGCTAAATATTATCCAATGGGGGCTGCCATTTCCTTTACAAAGTAATGTCAGAGCAGTTCTATTTGTGAGATACCCACTGACCTGTACGCTAGCTATAATGACACTCATGATCACCTGTGGAATGCATGACACTGGATTTTCTGATAATAAACCATTTTTGTAGTCATTCAAACGAAGATACTTTTATCCTGTCATATAACTTATTTGTGTCAAGATATTTGGTTCAGCTTTTTCTTTTGTTAAGCAGGATCTGGTATGCATACGTTGTTGCTTGGTCAGAAAAAAGTTTGTCAAATTATTCTTCAGATATCATGCGAGACAATGGGGGTACCAAAATGGCTGCCATTGCTAGCAAGGAATTTGCAAACTTTAGAGACCTTGTTCTCCTTACTGAATAATCAAATACTTATAGGAGTATTTTCAAGATATTTTAAACAGGCTGACAATTTTCCACATGATTATCAGCTGATTGTTGAGTTTCATTCTCCTTTAAGTTACTTGGCATCTGACTGCGAAAGATTCCCGTTCATACGGGACTCGTGGTTTCGAAACTTTAAAGGGGAATTAACCTCAAAATATAAATTTGCTTATATTCAAAGATGTAATCTATTCCTTCTTGTTGTCCCACGTAGTTTTGCGTTAAACTATACGAGATGGGTATAAATCAAGATCAGCAAGATTTATCGTCTGCGATACCCGGGGGCTGCCATTTTCTTGATGTGTATAAAAAAATATTTTAATCCGAATGCAAAATTGTCTTTCTTCCTGATACAAAATCGCATTTGAGATTTAAAATATTTAACAAATATATACATACATTCTAAAAATGAAAATGTGTTTTATATTTCTTTGAAAATTACGATTTTACTAAATATAAATCTATTTTCTTGATACTATGACGTACGCGACGGAGCGAATTAATTCAAATTTATGGATGATGGCTTTCCCGAGCGTCAATAGTGACAAACTATGCATTCACCTGCTTTGAGATAATGGACTTCAAAAGTCAGAATGCGCGTTGTATAAATTATGTTCTGCTTTGCCAGGCAAGCCCAAGGAATCGGAGGGCATACTGGTATGTTCGAATCTCTTTGTGCGATGACTGGAATAGCGCCATCTATTAACAACTGTGCGTTGCACAAGAAGTGGGGAAGGCAAGCTGTAATCCCGTCCCATGAATCAGGGAAATTCCCTGCATAGATCATCATAATTGCAGCAGTTACTGCCCGGAGAGAGGGTACACATATCGTTTTGGCTGGGGGATAGGGGGCTTGAAAACTTGCGGACCTTGAAAGTTTTCGCGTCAAGTAGTGCGATCGGAATATGAACCACAGGGGCCACGGAACGTTGTTTTTGTTGTTGTTGTTGAGTAGGTTTGTTTGTTGTTGTTTTTATTTTGTTGGAGGTTCGGGTGGTGGTGGTGGTGATGTATATAAAGGGAGGTGTGATAAGGCCCAGGGGCAATAAAATAAAAGTGACAAATTCCATGAGAAATTTGTTTGTGTTTTTACTTTTGGATGCGGGATATGTAGCCCTCGTAGCAACAAGAGGGCAAATAAAATGATAAGTGCAAAATAAACACGGTAAAAAAATGATACTAAAACAAAGAACAGCATGAGGAAAGTTAGGGTAAACAAATGCAGAAGAATAAAGCAATATTAAGTTTGGGACACAAGAAAAGATAAAAGGACGAAAATATGAACGAACATAAGGAAGATATGTTCTGGAGGGGGTAGTTGTCCTGGGGTAGTTGTCCTGGGAGTAGTTGTCTGGGGGTAGTTGCCCGGGGGTAGTTGTCCAGGGAGTATTTGTTCGGATACGATATATACATGTATACCCGGCAGTTTTTTCGAGAGGGGAGTTCATAAACGACGGTTTTAGTACCAGATTTTATATTTCAAATGCTATGGAAGCATGGGTGTCGATCCCGGGAGGGGAAGATAGGTTATATACCCCCAAATAGTTCAGGAAGGGGATGGCCTGCATCATCACCCCCCCCCCCCCAAAAAAAAAAAAAAATAATAATTCACCAAATAAATGAAATGATCAAATAATATGATCAGGAGGAGGATAATGACCATGATGATTATTACTAATAGAAACACAGTCGATCAACATGGTCATAATTTTTGTTATGATTTTTTTATAAATTTAAAATGCATGATTAGGAATACCAAAATCAAGATTTCGAAGAAAATAATGAAATTAAGCAAGTTAGTTATTCCCAATAAACCACACTCAAATGCTCTGAAACGTGATTTTTTACTCAGGGTAATTGAAAGTCCCAACCGTGGGAGGGCATACTCCATTCCCACATCCATGGCCATAAACAGGGGCACACTGTACATGCTGTAAGGACGGTAGATGCTGATAAATTGTACGTTACTAAAATTACGTATTATGAAAATATTGCTACATCCCACCCAAAAATAAAAACACAAACAAAAACAAATTGTCTCACGGCAATTCCCAAGCCCGTATCCGGACAACTACCCCTACAACTAATCTCCAGGACAACTACCCCCTACGATAACACCCCCCCCCCCCCTCCCCGCGCAAATTTCCTCTCCCCAAATGGACGATTGTTCGAAATGGAGTGGAGAAACGGGAGGATCTGGATCTGAGTGAGTGTGTGTGTGTGTGTGGCGGGGTGTCCTCTCCTACCGCGGAAGGGACTTTTCTTAGTTAATGAACTTAAATCATAAATTAGTATAGTTCACTTTTTTTTCAAATAGCGATAATATGTTTGACAAAAGCCGGAAATGCATTTTAAGGTTTTCTTAAATACAATACCGTGGGGTTGTCCTTCATCCATTTCCCTTTCATATTTGATTTAAATAGCGACCCTCTTCTTCAATTATAAATAACGACCCTCTTCTTCGATTATGAATAGCGACCCTCTTCTCCGATTATGAATAGCGACCCTCTTCTCTGATTATGAATAGCGATCCTCTTCTTCGATTTCACAGCACCGAAACAGCTCTACTTAAAATTAAAGACCTCAGCCTGACCGAATTTTGAAATATACCCTTTATTCATCCACGGGGAGCTATATATTTTCTGAACAAATTGAAACCAACTTCATGAGATTCCGTTTTATTTCCTGTGGAATGAGTAACAGCGTCCCGAATGTTGAGCCCCGGTGGTTTGGGCCCCGTCTCTGAGGAACGCTACTTTGCGGGGGGTGAAAATTTGATGACGACATATCGTGTAGACGCACTCGGAGCTGTATACATGACATTTCGTCACACGTCTAGCGACCCCCTGCAGTGTTACGCCATAGGGAAAGGGGCGGACCAAAAAATTATCTTTTTTATTTTTTATGGATAAACGGAGACGAAAATTTATGAATAACCAGGGTAATTATATTCTTTGTTTACTAAGCTTTACGTCAATATATGGTTGTTTTGGGTCAGGCTGAGGTCTTTAAGAATAATCTCTTAATGGCCATGGACAGACAGAAAGTTACATTGTTGATCTTGCTTGACTTAAGTGCAGCATTTGATACTATTGTTCATGATGTTTTAGTAGTGCACATTACGTACTTGTTTTGGTATTGATGGAACAGTTCTTGATTGGATCGAATCTTATCTTACTGATAGGCAGCAAAAAATACGAATTGATGAAGTTGATTCAAAAATTTTTAAGGTATTCCATGGTGTAACCCCAAGGCTCGCGCCTTAATTGGCCCTTTACTTTTCACTTTATACACTAGCAAACTTATCAAAGACATTCAAGAAAATTTTCCTATGGTCTCTTGTCATTGCTACGCAGATGACACTCAGTTATACATTTCTTTCAATCCTAATCACGAAATGCATGAAAAAATATCAGTTTTTGAGGCATGTATTAAGTATGTACGCTCATGGATGCTTCAAAATAAACTTAAGCTAAACGAAAGTAAGACAGAATTTATGATAATTGGAACATCCCGACAAATATCAAAACTTGATATCACTAGCATAAGAGTCGGTAATTCAGTTGTAAATTCATCCAATACTGTAAGAAATTTGGGTGTTTGGTTTGATACCACTCTGAACATGGAGACACATATATGCAAAGTGTGTAAAGCAGCTTTCTATATGCTCTACAATCTTCGTCACATTCGAAAATATCTAGACCAGAAAAGTGTAGAAACTTTAGTGCATGCTTATGTTACTAGTAAGATTGACTCTCCATAACTATATTTCTCCTCTCCTTTTTGTAGCTCAGATGGTTTTTTCCTAGATTATATGACTTATGTAACCAACGTTTATTATCGATAGTTTTATTATGATTTTCTGTATATAGTTTTTTTTCCGTTGAGTAAGTCTTGTTTTCACATTTATGTAATCTTCGCCTACTTTATAAAAATGTTATGTTTTATTTTGCTACTTTAGTACATTCTTATTACTTGTCGTACGTGTACGATAGTCTTGTAGCCGTACTAATGTGTTTTCTTAGTGTATTTTTTAATCAGTTATTTAGGTAAGGACCCCATTGGAAATAAGCCATTTCGGCTTTCATGGGCTATCCTGTCATGGTACCTGGTTATGTTTGTATTGCAATATACCTGACGAATAAAATAAAATCAAATAAAATCAAACGGATTACTGCTTGGTTTACCAGAGTCACATACAATGAAGCTTCAACGTATACAGAATGCCTGCGCTAGACTAGTTTGTAACTCCTCAAAATTTTGCCACATTACTCCTCTTTTAATAACACTTCATTGGTTGCCAGTGAGGCAGCGTATTGCTTTTAAAATTCTCTTGATTGTGTTTAAGGCCTTAATTAAGGCCGAATTACATTTCTGAGTTACTTACTTTAAAATCAAATCCACATTGATATAATCTCAGGAGTACAAATGACACATTGCTTCTAAAAATGCCTACTTACAGGACGAAGGTGACAATGGGAGATCGAGCTTTTTCTTGCGCAGCACCTAAGATTTGGAATAATCTTCCTTTTAACATGAATTCGCAGTCAGTGCGCTCTTTTAAGACTAAGTTAAAAACCCACCTGTTTGTAGAAGCTTTTCTCTAGTTTCCTTTTAGTGTATATCACTTGTGTGATGAACTACTATGTAACAATTGATTATCAAGCAATTGGTCCCTTATGATAAGCGCAGTAGAGTACGTATATGTGTATAGTTATTGCGCTATAAATGTACGTATTATTATTATTATTATTATGATGATGATGAATAGCAACCCTCTTCTCCGATTATGAATAGCGACCCTTTTCTTCGATAATGAATAGCGACCCTCCTCGATTATGAATAGTGACGCTCTTCTTCCATTATGAATAGCGACCTTTATGAATAGCAACCCTCTTCTGCTATCATGAATAGCGACCCTTTTCTTCGATATGACTAAAGTCCCTGGTATTATGAATAGCGACCCTCTCTCCGTATTATGATATAGCGACCTTTACGTCTTATTATGATTGACGGTGCTTATGAATAATGACCCTTATGAATAGCGACCCTTATGTCTTATTATGAATATGGACCCTTATGATAAACTACCCTGATTTGGTATTATGAATAGCGACCCTCTTTCCGTATTATGAATAGCCACCCTTATGTCTATTATGAATAGCGGTCCTTATGAATGTTTTTTTTAATAGCGGTCCTGACTAACGAGCGGACCACCGTCAAGCTACCTGATTATGCTGTAGCCCTGCTTCGTTCATAATTTATTCAATGTATTTATCTCATTTCATACATTATTATGCATAATCATGTATTCAGTATTGATTTGATTTGATTTGATTTATTTATTTAAACACGGTATAAGCCCAATTCAGCTACTTGGCTGGTTTACAATGGGGCCGTGTATCAATAAAATACAATGAAAATAAATATAAATACAAGTATTAAAACAACAATTGCATGCACAGGAAAAAAATGATAAAATAATATATACAGAAATCATAGGTCTTAGAGAAATATTACAAAAGGTATAAAGGTATAAAAATTGAAATATATAAACATATTTTAAAGATATGTAATATGAAATATGAAAAATAAAATACGATAAAGTAATGTGAAATGACACAAAATATATAATTTGGTTATGTTAAATATAAGGAAATCTATCACGTATTTAATGTCTCGATAAAATTCAATTATTATAGTATTCAATTATGTATTCAGTTATGAATTCAAGTATTCAAATATGTATTTAACTATGGATTCAATTATGTATTCAATTATGCATTCGACAGGTATAATTATGTACTGTGAGCTGTGATATGCCCGAAAATTATATGTTCAAAATATGCAGAAACCAATAAAGGAAAGTAAATAAAAAAGAACCGAAGAAAATGAAGAAAGGTTAAAAGAGGGTCTTTGGATCACAACAATCAATTCTAAGAACATGAAGAAATAGAGAGTGAGATGAAGAAAGAGGTAAAATGGACTAGAGAAGAAAAAGTCAGATAACAAAGCACAGCCGATAACAGACATGATATAAGGAGATGAATTGAAAGAATATACAACTTAGAAGCAGAGGATGAGTGAAGACCAGTGTGGCCAGCGAAAAAAATACTATTCTGCTAGGGAGAAGCGAAAATTCAGCAAAATCAAAATTTTACTCAAATATGCTCTGACAAGCATTAAAAAAATAAAGAGGGTTATCAGCATTTTGGGGAGGACTCTTACTAGAAAATTCGTACACAAAATAGTGATTATAAATTTTACACAGCATTGCCAATAATATTTAGAGACTTGAATGATTAGTTGCAATGAAATCTCTCTTATTAGACTCAAAATTTTCAGTGAGTTTTGCTCTTCCTGCTCAAGTCACCGGACTGCAGGTCACACGGGTTCGATTCCCTGCCACGGCACTAACGTCCTTTGGCAAGACATTAATCTACATTTGCCACTCTCCACCCAGGTGAAGTAATTGAGTACCCGGTAGGAAGAAATTCCTTGAATGCTTGAGCACCTTATCATGGTCGCTCGGCTAAATAGTCCGGCAGCCATGGGGGGTAAGATTGCATTGGAATGTTATAGTTTTTTTTTTAATTGATATGGACTGTTTAGACCTTCTATTTTAACAATCCACATGCTGGAGCTCTGTCAGCATTGAGCAATTTGAGATATACCCGAAAATCCAAAATGGCCGCCGGCGGCCATCTTGGAAATGCTGTTTACCTACTTTAAACATCCCTAGAATTTTCAAAAATGGGTAATAAAGGTTTTTTGGGATGGAGAATCCAAATCTGAGGTTAGTTTGAAGATATGACTATGTTTTGAGGTCTAGATATAAAATGACGTCTAATTTTCAAGATGGCCGCCATATAAACATGCTGTATAGGCCTAGTAATGTATAGACTGCTAGGCCTATGTAAAAGCGCACAAAGAACTGATTTATCCTTTAACTCTATCCCCTTTTATTTGGACAAGGGGTAGGGGCATAATGTAGATAAGGTTAAGCCCTAAAGGTTAGGTTTATTAAGTAAAATAATTATATCAGAGTTAAGTGCAAAGTTTCAAAATAGCAATGTTGCTGTTCTGTAAACTTTTTAGGTATACATCATTTTCAAGGTATCCTTCTGATATGACTTTTTTTTCTACCTCTTGTTTGTTTTGAAAGTAATCTCTTTGGGATGATACAATGTAATGATCAAACTGGGCCCTAAATGACTGTTAAAGATTTTTTACACCACTCTGCTGTTGGAGAATCTGTCCCTCTCCCTGATGAATAGTGTGATGGAACAATTCTACAATCCTGCTCCTGAAGTGCTAGAGCCATACTGCTAATTTTGCCAAAACTGCTGTAAAGTGACTTCATGTTCATGATTATCAGTCTTTATCCTATACTGTTTATTTATCTAATTCCTCTGCTTCTTCTGGATAGCTAGAAATATCTCTTGCCTCTCTTGTTTGGTCATTGTGACAAGTTAAAGAGCCATTACACGAACAAATATTGTGCAGGCTAGATTTGCCTTATGAAAGCCACATCGAGAACACGTACAGCGGATGAGTTTCAAAATGCTTGCAGGAGCTAGTTGTACTTGTGGAGGAACTGTCATTGGTAGGAGTGAATTGCTTTTCTCTTCCTTCATATACAGTAAGCATAATTTGTCGGGTCTGGGACATTACGATTGAGATCCAGGGCCTATCTCCATATCCACGTTTGAAGGTGGGCACGTTTCACATTTCAGTGAAGGCTTCTGTTGCAGGGAAGAGAGATTTGGCATGTTTGTTGCTCCTGGTCATCCTACTTTTCATCGCCATGTGCTCCAACGTGCCTCTGTCATTGGTTTAGCACTGGGTTGCCCATAACAAGCTCCAATAAGTGCAGTTGCTTCATGCATGACATCAGCCATGTCACCCTCAATAGGGAGTTTTCAAATGTGTCAATGTGAACACCGTCCTAGATCATCCCAGCGACAATGGACTGCTTTGTGTTAACTGCATACAAAGTAGGTGAAGCGATCGGTTCACGTTTTAGAGAAGACGGCAATACCATGGCATTCTCGATCTGACTAGTGGACGAGGGAGAAGCCAGTGGACGGGTGAGCCGTTCTTGAACAAAGCGCTGTATGCAGTTGACACAAAGCAGTCCATTGTAGCTGGGAGGATCTAGGACGGCGTTCACGTTGACACAATCGAAAACTCCCTGTCTCCTGACTCCAACTGCATCCCAGAATTGTTTCTAAGGACTTTCAGCAGAGTTCCCTTACCAATGCAGAAACATGCCCCAACTGTGTCATAGCCGGTCAGCGCGTGACCTGGCAGCATCAGGTGGACGATTTCATTATACTTGTTGACTGTTCCAGGCATGTCAATGACGGTCCTGTCTTTGATTGGCGACTCCATCACTAAAGGTGATGTAAGACCTTGATCATGGTAATCTGTATCGTCAATGATCACTTGAGTGAAACTTCCCTCATCGGCTGCCAGTTTGATGGCTTGCTGGAGGGGGCTGCACTCACATATATATGTCACACAGGTATGTGCCGCTGTGACGTCCCCCATTTTCAACCTTCTTGGGTCGCTCCCATGATATGCGATTTTCATTAAACAATTCATGCTGTAATCACAGTAGCGATCGAAGATTAAATACGTCTCTCCAGATTTAAGATGGTCGGCTACCTTGCTCTTGAATTTGTTAAAGTAATCCATCACAGTTGCTTGTCTTGTCAGTGATGATGACGGCCAGCTGGGGATCCACAGGAGGGCACAGCCATCAATCACTGTGCGTAATTCACCTTGCTGTCTTCCTGTCTGTCTTGTCAAACTGACTTCAACCTTAATCTGATTCTTCAAGGTGGCCTTGGATTTAGCAGTTCGCATGTCACCTGCACAGTCCCCAGTGGAGCCACTCAATGTGACTTAGGGACCGCATGACCGTTACCAAAATCGCCAGAAAAGGGGTCGATTTCAAGGAACGCCTGCAGAGAGAATATTCCTCGAAATATAGAAAATAGGGGTGCGAAGGTGTCCTCGAAATTGATAAAATAGGTGTCAGGAAAGGGAAGAAAACCTGGGAAGAAAAATCCTGGAAAATGTCTTCATCAATACAAGCACCAATGTTGGTGTTGTGTTGAAAGATGTCATCATGAAAGTGAATCTTGTTTGCAAGGACACTGAGGATGGATCAGAGGAGGACATGATTGGGCGTCAAATTTGTTCTGAGCCAGCATGATGCAAATACGCTAACAGATTCATTTTGTATGCAATCAGAATGCAAGGTCAGTTAGTCTCACCTCACAAAGCAGAAATACAGCAGTTGAAAACTCTGGTCCTGATCATGGAAGAATTCGTATCAACGTTAGCCCAACACGAAATCCTGAAGATGATAGTAGAAGGAGATCTACACGCAGAAGAAACATTCAGTTATAGGCTTAAACTTCCAGAGTTTGTTGACTAGTGCAAGTGTGCAAGAAATTGTATATGACATTTCAGGACATTACATTTGGCAACGAGAGGTATTAAAACAATTAATTGTTGATCTTGTCTTGGACAAATTTATTTTGCCTTACAGAACACCAGATTTCGGATATGCGTTACCGATTTCGTATGTACTGAAATAGGACCGAACTTAGTGAACTTAGTTAACTGAATATTAATTGTGTGTGAACTTGTAATTCGAGGAATCGGGTCTTGTTAATGAAAAAAGGATATAATGTCTTGTCCTTGAACTATGGTAAGATAGGGGTGAGTTTTTTTTTGGTTTTTTGGGGGGTTTTTTTTTTGGATTTTTTTCCACACTCTTTTTAAGGCCGGGTGATTTCAGTCTCTTGAGCGTATTAAAAATTTACTTTCCATTTATTTCTATAAGATTCATTTACTCTTTCAATATACTTCTTTGTAATATATAATTTTTTATATTGTGTATACACATTATATTTGTTACATTGTACTAAGCCAACTATATGATTTTATTTTAGTTGCAATAAATGAATCAATCAATAAAAAAAAAAAAAAAAAAAAAGAGTCCTTACAATAGGGGTATTTCAAAGTACCATTTTTTTCCTGGTTTTGACGTAAAAAAAGGGGGGGGGGTAAATTTCACAAATTGTCCTTGAAACTGACTGGAAAAGGGGGTTATTTGCATTTGTGGTAACGGTCATACCCATCTCCCTCTTCGGGCGAGTGGCTTCACCGGGCCACAGTCACCACGGTGTAGGCACAGCTAGGTGAGAGTTCACAAGACATCACATCACAGAAATTTAGATCATAATAATAATATATAAGATTTATAAGGCGGCGAATCAACTTGATGATCAAATGCTCAAGGCGCAACTTGCACAAAAGATCCCTCGAACTTGCTTGTACTTCAATTACTTGTGAGTAGACCAATTTGGTGTCATATAATTTTGACTCACCAAAGTCGATGGCCTTCTTCCCCATGCTCATCAATACCACCTTCTTTGATATAGGAGCAGAGTAACCTTCGGCAGATTTTGTTCAAATTCTTTCATCTGCTTCATTTCTATTGCATGCAATATCTACATTCACTGACTCTGGAGCAAGACGGCCATTCACAACATTTACGATCATGGCTTTTGGATGACCATTTGGCTCCAAGGGAAGATGCAGGTATCTAATTTACTTCTACCCTTTCTGTCGATTTTGTCTTGCTGAGATACGAGATGCATACTCCTCTTTTTGTTTTGTAGCCCTGCAACATGATGCATTTTCCTGAATGTCAGACAGATCTTGAAGCATCTTTCTGCAAGCATGCAAACTAAGGGCCCATGTCTTCATGGTTCCAGGTTTGAGTGTGATTCCGATGATGCCACACTTGCCATGTCCATACCTCGTGAAGGTACTCTCTATATATGAACATATCGCTCCATATGCCGTTCCAGATCCCTTGATTATGGCGCATGACATGCTCACCTTGCCAGAAATTCTGAAGGACGTCTTCTGGAAGAGCTTCCATGCTCCTGAGATAGAGCAAAGAATATTGAGCATAATTAACGTGTGCGGATGCAAAGAAGTAGGGGATCATGAGCTTCACTGCCTGGAGATGAAGGGCCCAATCAGCTTCTCGCCCTCACATACATCATCATGGTGAGCACAGGATTGATGAGATTTTGAACCCACATCTTTGTTGTGCAACTCCGTAGCACAAGGTTTTCTAGTTCAGAAAGTAGCTCTCTTTGGGACTTCACATGACCAGTTGAAAGAGTATCTCGAAGGAGCTCTTCAGCTACCATCTGAATGGCTCTCATGTTCAATTTCATAGGGAGTTTCGTACCTGTCATCATCTTGCCAACACCTTCAAATGTGGATGCCAATATCTCTGCAAGACCAGTGTCAGATCATTTTTTGGAGCAAAAATGTTTAAAAACATGTATACATGTACATGTGTAGATGTGAGTACATGTACTTTTTGTCATCTACAAAAAGTGAACGTCATTTGTTTTGTCTTTAGTGTATATATATATATATATATATATATATAGTGTGTGAGGGTGTGTGTGTGTGTGTGTTTTGGGAAGGGGGCTACCCTCCCCCCTCCCCCCCGACCCTGACCCATCCCTCATCCCCATATCCCCACTTCACTTTTGGCTTTTGTTTCTAAATATCAGGGAAAAAATACAAAATCTTATTTAATCGACTTTGTACTGAATATCATAGGAATATTTGTATAGGCCACTGGGGGCGCCATCTTGACAATAAGCCGCCATTTTATATCTAAACATCAAAACATTGTCATATCTTCAAACTAACCTCAGATTTGGATTCTCCATCCCAAAAAACCTTTATTACCCATTTTTGAAAATTCTAGGGATGTTTAAAGTAGGTAAACAGCATTTCCAAGATGGCCGCCGGCGGCCATTTTGGATTTTCGCGTATATCTCAAATTGCTCAATGCTGACAGAGCTCCAGCATGTGGATTGTTAAAATAGAAGGTCTAAACAGTCCATATCAATTAAAAAAAAACTATAACATTCAAATGCAAACTTAGGCCAAAAATCCGGGTTTGGCTGCCGGACTAAAAGCCGGGGTAATAATATGATTGCAGGGCCCTCAGGGAGAACAGTATATAATACTGATGAGGCTACCCTGGGTAAACAAGACATATTATTATTATTATTATTATTATGTATAATGTATAATTAAATCCTCGCATTCTGGATTAAAAGATAAATGCAAAACGTCAGTAAAAGGAAACACTTTATTGCTGTGGACCCACGCTACTCCAGTGAAAATGGTCTTGTGGTAGCAACCAAATCAAATCTAAGAGAAATACAGAGCGATATGAAGAAAGAGATGCACAGACTAAAAAAAAAGGGAGAAGAACAGATACAAACATAACAAAGCACAGTCGATAATGTAAAGATGAATAATTGAAAATGAAATTTCTTTGCTCGAGGTCATGAAATGAATGTTGGAAGCTGAGAATGCATGGATGAAGACACACATAATGGGAAGATTTTTCGGGTACCCCGAGGATCTTAATTGGAGGCATGATAAATATATCTTTTATTCATGACAAATTGATGATCCTTATCGGATTAAGTATGGATCATAGACACCAAGATCCTCATTCACCTATTCATATAGCTTCGGAGATTCATCCAGCGACTCGTATAAAGAGAAGAATGTGGAAGCGAAATGGTGAGTTTTATTGCCTATCGCTGCTTTTTATTGAAAATATACAACAACCAAAAAACGAGTTGAGTGTCCTTCTTTCTTATTATACTCTCCCCCTTCCGTCTCCACCCCTTCTCTCTCTCTCTCTCTCTCTTTCTCTCTCTCTCTCTCTCCCTCTCCCTCTCTCATCACCTCTCTCTTTCTCTCTCTCTCTCTCCCTCTCTCATCACCTCTCTCTTTCTCTCTCTCTGTTTCGATATTTCCTCTCTGTCTCTGCCTGCCCCTATTTATGTTTGTGTTGTGTTGGTGTGAGTGTGTGTGTTTTATTAATTTTAACGAAGCATGTCTTAACTTTAAAACGTTTAAGTCTATTTACATGATTTACTTGTATACTGTGCATTCAATGTATGACATAATTTGTTTCAATGTATGATATAATTTGTATGTGATTATGTGATTATTTTCAATGTATGATATAATTTGTACGTGATTATGTGAAAAGGGAAAGAAATAAAAATGGAAAGAAACAAACGTTTAGAATTAGAAGCTATTACAGATAGTGACAAATTGTTGGAGAAGAAATAGAAATGAAATGATGAATTTATATGAATGTCAGTTCAAGATGGATTTATGTAGTGATTGTATACATGGTAATGAAAAAAATAAACTTAGAACATATAGATTATTCAAGCAGGATATGAACATTGAAAAATACATGTCCCATCTTAAAAATTACAAACTACGCGAAAATATATGTCGACTTGGAATCAGCTCACACAATCTACCAATAGAAACCGGAAAACATAAATCCCCTCTCATCTACGAATTTGTAATGAATGTAATATGGGAAAAGTTGGAGATGAACTTCACAATATAATGGAGTGTACGAGATTTAGTACTGAAAGAAATACATTTTTTAAACAGAAATGAATGAAATATATGAAGCATTCAAAGGTTTTAATAAGGAAGACAAATTTGTAAAAATCATGAAATTTGACAATGAAATTGCACTGTAAAATATTTCAAATCCATCATAAATACCCGTGGTCAATTTTGAATCCCTGAATTATTGTTTTGACCCAATCATTGTTTATATCAATATAATATTCCAATTTGATATACTATGTTATATAATTTGTCTCATGTTAGTCCTATTATGATTCTCTATTGCATTGTTTATATCAATATGATATCCAGTTTGATGTAATGTTATATAATTTGTCACATGTTGAACATGAGTAGTGACATTATGATTTTCTATTTCATTATTTACATCAATATGGTAACCACTTTGATGTTATATAGTTTGCCACAGGTTAAACCTGAGTAGTAGTATTATGATTTGCTATTTTTTCTCTCTTTCTTTCCATTTCATTTCCATATGATTGTTACTTTCTTTATCTAAATCTTGTATTGTAAAACAAAATATTGATGTCAATGTCAATGAAGTTTCTCAATAAAATACAAAATACCAAACAAAAAAGTGCATGTGAGACAGGGGCTATGTCCCCTCTTCTCTCTCTCTCTCTCTCTATCTCTCTGATTTAAAATCTAATTTGCTTTTTTTTTTCTCACACGCATCATTTTTTCTGAGCGGCACTTTGGTGGGGAAATGGGTAAATGGGTAAATGGGTAAATGATCACTACCCCCCCCCCCCTCTCTCTCTCTCTCTCTCACTCTCCTTGCAGTTTGAAACAAATATCCCTATCCCCGGACCACTATTCCCAGGCAACTATTCCCCAGGACAATAACCTGGAAACTATCAGTAAGAGTAGTGCATTTATTCCCCTAGGTAATTGGCCGAGGGAGTACATGTCCTATAAGGCTGTTGCCGTGGGACGATTTTTTGCTATGGGATATTTTTCCTAGAAAGTATTTATCCAGGGGTATATATTATCGGGTTGACGATGTCCTTGGAGTACATAATTGTCCTAGCGGTGTTTGTCTGGGAATGATACAGTCTTCTTCTTTTTTTCTTTTTTTCTTTTTTTTTTTTGGGGGGGGGGGGGGCTCGTTTTCCAAAGGTTCGTAATCCCGAAGTTTATAATTCTGAAGAAAAAACAATTCCCATTCCAAGAGGTTCATAATTCCGAAAATGAAATAAGGTTCGTAATACCGAACATATTTTGTTGCATTACTCCAAAGGTTTATATTCCGAAGGTTGTTATTCCGAAGGTTTGTTTATTAAAATGGTTTAGAATTCCGACAATGAATTAGGATTTTAATTCCTAAAATGGAAAAAGGGTTCATAATTCCCAAAGTGAATTTTCCAAATTCGTCCCTGTTTTCACGAAGTGACGGTAATGAGGAAAATCGCATATTTTTATAATTTTGATTTTTTTTTTCATTTTTGGACATCATTCACTAACATCTTGAACCTCACACCTCACATCTGTCTAATTATGTAACTATGGTGATATAGTCAACAAGAAAATACGTAGTAAAAGGATTTTCTGTTTTCACGAATTAAGTGCCGTCCCGTATGTTTTACGTGCGCGGCTGAGGTCCGTCACTTCGTGAAAACAAAAATGAGCGCGTCCTTGAAATGACGGTTAAATGTGCGGTGATCAAATCCCATATGTTTTACGCGCGCGCGGCTGAGATCTGTCACTTCGTGAAAACAAATCAAAGCGCGTCCTTGAATTTTGTGTTTTCACGAAATGACGGTTATGTTTACAGCTCATTTTCCCAAAAAAATATTTTAAAAATATGCAAATAATTGAACATAGAACAAAACACTGAAATATGATGTATCCCAGGATATTTTGGAAACATTGAAAGCGATTTATTCAATAATAATAATAATAATATATAGCATTTAAGGTACGCCTTCTATCTAGTTTCCTATTCAGAGGAGCAGAGGGATGTAATAGGGAAGGGGGGGGGGGGGTTCATTTGAAATATGATGAGAACAAATATGTTTTAAGACCGGACTTGGATGATTCTACAGAATATGCATTGCGAACACTTGAAGAAAGTGCATTCCACAGAACAGGAGCACTAGTAGCAAAAGCCTTTTCACCAAATGAACATTTGACTCTAGGGGTGTCAACAGCCCAATCCCTGAAGATCTCAGATTTCTAGTGGGAACATATTCTGAAATCAGATCATCAAAATAGTGAGGAGCACAACCATTATTACAATTTTCCATGTAAGCATCAAAATCTTGAATTTAATACGCTCCACAACAGGCAACCAATATCGGGGTATATTTCGAAGTCTTACTGAGAATTCGGGCAGCAGCATTTTGCACTCTCTGTAACTTAAGAATTTGATCACTGTTAGCATTGAACAACAATGCATTACCATAGTCTAAACGAGAAATTATGTATGAATGTATAACAGATGAAGTTACTTTATCAGACATAGATTTTCTCACACTATTAATATTACGAATTTGGAAAAATAAATTTCTACATGTTAAATTCACATGGGCAGACATTGACATCTCAGAATCGAATTGAACCCCAAGATTACGTACACTGGGCTTTGCGTTAATAACAGAATTACCAACATGCAAAGAATGACATTGAATTTTAGACATTTGTTTTCGTGATGCTATAATCAAAAATTCACTCTTGTCATCGTTCAACTGTAATTTATTACAAATCATCCGCTTTCTTTTAGTTGGGCGTCATCCGTCCCTTCGAATCAAAGCCATTTTTTTAGGGAGGGGGGGGGGGGTTGTTTTTGTTTTAGTTTTGGGAAGGAAGCCTAAACTTTTCGTCAAATTTCTTTGATTTTAGTTAACAAAATAGTAACAATTGTACAGTTGTAAGCTTTTACAAACATTGCATATAGCTTATATTATACAGAGAGGGAATACAGCCCGATTTTCAGAGTTAGAGGGTATATTTATCAGGAGGTCGTTGACCATAATTCACTTGTTGCCTGTCGTCTGTTCACTTGCTTGGGTTGACGTGCCCCTAGCTTTTTAACAAAGAAAACCTAACTTAATCCGAAAAACGGTACGATTTCACTTCATTGTGTACATCCCAAGAAAGCTCTCCCAGAGAACGACAGTGGGTTAATACAAATTAGCTTTCTCTACTTGTCAACTCGTGGTACCTATCCACTAGAAACTTAACCAATGAA
This sequence comes from Heliocidaris erythrogramma, assembly GCA_025617745.1. NCBI lineage: Eukaryota > Metazoa > Echinodermata > Echinoidea > Camarodonta > Echinometridae > Heliocidaris > Heliocidaris erythrogramma. The sequence goes on along the minus strand of CM046865.1, from coordinate 33,320,761 downwards.
ATCAGTGTCACTATTTCATGCTTCATTATCCCGGACTACGACGCGTTTTCTCTGACTCCTCGTTATTTCTCACAAACTTTCCTACCCATTGAATTCATCGGGGAGGGAAGATAAATTACATATTAATCGGTTTCTTGGTGTGAAATGTCTGGATTTAGCGGATAATCGTGCGTCGGTTACAAACTAAGCGGCTTTTACTCACAGAAGATCTTTCCGCTGTTCCGTTGTAAGATTACTAGATAATCTAAGAATTTCATTGTGGAGAGAATGATTGAGATCCTGACAAATCTTTTGGGGATGATTTCAAGGATTTTACTCTTATTCTTTGATATTCAGCCCTTCACGTGTGATCCTTTTCTCCTCTGCTTCTCATTCGTTACAATCAATTTTCCTCTCTTTTTATATTCTCTTCCAGAATTCTATTATCTTTGTAAATAATGTCAGAACAGATTGAAATGCATGGAATACAATGAGGTAGAGAAACAAAATTACCTGTCAGAATTTCACGCTATACAGCTAACTTTGCTCTCCTTTTCTTAATTTCCATACCAAAATTGAATTCGCAACAACAACCAAAACAAGAAGAACAAAATAAAACCATAAAATTAATTACCTGTAATAATTGTCCAGATATATTTGTTGTAGGGAGTTTTCATGGACCTGAGAACAGGAATGCTGGGGGTATATACTGGATCGTGGTACTACCAAAATGTGATTACCTTTTTTTTCTCTCTCTCTTCTTCTTTTTGAACATCACTAAGATTGATAAAATGCAAAATGACATATCGGAAGAATGGTTCTTTTACAACGGCATCCCCATCCTACGACCAGAGACAATTTTTGTTTTAAGTATTCTTTTATTAAGTTCTTTTCAGTGAAATCAACAGTCTGTACAAAAATAGAAAAATTACAATCACGAATAAAGTTTAAACAGTAACTTTTACAATTTTCAAATATATATATAAATACCCGTGAAAATGTATACATTCAAGAAGGAACAAAGAAGTTACACATGCATGTACTTGTAATTCACTAAAGATATCAGCCTACTTCAATTATACAGATATAAAACTGTTCCTTTTCTGGGAGAGAACAGAAAGGAAAAGGAAAAGATGAGAAAAGAAGAAAAAAACATCCCAACACAAGACATGGTAGGCTACGGCTGAATTTCACTTCCAGAGCCCTCCCCCCCCCCCCCCCCCCCTCTTCACATTTGGTTGCCAGGTGTGTCTTATGCTCAGAGAGAAAGCTGTAAACCCACCTCCAAAATATTTCCAAATACTATCCCTGGATAAGAACAATTTAAAACTAACAAAAGGCGTTTGGTAATCGACGTGATTTATGGTAAAGACGGAGATTGTCGTGCTATGATTCGCTTTAAGCTCTCGGGTATTCACTTTCATAGATGTTTTAACCTCTATGGATTTCGATAATCAGAAGCAAAAAAAAAAGGGGGGGGTTCAGTTGTTACCAGACTTCATGACGATAATAGTAACAACAACAACTACTACTACAACAGTAGCCAAAACAACAATAATGATAATGATGATAATGAAAATAGAAATATAATATCAATAGAATTAATGATAATAATAATAAAAATGATAATAGAAATAATAATGATGATAATAACAATAATGATAATATAATAATAATGATTATTATGAATAATGATAATAACAATGTTATTATTATCATTATTGTTATCATTATTATAATTTTCATTATCATTATTATTACTATACTATAATTTTCCATTATATTATTATCATTTTTCTTCCTTTCCGGATATGACTGAGATGAATCAAATGATGATAGAAGAACCAACTGATTTACACTAGTTTTACATGGTACATACAGAAAATATTTTTTTAATAATATTTTCTGTAGTACCATGTTTGGCTATTAGACCAGATGGCATTAGACCAAGTGGCAATTTACCTATAATAAAAGAAAGAGATGTATGCATCATTCTCAAAAATATTTTAATGACAAAAAAAAAGACGAAAGAAAAAGAAAGAAATAATGTTGAAGATTTGGTGGGTATATCTTTATCTGTCGTCATGAAGCAAATGTTTGTCTGAGCTGGGAGAATTTGATTTCATTCCTATAGGATATCCGAGATTACCCCTCGACTGCTGCCTTACACTCGTCGTGGTATAAAAAGCTTGATAGATGGTATATTTTAAAAAATGGAATAAGAAGTTCTATTGAATAATATAATTCATACCCTTCATCCACACCCCTTTTCTGTCTCTCTCTCTCTCGCTCGTTCCCTCTCTTGTTCTTTACATCAATATCAGCCTCTCTCTTTCTCTCTCTCTCTCTCTCTCTCTCTGTCTCTACCCTCTTTCCCTTGCTCTTGATATTTCTTGTTCACTCTCTTTCGCCACTATCTCTCTCTCTCTCTCTCTCTCTCTCTCTCTTGAAGGGAAATCGGACCTTGCTAATGAGACGATAAAACATAAGAAACACAGTATGGTGAAAGTTTGAAAGAAATCAGACAAGGAATAAGAAAGTTATGAATGTTTGAAAAATGAGATCACTAAATCTAAGAGAATCTCAAATCTGCAATTTGGTGAGTCGACTGTGACATATTGGCGGTCAACTGTCCAGCTTAATAATTTTGTATCATTAATTTGCTGTTTTCTCCTATAGGCGCCTTTTTTCTCGGGCAGTACTCTCAATATATTGTAGATAGCCTATTGTTCACATGAAAGAAGGAGATCCTACTGAGTAATACATTTTGAAAAAAAATGACATTTTATTCACTTTGTGTGTTGGAGCAAGTGAGTGGGCTGTCCGCCACTACATCACAGTGACATTACAGATTCGGCCAATTTGAAATTCTCATACGTATAGTGATCATGTCCATGTTTATGTTTCTTTTATATATTGTGAATTGTCGATTATTTTTTATGCCTCAAATGTATCATTGTTTTTTATTGTATGTTTGAGTGGAAATAAACTTTGAATTGAATTGAATTGAATTGATTTATAACTTTCCTAAATTCATAACTTTATTATTGCCTGTACGATTTCGTTCAAAATTTACCCAATCTGCTTTCCTGATATTTCCTCTTTCTTTCAGAACAACTTGCCATTAAGGTCGGATTTCCCTTTAAGAAAATAGTTATCTTTTGGGGTCTTTAACCACCAAGCACAGCTTTCAATTTAGGCTCCTGCATTTTTTACTTCTATTTTACACTTTTTTAGAAGATTCTGCAGGCAAACCGTTTGATTTCATGCATGTATGCTGTATTCATCTGTTTCATCATGTTTTTGTTGTAAAGGAGTTCAGTAGAATGTGAAATATGAAAATAAATCTTCAGGTGCTACAATTTTTGTCAGCTAGATATCTCATCAGCTGCGACCCCCACAACAAAATTGACGAGTCCAAACGGTATAACCAATCAGGAGCGATTAGCCACGTTCCTGCACACCTCAAAGTAACTTAACGGGGTGTCGTTCGTCCAATAGCTGAATTGCATATCTCATTATATCGTTACTATGAAATATGATTATTATCTCTCTCTCTCTCTCTCTCTCTCTCTCTCTCTCTCTCTCTCTCCTCTCAATTTCTCACACACTCTTGGTATCGTGGGGGAACAATACTCTCGAGGTAGCAAAGGTGAATCGCAAGGCATTATGCGTGCCTACAAGGCCTATCTTTCGGAGCGATTGTTTAGGAATAAGGCCTTATTTTAGCTTTTATATCAGAGGAATAGATGTCGGAATTCGGAGTGTGGGAAAAGGTACAGCGGTGAATTCACACGCGTGGCAAACCTGAAGTCAACAACCACAGAGACAGAGATGACGAGAGGGATAGAGATAGAGAGAGAGGGAAAGAAAGAAAGGAAGAGGCTGAGATATAGTCAGAGATGGAGAAAGAGAGCGAGAAAGAGGAAGAAAGAAAGAGGCTGGGGTATAGTCAGATAGAGAGAGAGAGAGAATGTGACAGAACTTAGAAGGAAAATGTAGAGGGTTGAGAGCACGTGTGAGTGAGAGAGGGAGAGAGAGAGGGAGTGAGGAAGAGACAGATAAAGAGAGTGTGTGTGTGTGAGAGAGAGAAAGATAGAGGAAGAGATAGATAGAGACAGACAGACAGACATAGAGAGAGAGAGAGAGAGAGAGAGACAGAGAAAAGGAGTAAGAGGGAGACATAGGTAGAGAGAGTGAGAAAGAATAGATAAAGAGAAAAGAGAGAGAGAGAGAGAGAGATGGGTAAGGTATAGAGAGATTGAGAGAGCGAGAGAGAAAGAAAGAGCGGGAGAGAGAGAGAGAGAGAGAGAGAATTTCTTACAAAGAGAGATGTTCCTTTTGTTAACACTATGAAACAATCAAAGATATTTTTCGTTTGAACAAATAATACACCTAAGCCAACGTGGGAATATTTGTTTCTCATTGATGATCTCCATGCGGTATAAAGACATCAAAAGCATGATAAATCATAATCAGTTATCACAATCACAATTTTTTCCCCCTTTACCTTAGTTAATAGAATATAATAACTTTTTCACGCAAGAAATAAAACTCATGTTGACTTCGGAGATTCCCACGATCATGACGATGAACGTATTACGAATGTGATCTTTTTTTCTCGAATATAAATCTCGTGGAAGAAAATACAACGCTATAATATTTCGATTCCGAACCCGACTCTTCGGGTGGCTCTTGAGTGAATTAGCATTACAATCAGAAGGTCCAGTAAAAATCCCTTCTTTCTCCCTCACTTCATGTTACTACGCAACTTTATTCGTTATTCCTTTCAACTTAAAAGAGAAACAAACTTTAGCCTTCCGAGTTGATATTTCCAGAATAATTTCGTGGCTTTATCTCAATCGAATTATCAACTGCCGAATAAATAATCGTCCTGTGCGACAGGTATCTGAGGAGAACAATGCCTACAGATGAGCAACTTGGGCCAAGTAGGGTAAGTTATATTTCATAACACTGGTTTAAGCGCGTGGGATCAGGTATTTTATCATTTTCATTGCCATCACACTATTGTAACCATTCTATATGTATCTATATGTATATATATATATATATATATATATATATATATATATATATCATTAGATTACACCTGTTATGATTTCATGAAAGAACTTTTTTAGCTAAAGATTAAATTTTCCTAATTATCTTTCTCCCCTTATGTAGGGCCTATTCTTCATCATCATTGTTTTCAATTTACACTTCTCTGGACTTTTTTTTTAAATCTCACCTTCACTCTCTCTCTCTCTCTTTCTCTCTCTAATTTTCAGCTTCCCTCTTCGCGTCTCTATTTCATATTTCCATTTACGCTTCCTCAATTATTTTCCTCTCTCTTTATCTCCTTTATTATATTCATTTCTTTCTCACTCGTATCGTTCCGTTGTTTATACATCACCAGATCATCTTTCTCTATAGCTCTCATTTCCAATATCACGTTCGCCCGATTGAAGGTATTTTTATTCCTTTAACTAACATGACTAAAACATTTTACTTCGGGATCGCCTGTATGTTCTTGGTTGGACGAGGGGTTAACATCAATTAAACTGTACCCAGTCAACTATTATTATTAGGGAGCAACGCCCCTGCTTCGTTTCCAAGTCAGTAACAATTCAATGAAATCATTATTTTTGGTGCAAATATAAATGTGGGTACTACAAAGGACAAATTATTAATAAGGATAAGTAGAGCTGGGAAAACAAAATGGTGAGAGAGAGAGAGAGAGAGAGAGAGAGACGGGGAGGGGGAGACTGGGGTGAGAGTGAGAAATCATTTTTTTTTTCTTTTTTTTTAATTAGAGTGTACAGAAAGTGAGTTTCGGATAATTTTCCATCTTTAGCGTAGCAATTCTTATTAATGTTGGGATGGGAGTTAAGTTTAACTAATGTCGAGATTTTTGGAATATTGAAAGTGACAGAATATCAATAAAATAGTTCCATATTTCCATTAGTATGGGTCCCCCCCCCCCCCCCCGTCCTCCCAGGCTACACTGTCCTGGAGGCTCCTACTTGGAAATTTCTTAAACGAATTTTCTCAATTGCAAGGTTCTCTCTCTCTCATCAAAGTACAAGCGTTATAGCTTACGGACGAAGAATACCTAAGCGTCTAGTCACCATAGCAACGTACCAAAGCCTTTGATAGCTTGTCTATTCTGCTCTTTTCCCTCGGTTTTATTTGGGCTGATGGAATGTGATTGGACGCACAATTGATTAGTGATAATTGTGTGAAAGGAAATATCAACAAACAAGGGGAGGAGGTATACGAAAATCTTATTGAAAAGGGGTATACTTAGAAAGAGAGCAAGGGCGGAAAAAAAGGTGAAAAAGATAAGAATATACATGGTTATCAATGAGAATTACAAGGGAAAGATAGAGAGACAGACATGCGCAGATATGCGGGTTGAAATATGAAAAAAAAGATGGATAAAAAAAAACAAACATGTTACTTAACATCCCCCGTAATAGATAAATTCTGGCTCTGGAAAACCTTGTTGTTGGTTTAAAAAAAAAAAAAAAAAAGGTGTTAATGTGTAAAGAAATGAGTGGAGAAATGAATGACTCGTTGAATGAATGGAGGGAGATAGGGATAGGAGGATTGAAAGAGTGAGAGAGATGCACATATCCTCCCCCCCCCCCACCCCTCCAGTGCTGAACATGGTTCGACACCCCGGCCTGGGATCAAAGGTTTCAGTACGTACTCCTTAAAAATATTTAAAACTACGAAATACAAAATAAAAGGGGGTGGGGAGAGGAATTTTCACTCTATTCTCACTCTTTCGGGCAGTCATGTCATTGATCTCTCGATTTTTTTTTATTCAAGAGTGTTATTTTGTTTGAGAAAACATGGTTTGTTAGAATACATAGATATTTTATCCCTAACTCAATGCAAAACTGTTTATTTGCTCCGTAGTCGTCGAAACCCTTGATGGAGAAGCGACGTCGAGCTCGTATCAATGATAGTCTTCTGCAGCTTAAGAACCTGGTGCTCGATGCCCTCAATAAAAATGTAAGAAATCTTGTTTTTCTTTCCCAAACTTCATTTTTAGTATGACATGTACAGGGGCCGCGAAACCGGGGGGGGGGGGCGGAGGGGGCTGCAATGTTTAATAATGCAATACAAAATTATGCTCGTCCGCATGCTCAGCTCCCCCAGTACAATTATCTTTTTAATTCGCTTGAAAAGATTAAAATTTTCTGTCAACGAATGTATTTGCATAATCAACAATCGTAATCCAATTTTTAGTCTGGTCTTTAAAAATAAAATGATATAATAAAGGGATATTCCTCCTGAAAAAATTGAAATTTTTATTGAAAGTACTCATTGTTTATGTGCGCTTCAAAAATCTAAAATTAATATCGTAATTATTATTATAATTTTCATTTACCCCCCCAAAAAAATGTTGAAAATTTGGATAATAATCGCCGTAGACGTACAGGGGAATTGGTTTAAAAATGATAACCTTAAAATTTAAGGAAATCCTGAAATGATATTATTTGCCTGGCAAAATAATAATCATGTTTATGACCTTGCGTGCACTCCCACTTTGCAATCATCGAATCAGTTTATTTTGTTTTTATGGAGAGAGCAAATTTACAAACAAACACTATTCACCCAGTCTTTATTTGGACCGACACAACAGAGAAAAAAAGGTTCCCCAAAATCTAACCATGCTATCTAGGTCGTGGGAAAATAAATGCTGAAAATATTATCATTATGACTCATTCCTATTTTCACGTCTGACAGAAGAATTGATGAATAGATAGACCTGTACAGGTGGGCTGGTTGTTTGAATACTATACCAAGCATGAGAACTGTAAACAGTGGACACTAAACAAGTTAGAGGTGTATATGTGCCCTGCATGTAACCCAAACAAACTGTTAGCTTTGCACCCCTCTCATGCATTATATTTTGCTGCCCCGAGTTATCCGAGGGAGTTGGGGGCGGTGGATGGAAAGAAATGGGGCGGAACCCTCTTGGGATAGATACAGGGTGTATCTTCTGGTTTTTGACAGGTTTTGGCATTGGTGTTGGATGCTTAAAAGTGCAAGGGGTGGAGGTGTTTTATTAAAAGGGGCGTAGTATTTTAAATAGACAAATGACATATGCAGCTGTTTTAACTGGCGTTTGAACTCGTTGTCTACCTTCAGTCTCGCCAGTAGATCAAAAACCCACGAGATTGACAGCATGTCGGTCTCGTGGGCTTTGGAAGCACACAGAGACGTTATATCGTATATCATAATGTGATATACGCTATACAAGAACGATTTATTTATATCATAATGTAATATACGCTATACAACAACGATTTATTTATATCGTAATGTGATACACGCTATACAAGAAATATTTAATTATATCATAATGTGATATACGCTATACAAAAAATATTTATTTATATCATGTGATATACGTTATACAAAAATATTTATTTATATCATATTGTAATATACGTTATACAAGAACGATTTATTTATATCATAATGTGATATAAGCTATACAAGAAATATTTATTTATATCATAATTATACGCTATACATTCAAGAACAATTGATATATTTATTCATTTATTTATTTATTTATTTATCTATCTGTCTATATATATATGTATTTATTCATTTATTGTTATCATCATTATCATCATTTTTGAAAACCACGATAGTTATGTAGGTTCTAGCCTACTTCTATTTGTAAAACATCTCAAAAGCCAGATAATTATTTTTAAACAGTTCTGCATTGGCTATTTGAAACTCATTGTGGCTCAAATGGACACAAAGAATAATGAAAAGTAAGAGAACATCCTGTGAAACCATTTCTATTATAATATGCCGATTACAATGAAATAATCCTCTCTCTCCCTTTCGCACTTAAAACAATAAAAATAGCCAAAATATTCTTTACAGGGCTATGAGAGATAATATACTGAAATATATGTAGTGGTCCAGGAGATCTTCATGCACTTCGATGATGAAATAAGGTTGATTGGTTGATTGATTTGATTGATTGATTGATTGATTGATTGATTGATTGATTGATTGATTTTATTCGTCAGGTATATTGCAATACAAACACATCGAGGTACCATGACAGGATAGCCCATGAAAGCCGAAATGGCTTATTTCCAATGGGGTCCTTACCTAAATAACTGATAAAAAAATACACTAAGAAAACACATTAGTATACGGCTACAAGACTATCGTACAAGTACGACAAGTAATAAGAATGTACTAAAGTAGCAAAATAAAACAACATTTTTATAAAGTAGGCGAAGATTACATAAATGTGAAAACAAGACTTACTCAACGGAAAAAAACTATATACAGAAAATCATAATGAAACTATCGATAATAAACGTTGGTTACATAAGTCATATAATATAGGAAAAAACCCCACTGAGCTACAACAAGGAGAGGAGAAATACAGTTATGGAGTAGACACATTTTTCAGATGATGCTTCAATATCCTTTTAAAATGTAAAAAATTCTTAACTGACTTAACATGATTTGGGAGGGAATTCCAGAAAAGAATACCGTTAAAATAAAAGGAATTTCCAATTGTAAAGTTTATTATCATATACACCATATTTACCTATCATTAAGAAAAGACAACTATGGATGATAAAAGAACAAGTATTATACATTATGTTCTAGACATTGCTTAAATATTGGCGTATTCGGAATATGAAAAGAAATAAAAAGGAAATAGAGAAATCGTTGATCACAATAGTAATAATGGTATTATTCTTTCTTTTTTTGTGTAGAATCCTCGTCATTCCAAACTCGAGAAAGCTGATATTCTGGAAATGACCGTGCGATATCTGCAGTCGATTCATCGGCAGCAACTTTCGGGTGAGAAGTAATTACAATGAGGATATAGTCATGATAATGATTAATTACGATGACTAGTAATACACAAGCATTGCAAAACGTTAGTCAAATTATGAAATAAACTTTAAGATATAAATCATTTAATAAGTGAATAATTTAACTTATTAACTAAGTGTAAAGGAATGAAAAATGTATTGTGAAATATTCGTCGCTTTGTAATAATATTTTGGCTGTCTTCTACGCTTTCAGGTTTTACACTGTGCTGTTTCATTGGACATTAATTTTTAAACTACAAAACATTTTTTTTAATCGAATAGGTGAAGTGAGAAAAATGGGCATTCGATAAATAAAATGACTGGGTCAATTGGTAAAGATTCCTTTTCCACTTTATTTTTTTATCATGACTTTTATCTTAATTTCCCAGGCATGGCACCACATAACCAGCAAGCAAATATTGCCCAGTATCAGACTGGCTACGCGGAATGCATGCAAGAGGTCTCCAGATACTTAAACGCAACCAGCAACGCCAATAATGCTCCTAATCGAGCCATTATCCTTCATAATTTGACAACCAACGAAGCCACTGAGCGCCACGTTCAGGCCAGTCTCTTAAACCATCTCGTCACACAGTGTACTGATTACAACGCAGGACCTGAGAAAATGACAATCCAAGGACAAAAGAGTTCTGCAGTCACTCCGAGCATCGTAGGTTCAAATAGCATCCCGACATTGCAGTTCTACGCGTCCAACGGAACGCCTCCGATGGCGTCAGTGATACCTCATGATTCAGCTTCCAGAATTAAGGAAGAGGCAGGGAGAGGAGGAAGACCTCTAATCATAGACCATTCATCCAATGTGTTCTCTGAAGGAAGCAGTGTAGCTACGGCTGATCCGCTGGCTTGCCCTTCAGTCAACCCGACTCGTCCGATGGAAGGCGAGGGGATTACCCTGGTCTTGCCAAAAAATCTTGTGTATTCGGGCCAAATACCGACTCACATAATCCCGATTTACGCGGCAAGCTCCCCCGTCATCTCACAAGCTCCTCTGCAACCATCGACAGTTCTCCAAAACGTCCCATCTCTCTCATCATCCACGCCCGTGATGCTGACTCCCGTTGCCCCTGGTAACGGGCACGCATCCAGAGTGGTAGGGAGTGCCGTGGCTTCGGTGAATGGCGGGTTTGCTTTCATCCCCACACCACCAACATCCGCCAACAATCTCCCTCCTCCTAACTCCTTGATCGATTCGACGGATAAACCAATGCCGTCGGTGACGTCAAGTCAGCATAATATGCCAAACTTAACTGACGAAGCTTTCTTAGATGTTTTTAAATCGCGTAGTATAAATCCTCCTTTGCTTCCATCTTCATTTTCTATTTCTGCCCCAATTTCATCATCATTACCACCACTACCATCATCATTACCACCACCACCACCATCATCATCATCATCTTCATCACCACCACCATCATCATCATCTTCATCACTACCACCACCATCTTCATCATCATCATCACTGACACATGAAAACACATCTTACAGATTAGCAACAACCACATCCCCTCCATCCCAAACCAGAAGCACTACAATCGAACAACCGTCACTGTCTCAATCCTACTCACATTCACTACACAACAAAATTATGACTGAAAACACAATTATTGTTACAAAACCCTGTCCCGAGCAAAACACATTTCGGTCTGTAACTCCTTCCCAAACGATTGTTTCCCCGATAATGCCCGCATCAGGCCAGATACATTCCCTCAACCCTTCCCAACAACCTGGTACCACTAGCATGTCAAGTGGGGCTTCAAGTTCAAGTACCCCTTCCCAAACCCCGGATTCCGTTAAGTCGTATGCAACAAAGCGGCAACGCACAACCATCTCTCGAGCAACAGAGCAATTAGGGTTACAAAGTATTACCCCTCCCGCTCCCCTACCAGGGATGGTTTTCAATAAAACTATTTTAAAGATGGGTGTCTCCAGTTCTGACATTCGACCCACAACGCCCCGTTGTCGATCACCTCATCGTTCTCGGTCTATTCCTGATCGACCTGTAGTTCCAAGCGCCTCTCAGCCCCCCGACGCTTATCTAAACAGAAATGAGAGACGTATCGTCAGAGATTTGGGGGTTAGTCACAAGGTCACGTGGCGTCCTTGGTAACCATTCCTTAGTAACAAGAATGGTGCTTTCCAGTGGCAGATTTAGGGGGGGGGGGGGGCACACCCCTTTTGGAAGAAAGTATGCATTGTGCCCCCCCCCCCCCTTTAGAACGCTTTTTTTTTTTTTTTTTGCTTGTCAGAGAATTATTGAGGGAGACTTGACCCCACCCCCCCCCCGAGCAAAATTTGGAGGGCTGGCAAAAGTTTCCAAAAGTTGACAAACCTGCATTTGTGTGCCCCCCCCCCCCTATACAAAATCCTAGATCCGCCCCTGGTGCTTTCAATGCATTGCTTCGACGGATGTATCATGTTTTACTCTAAACGATCTCTTTCATGTTCATTGCACATTTTAATCTAGTTTTCAGTAACAAGACGGTTGAAAAACGTTTTTGACTCTTATTTCCGTATCCTCAATCTTCATCATATCATATCAAATTATCTAGGGAATATGATATGATATGAAATTATTAAATGTTATGTAGTTTTGTTCTATAAATGCGAATATATTTTTGAACCAAAGTCAGGATTTATCGTTTTGCATTTTCTATTTGAAATGACACGGTATTTCTGCATACCGCACATTTCATTTGAAATGACACGTAATTTCTGCATACCGCATATTTTCGTACGTAATATATACATGTATATAATTGTAAGGAAATAACATCAAGTTACGCAACCATTATTCTCATCTTTCACATTGTATATATATATATATATAAATGTGAAAGAAATTGCGAGAATAACGTTGCGTAGCTCAATCAAAGTTCCCCAGAGCTGTCCTCCCTTTTTGAAATTTTTGCAAAGGCTGAAAAAATGTCTCCGCCGGGAATCGAACCCGGGTCGTTGGCTTAGAACGCCAATGCCTTAACCACTAGACCACGGAGACGGGTTAGTGATTTCGGCGACACCAGATTCAATTGACCGACAGACTGACAAATCCTCAACCTTATTAATTAATTCCTCTTGTCGGGGGCAGATGAGTTTATGAACAAGACAAGCCGCTAGTGCCTCAGCTGGATCCAAGCGAATGCTTTGAATACATGTTTACATTGGAATAAATTATTCTTAATAACATTATTGTAAGGAAATAACATATACAACAGCTTTGGCAAATCTCGTGGAAATAAATACAAATGTGAAAGAAATTGCGAGAATAACGGTGCGTAGCTCAATCAAAGTTCCCCAGAGCTGTCCTCCCTTTTTGAAATTTTTGCAAAGGCTGAAAAAATGTCTCCGCCGGGAATCGAACCCGGGTCGTTGGCTTAGAATATATATATATATATATATATATATACTGTATGTACTATCGTTCTTTTAAAATGTTACATTGTGTGTGACCACATATATTCTTTACTTCAAAGAGGATTTGTGATATGAAATTTTACTGAAATAAAAGTAAACAGATTCAGCAGTCAGTAAATATATGACTTTTTTGATGTTATTCATGATTGCAATATACTGAAACTATTTTTTTTTCTAATTTGAAAAAATACAGACAGCATTACGGTGTGTAGTGAAATGGGATGTGAAGGTTGTAACGCCTTGCCTTAGATTTCATAAAAAGGAGACCATTTTGTATGCTTGCCATTGTGTGTGTGTGGGGGGGGGGGGGGGTTGTATGTGCGTGTGTGGGTGTGCGTGTATGTGTGGGTGTGTGTGGGTGTTGGGCTTGTGCGTACGTATCCTATATAGAACTTTTAAGAGTTTGGCAAGAAATTAAAAAATGTAGATTTTATGAAGATGATAATAACCCTACACTGTTAAAAAGTATGTGGGTATTTTTACAGGAAATTTCCTGGCAGTCGAAACGCCAGGAGTGCACGTTATTTTACAGCCTCATGTAAAACTAAAGTCTGTAAAAAATATTTCCGTTTTTTTTTACAGGAAAGAGACTGCAAATTTAAAATAATTTGTAGTCAGTCTCAAGGAAAGCCAGAAAGTCTGTAGTTTTACAGTTATTAGTGTATAGACATGATTTATCCTATTCTCTACCTTAATCTATCCTATCCTAAACATATCCTATCTAGTTAATTGTTGTTGTTGTTGGAGCTTGATGGCGCTCTTCAATCTTCATAGATTATCTGCGCCACTGACGGTTCCATATTACTTATTTGGCCTCATCTTTGTGATGTCCACTTTGTTGAGGTGGGTTCGCTTTTCCCGTTAATTCTAGTTAATTCTAGTTAATTGTTGTTGTTGTTGTTGTTTTAAAGTAGGCAAACTAGTCAATTTTGACTATTGTTGCCTTACTAAATTGCTCTTTTCACTTATACTTTGTTTGTTGATCCGTGGGTCTAACTTTAGTTTTTGTTAGAAAGGTACAGATTCCAGGATACCATGCAGGACCACCACTCCTGCCCTGATTTTACAACGTTATCCTGACAAGCCCGCTCGAGGTACACTTCGAGGGCGTCTTAGGAATACAAGTATTCCCTATGTCTCTCAAACGTGAGCAGGGGGCGCTCTTTCAATTTAATGCAATCTTTTATATGCACCTTATAGTTTTTTTATTCCTTTTGTGACAGTTACTAAATCGGGCAACCCCAAACCATACGCTTACTAAAAATTCATGAATATTCATATAAGTGTTTTCCCACATATTTGGTAATTTAACAGGGTAACTTGTTAAAATACGAGAAAATGTTTTTTAACGGTGTTTTTTATCGGGCGATTGAAAATAAATGCTGATTTCCGGTAAACCAACAAACTTGCTGTTGTTTTACAGGAAAAAGCCTGTAAAATTGAAATGACGGCAATAACTTGTAATTTCAAGGGCCAGGAAACCTGTAGTTTTACAGTTATTTTTTACAGTGTATCATATTCGATAATACAGATGTGTTTATAAGAAATAAAACGATTTATGATGAACATTTGTTAAAAAAGGGAATATGCATGTTTCGGGATGTTATGGACAATAGAAAGATGAAACCGTATATTCATTTTTGTAATGTGGGAATTAAAGTTAATAGCTTGTTAAAAATACATTACATACAATAAGTTCAGTAATTCCGGTTAATTATATGGAGGAACATTTATTGATACTGTGTACTTCTAAATACGATATTTATTTAAAAATTTCAGAAAATGTTGAATCATTGTCTGGTTGGAAGTCAAGTCTACAGGTAAGGGATGGACATAGTTTAGTTTCACCGGCATGGAACTGAGGGAAATATTTGTAAGAGTTAAAGGCTCCATTCTCTGTAGCAGATTGCGAGAATTCCAAATTAAATTATTACATGGAGCTGTTTATACTAATGAGAATCTATTCAAGTTTAGCTTTATATCGGATGATTTATGCTCCTTTTGTAAACAGGAGGCTGGGAAGTAGTAAGACATTTGCAGCTATCTGAAATTGGACTAGGGTCATGGGATGAGATATTACTTTTTTTCTGCAAGGTCAAAAGGAATTATTCCACCATTAGAACGCACTTTAAAATTGATTACTAGTTATATAGAAAATGAAAAAGAAGTTAGCGAAGAAGAGAGGCAAATTACATGCACATTTACAGAAGTGGGAGGAGTTGAACTTTTCTTTGTTTTGAATGACAAAATGATATTTCAGCTGGAACACAGTAAGAAGTCAACAAAGTCTAACACCTGGGTGTTTGTGTGGGGTGTGTGTGGGTGTGTGTGTGTGCTTGTGTGTGTGTGTGTGTGTGTCTGAGTGCTTTTTTTTCCTGTAATTTGTGAATGGGTTCAAGTTTTGAATTCCATGTACTAGCCCAAACAATATTGCAGTATTGTATATATGGAAGAATTAAAGACTTGTACAGCATGAATAGATGTCTTTCAGGTAAAATATGGCTTTATTTAAATAATATACCAACATTCTTTGATATCTTATTACAGAGTTCAGTACGGTATATAGGCTATCAAAATTGAGATTACCATCTAGTATAACACCAATGAATCTTGTGGAGGTTGAGGTATAAGCTAAATATCATTAATTTTTAGTTTGACATCAGAAGTAATACAAGAAATACATTTTTTTCTGAAGTACAATACATTGCATTTTGAATAATTTACAAGTAGTTCATTAGATGTGAACCAATCAGATATTTTACATAGTTCCATATTTGTAATAGAAATCAATTGGTCAAAATTACTGTGTGAAGCAATTAAAGTAGTATCATGTGCAAAATAATAAACAATCAAGAAATGGAGAAATTGTACATAAATCATTAATATACAACCAAAAGATAATGGGGCCAAGAATAGATCCTTGCGGAATTCCAAAAATTACTTTAGTTAGAGGTGAGATACATGTGTTATATGATGTGTACTGGAACCGATTGCATAAATAATCTTTAAACCAGTTTAAACAAATACCACGTACACTAAAATAAGGGAGTTTAGATGAAAGAATTGTATGGTTAATTAAATGAAATGCTTTAGACAAATCTAGAAATATAGCAAAAGAATGTAAATTTTCATTCATATTTCTCATTAGTCTGTCATGTAAATCTATAAGAGCAGAATCACAAGAGTGATTATGTCTAAAACCATACGGAAAATTATTTAAAAGATTGTTATTATCCAAATGAGAAAGAAGCCTGTTGTAAATTATCTTTTCCAATATTTTTGAAAAACAGGAAAGTAATGTAATTGGTCTATAATTAGAGAATAAATGAGGGTCGCCCCTTTTTAAACAATGGAATGATTTTACCTATCTTTAATTTACTAGGAACATTACCTGAATTCAAAGAGAGGTTAAAAATATATGAAAGAGGTGACGCCATGAAGTGGATAATTTTCTTTAAAATTCTTTAACTTATTTCATCTAAACCACAGCTACTGCTCATTTTCATATTATGTACTATGTCAATAATTTCATTTTCTTTGGTTGGAGTGAAAAAAATAGAGATATTGCACTGATCATGAAGATGATATTAAAGTAAAATGTTTGCCTAAATGAGTAATAATATCAGCTTTTAGTGCAGAGGCAATGTTCGAAAAATAATTATTAAATTCATTAGCAATAACTTGATCATTTGTCAGTCTACTTTCTTCTCTGATAAAATAAGATGGGAAACCCCTTTTACTTTGTTTGCCCAGTAAGTCATTTTATAGTCATCCATACTTGTTGGAGGTTTATCTTATTCTTTTCTAAGATGTTGGTATAATATTGCTTACGAGAAAATTTCAATACTTTATTAAGTCTGTTACGATATGCTTTGAATTTATCCTTTTTCATTTGGTTGCTATTTCTACAATATTTTTTATATAGTTTATTTTTCTTACTTATACTTTTCAAAATAGATGGTGTTATCCAAGGTTTTCTTAATGCTTTCCGTTTCTTAGGTTGCGTGAATACAAAGTTATTGTCAAATATTTTCTTAAATTTTGAAAACAAACAACATTATAAGCATCATCAGCATCAGATATTGTTTGAAGTTCGCTCCAATCCATGACAGACAAGTTAGATTTAAAAGAATTGATTGTTGCCTCAATAATTTTTCTGAAAGGAATTGCTTTTGAGTTGGTATTCTGAAAGTCATAATTAAAAGTAATTTGGAAAATTGGCAAATGATCAGTAATGTCAGCATATAATATACCAGAGCGTAATTGTTTATCGTATCGAGACCGAAAGCCCACGAAACCGACAACATCAGTCTCGTGAACCCTCACAAACAAAACAGAAAGAAAAGCTACTGTCAGGGAATCAAGAAAATGATTTGCATGCCCCAGAAGCGGTATGTATCGTTATGAATAATAAATTAATAAAATTTGGAAGGGGGGGGGGGGAGGATTTGCTAAATCATCGGGTCCATTAAATACAATGTCTCCTTATTGAATATTTACGTTAGTAGTGTATTTTCAAAAATTAGCATAAACATATTTACCGTACATAAAAACTGAGGGAAACTTAAATATCAGATTCAGAAACAGAAGATTTATTGATATACATGTACATGTATGTACAGGGAATGGGTGTCGATCCGGAGGGGGGGGGGGGGGGGGGGGGTATATACATCCCCCCAAAAAATGAGATGGAGGGGTGGCCTTATTATCATCCCCCAAATATTTTTGGATAAAATAAATAAGATATATGATACATAAACTTAAAAATTATAATTATCCAAACTCATGTTTGATCTTGAAATACCATCACATTATTTAATGATTACAAGTAAAGAAATAAGAAATGCCATAATTTCAATGCGAAAATATCGAAGAAAATTTGTTCGCTTTGTTATTCTCAATTAAGGGGTTCAGTCCATTGGTGTAGATCCGTGCATTCCTTTTTTTTATTAAAAAACATTTTGGGATGCTCTAAAATGCAAGCTTTATAGACAGTTTGAAAAAGCCCCTGATGTAGGAGGGGGAATCCCCCTTCCCACCCTCCCCCGCTCGGTCGCTTCGGTCAGTGGCGTATCTAAGGGGGGCGGGGGGTAGGGGGCACGTGCCCCGGGTGGCACTTGGAGGGAGCGCAAAAATCGCAAAGGAGAGGAAGAGAAACAGAGAGAAATGAAGAAAAATCATAATCCTTACAGATTATGCGCCCCAAATCCGCAGGGTAAATGCACTTGAAATCTAGTTTTGAAATGCGAAAATTTCCCAAAGCTCGGTCGTTTTGCTCCCTCGCATAATTAGTTTCTTTCAAGATCTCGTAATTTCGCACCCCAGTATATAGTTCTTAAATAGCTTAAAGGGTTCAACATTTGAAAAAACAAAGATGTAACTGCTTTGCTCGCTATATCATGTAAGTTTCATATGACTCCTGCTAAATATTCCGCTCCAAATATAGGATAAAGTGTATAAAACAGCATTTGCAAAGGTTCAATATTTGAAAGAAATCTCAACTTCAGGTAGCCTTGCTGAATTTCTCGACTCTTTCTCAAGCCTATAGGGAAAATGTTAATGTTTATATTATGGGCGATTTTAATATAGATTTACTTAAATATTCATCTCTGGAAAATATTAATGGCTTTGTTAATATTGTTTACGATAACTCGCTCAGACCCTTGGTAGACAAACCAACTAGAATTTCAAATTCTTCAGCATCACTGATTGATCATATTTTTACTAATGTCTATATATGTAGGACTCTATTGCATTTTCGTATTTACGAACCTTCGGAATTATGATCCCATTTCATTTTCTGAATTATGAACCCTATTTCGTTTTCGGAATTATGAACCCTTTTTAATTTTCGGAATTACGAACCTTCGGAATTATGAACCTTCGGAAAAACGAGTACCCCCCCCCCCCCCGGTCTTCTATACGCCTAACATGGCTATCATAACAGAGACAAATTTAATTTCATGCTTACATAATTATTTTATTACTACATTTCCGTATCTAACTACGTTAGGTTATTGATAGTAAGAAAAAGAGAGAAAAAAATCAGACAAAAAATCAGGTCATTCCTCCAACCCAACTGCTATTAAAAAAGGAACAAAGTAGTACATTGTTACAGTGGATGGCACATATTTTCTTTTTCTCTCTCTATCTCTCTTCATCATCATGATTACACCAGCTACTTCCTTTTCCTTAAAGGGAAATTAACCTCAGCGTATGAATTAGCTTATTTTGAATGGTGTAGTATATGCCTCTTATTTGATACATGCAATTTCATGTAAAAACACAGGATATAGATATAAATCACTATTTTCCAGCCAAGTTATCGTCTGCTAGCAATAATAAGGGGGCTGCCATTACTTTATGTGTACACGAACATATTTTTCATCCCAAGTAAAATTTCCTTCATCGTTAACTTGTAATTGATTTTTAGAGGACAAATATATATTAGATAAAGTCACATATTCTGAAATGTAAGTTTAGTTTTATATATTTTTTAAAAGGTCTTAATTTGTTCATAAAAAATATACTTCATAAAAAATATACGTCAAGGACGGAGAATTGACGTCAAGGACGGAGACAATCGTAACAATACCAAAACAAAGCGAGGAATCTGCTTTACAGGATGGCTATTAGAACTCATGGGTCGTCAATTATCTAGGCCCATGGCCAATAACAATCGTAATACAATCAGAACAAAGCGACGTATCTGTTGTAAAGGTAGGCTATTATCAATGCATATGGTACCTAATGATCCGTGTCATGCACAAAATGGCAGCCTCCATGGAAAGACGTAGCAGACAATAGGTGCATCTAGAATATCACGTGGGGTTACTTGTCCTTTAATCTCTTTTTCTCTCTCTCCATATGTACCTTTCTTACATTCTTTCTCCCCTTTCACAATTTAACTTTTCTTAGCCCATTCTATCTGTCCTTTTCTCGAACTAGTCTCTTCTATACACCCATTTTTTCAGATTTATATCGTCAGATGATCGTATTATATTTCCATTTGTTAATGGCTCAGCCAGCCCCCCCCCCCCCCATAGTTTTGCTCATTTCACCACTGTCGACTATTACAGTTCTTCATGCTTTTAATTTTACAAAGCAGTCCATAGTCGCTGGGACGATCTAGGACGGCGTTCTAGTGGACATATCCGAAAACTCCTTAGTTTCATCAAGTCAACTTGTCACTTGGATAACTCAATTTTCTTAGACATGAACTGACGTTTCGTTTGTTCATGAAATACGTTCCAGATAATTGAATATAGACTAGTAGGCTACAATAACAATTTTCCTGAAAGTAGGCTAACAATTTTTCGTTGCATTACAAAGGAGAAACAACCCCACAAAATTTTCTTTCAATTAAAGTTGAGAAAAGGTTGCAAAGCACCATACTTTCAACTGAAGTTTGAATAACCTATTTTTGTCAATTTCATTCTCCCCTCCCCATCACAACCTCATTTTTTTCTCTCTCTCTCTCTACAAGCTCTCTCTCTCTCTCTCTCTCTCTCTCACTCTTTCCATATCCTTCTCTCTCACTCTCTTCTTGACCTTTTCCCCTCCCTCATTCTAATTTCGTTTTCTATGATTCTATTTCTCTAATATGAATGTCTGATATTCTCCTCTAAAAAAAAATTAAGAATGCCATACAAACAAATAGTACAAATGTTTCAGCTCACTATATAAATTCAGATACATTCCAGAATTCAAAGGAGATTCTATTGGCAAAAGAATATTGAAAGTGAGTATATCGGGATGAAATAACTTACAAAAGAGTCGAGAAAAGAGAGAGCGACAGGCTTGTGGGCGGAGAGAGAAAATGTGAAAAGAAAAAAAGAAAGAAAAGAAGAAAAGAAAAGAAAAGAAGCTCGCACTTTGCGCACGTGGGAAAAAACTGATACGAGCGACAAAAATGTACATTTATAAGAATGCGGAAATGCTAAAGGGGTATTTACTTATTGTTAATAGTATTCGGGATAGAAGAATAGATGAAATGAATGCATACACGTTCATACACCTGCTCGACAAAAATTCAACCTTTTTTTCTCACGACCATGAGTCATGGAGCAAAGATAGGCGGAATTTTAGATCTTTGGTACTACTTCTTTCTGGATATTTGAATTGTAGAAAGGAGTGAAAGAAATCGGTTATATGAGGTCATGATTTGGAGAAGTACATTGTTCAATATGTCCACTTTGCGCCCTTTTTTCAGTAAGAAAAGAAATTGAATTCCAGTATGGTATTATTTTACCATGATGATTCGTTTCTTTCCGTATATAAAAGATAATACATTAAATAGTATAAAAAAAAACAATATTTATTCATTTATTTTGTCTAGTTTTTTTTATACTGCAGGGTTGGCCTGTTCATTTATGCAAAAACTGCTTTCCAAAGGCGCCCTGTAGTTTAACAAATCATTCTACATGAAAATATAAAATACATTGTCAGGTAACATGGTAAATTACAAAAAAGGAGAGTGAATTAACTCTTTCAGTATACAGTGTATGTGACAGATAGACTTGTCACTTTCATTCACCAATTGCTCGACCACAGGGTAGGTATATGGTGGTCAATGTTTATCAAAATTTTGAGCATAAATCAATCATTCTAAATATATAATCATAATTATATGCTACCATACACATTTTCAGAGAAAAATGCAGCTTTTCAAAAAGATATTAGCTTATTTCAACATTAAACAATAGTACACCAATGGGAAAACAAAATATAATGGATAAAAAAAAACCACACTCAAATGTAATTTTCAATATTTCTTACGCATAAAGTTGGATAATGTAATGTTTGATATCATAAGAAATGGTAATAAATTTCCTACAACTTTTGTACACAATATTTTGTAAAATGATAGATGGTTAATGAAGTACATACATTTGAAAAGTAAGCATTGATCACATACTATATTGGTAAAATTTTGAAGAGAGCTAAACCCCTTGGCACTGTAAGAGTTAATGGTATTATAAAATCTACTTATTTGAATAGCAATGTTATAATTCCATTCAGTCAATATTGAAAGCTTTGCATATTTTTTTTTTACTTATAAAGGGATGTACACGTATTATCTTAGTTTTCGTAAGATGCGTCTATTACCTTAAAAATCGGTATTTCACTTCTGTATTTTCCTTATTCCCCCCCCCCCCCCTATTTTTCTCCTTCTTTTTTCTGGTACTCTATTTGTTCAAATATTTATCAGTTATCTTTAATAGTTTTGCACTTTCTTGATTACCGTCATCTTCTCTCATTTCCACTATCTCCCTTTCTTTCTTTCTTTCTTTATCTCCCTCTCTCTCCCCCTCTCTCTCTCTCTCTTTCTCTTTGTCTCTTTAGTTTTTTTCTTTCTCTCGCTCTCTTTATCTGTATTTCTCTCTCTCTTTCTTTGTTTCACTTTCTCTCTCTTCTTCTTCTTCTTCTGTCTTTATCATTCATATTTTTCTATATGGATCGATTTTTCACTCTCTCTCTCTCTCTCTTTCTGTGCCTCTCTCCCACCTATCGCACCCTTTCAGTAGGCCGTTCCCACACACAGTATACCTTGGCCAATGTCCAACGGGAAGGTGAAGCAAGAAGTACTTTTTCAATAAACTTCATTCGCGTCAAAATCACCCCAGATGAATGGGCAAGGCGCGAAAAGGTAGCACTATTTCATGAACTTTTGCCAGTTTGTCCGAATGCCAAAACGAATGAAAGAGAAAGAAACAAGAGATGAAGTACATATTTGATGGATTAAAGGGAACCCATAAACTTTTCAAAACTTTGCGAAATATTCTGCTGTCCTTCTTGTGGGTCGTTTATCCGGGTTGGTTGGGGTTTTTTTTTCTTCATAATCAAGAAATCGTAATCATAGTACATAGTAACATTTTTTTCTCATTGAATTATGCTTATCAACTATGAAAAAAGGAAATAAATTAGATTTGAAGTTATTTCTTCAAAAATCAATTCGATGAATATTACTGCTCTTTTCTGTGAAACTAAGTTTTACTTTGTCATCTTTTTCTGTGTCGGTGTCTACACGCGGACCTCTTATATTATATATATATATATATATATATATATATATATATATATATATACCTAAATCGACCATTGTATATATATGTTTTAATCGACCAATGTATGTATAGTTGAAACTGACCTCGGGATATACGTTTGTGTGTGTATATATATATATATATATATATACCCACCATTTCAATCACATAATATCTTATTATGAATAATCTTAAACAACTAAAAACGACACAATTTTTAAACCAATATTTTTAAAGTACAGGTATCATGTACATCTTCGATTACATGCAAACAGAAAAATATGTAATGATCCCTGGCGCTCTTTAATAGTCGACATTGGCGCTTCAACTTAACGGGCAGACCCCAAATATCTAAACTATCCAATTTTCCCAGGAACCGGTTCATGATTCTTTGGCACAAGGTGCGTGGGAAAGGGTACATTCTCTCTTTCCACGAGCAAGGGGAAAAAAAATGAGAAAAAAATCGAGAGAAAAGGTGTGATTAAGAATAATAATAGAAAAGGTAAACACCGAACCACGCGACTACATGGCTTGATAACAAAAGGACTAAGAAAGACCCTTTAACCGTCTTCACGCGTGTAGTCTAAATTTATGGACCAAATTCAACTTCAAACCAACCATTACAATTCAATTTTACCCATGGAATAAGTTATGTATTAAAATATTCAAATGCTAAAACCGTGGGTTCGCTTATTGAATAATAGGGAAACGACGCTGGTGCAAGGGATGATTTTCGTTTGATCTCACTTTGCGTAAACTCACTTCCGTATAAAAAGGAACGCCGTACTATGATCTTATCCAATCCAAAACTCATAATACTTGTAATGTCGCCTTTTCCATGGGCCAATAATAATTGCCGACTTCAAAATGAAGTCGAGGCAAGATAAACATATTCATTACGACCATTTATGATTTAACATGTTTTGCATTTAAATCTGAAACTTCTGTTTAGATTAAATGCATCCATTTCGCTTTCAGACATAGATAGTGATGAAATATTTTTATTATAAATTGGGTAATCAAATGACCTCAATTAGGGTAATGTAAAATTGCATTTAAAAAAAAATAATGTATGCCTCAAAATTGATGAGCCACATGCCATAGAATATGAGAAGGTCAATTTGATTTCAATTAAATTTATAGGCATTCATTGGTAACAAAAATAGCTCTTTTGCTTCGGTTTCCAAAATACAAAAAAGGAAACAATCTACTTCAATGTTGCTTAACGGGTTTACTCATCTTTATTCGCATATCGTGCTTTTTAAACAATGAAATTAACTTTATTTATTTATCTAAAATGAATTTGCGCGCTCTCTCTCTCTCTCGATCTGTGAATTTTAATCTGTAAATGCAACATTGGTTACATTAATCACATTAATTGTTCGATAAAAAGTCATATTTATACATCCTACAGTCATTATGGTCAACCATCATACACCTGTTCATTAGATTTTAGGGTCTGCATTGTTAGACTATCATTCAATTTTTCTACCTTTCATGATGAATGAAGAGAGGTGATGAGAGTGACAGATTAAACGTCACCTACCGACATTACAAAAAAAAGTATACCGTTATGACGGCGTGCGACCTGTGGACGTGAGCTAGGGGGGAGAGAGAAAAAATTAAGAAGAGATACAGAGAGAGCAGCGAGGGAGAGATGTAAAAGGAGAGAAAAAAGGAAATGTAAAGAAGAGAGAGCAAGAGAGAGAGAGGGGGATGTTAAGTGTCTCTGTGTGTGGGGGTGCGTGTGTGTGTGTGTGTGTAAGAGAGAGAGAAAGAGGGAGAGAGAGAAATGTTCAAATGTAGAGAAAGAGAGAGAGAGAGAGATGTAAAGAGTGTAGGAGAGAAAGAGAAAGAAATGTAAAAGGAGAGAGAAAGAGATAGTGAGAAATGTAGAAAGAGGGAGAGAGAGATCTAAAGAGAATGAGAGAGAAATGTATCTTGAGAGAGACTGAGAGAGAGATAGAGAGATATTTAATGAGGGTATGTGATAGAGGTAGAAAGAGAGGGGGAGAAATGTAGAGAGGAAGAAAGAAATATAAAAAGAGTTTTTAAAAATGAAAAGAGAGAGAGAGAGAGAGATAGAGAAAGAAAGAAAGGGTGAGACCGGGTGGAAAAGAATATTAAGATCCCTAAAGAATGGTGAGAAACTTTGTCGTTGGATGTTTGGTTTTAACCACACGTGGGAATCTGACGATGTTAGTCATATTTCCGAAGGTGCATTCTCCTCAGGAAATCATTACCGAATTCTTAATTTTGTTTTTAAAAAAAAGAAACAATGAATGATAGTGAAACAAATGTATTTTATTAAGCAACCTAAATGCATTCTCTTGGCGTTATCTTGAAAAATAATTTGATGAAATACTTTCCCAGCCAACCCCTCTTTCGTTTTGTTAAGCGCATATGCAGAAGCGTTCTTTTTATGAATTCGTGGTCAACAATTCTAAAAGCAAAAAATACATGATATGCTGAACATTGAAAACAAAATAAAAAGAAAAAGATTTCAGATCTGATAAAAGAATTTATCATTTCTAAAGTTCAATTCAGAATAGTTACTTTACTTGAAAGTTAGCGTTTAATTACTTTATTGCGACACAATAATTGCATTCAATGTATTCTTAGTTAAATATCTTTTCTAAACTCTCTCATAAACATACATGTATACTGTGGTCATTTAGTGTAATATTTTGTTTATGAGATCTGTTCAGTTATTTAAAAACGTGGCACTTAGATTTATTTAAAATGTCACATAATTAAGGTGTGTATGGCTTACGCTTTGTTTAAAGTACTTGTAGAATTCTGATGATGAAGGTATGGATAAAGCTGCGTGATTTAAAGCCAATCAAGGAATAAATATAAAAACAAATTTCAAAGATTTAGGATGGATTTAAAAAACAAACACCCAAACAAAGACATCAATGTTTTGGAAATGGATACTACGCAATGAGAAATTAAGATGTATAGTGATATCTGTTTCCTTGCATATCAATCTCACGATTTTCATGAAAGATTTTGTGTCCTTAGCATTGCCTTTGCCATGGTGCAGGATAAAAGGAGGCTAACATTCAAGGTAGCATATACATGTAGCTCACGTTCCTCAAGACAATATAATATGAAAAGAAAAGAAAGGCGCACACGCAGATTCATTTTTGTTTGTTTGTTATGAATCTGAACCCGCTTCAAGTGCCCTGGAATTTAATCGAATTCCCGGGAGAAATTATTTGATATTACGCCTTACACCTCTACAATTCAATTCAGAAAATTAACACCAATTTGTGAATTCAAATCGACCTCGTGCCTCAATTACAGACAAAAGATTGACCACCTTTATATTATTTTGATAAAGTAATGTTCTTAAACGAAGAAACGAGCCCGGCATAGCATGGGAAAATATAGCAATTACAAAGCACAGGGTGGTTAATAGATTTGGAATGTCAGCGATATTGGTTTCATTAACTTGTTAACCGCCGTTCCCAGTTACCTGTTACTTGGATCCATTGCTTAAAGATGAAATTCAGTTCTGGTCATGCGATTGCAATGTGAAAGAAACTAGTGTAGATTATGTAGTAAATAATTATTCATTTTGAGGTTTTGAAATCATCAAAATAATAAGATATACATTAAATCGCGCTGAAAATCAAATAGAGTGAACGGCACTGCATACAGAAATGGGTATGTGGGACCACATGTGATGAAAGATCAAATACAGTGAACGGCACTGCACACAGAAATGGATATGTGGGACCACATGTGATGAAAGATCAAATAGAGTGAACGGCACTGCACACAGAAATGGGTATGTGGGACCACATGTGATGAAAGATTGGTCCAAACTTATTAGCCATTTCTTGTCATAATAATTATATCGATTATGACTATCAGGGCATTTGGCGAGCAATCCTTTTCATGCAGGGGACATTTTCTACTATGATATTATATCTACAACGACATAAACAGAACGACATTATAAAAACAATTTTTTTCACATTTACCAGAACTCAACATTCTCTTTAAGTTGGTCGATTCAAGGTAACAACAGTTATTGAAGTATTATAATAGGAGGTACCAGGTTCCAGCAGTACAGGAGACGGGTGTCAGCAGGTAACAAATTATCGCCCAACTCAAATATAAATTGACAGCGCTTTGCGAGTGGGAGCTCGCTATATTGTGTAGTTAAGCCCAATCTTCTGATGGTAACTGAATCCTAACCAGATCTTGTTCATACAGAACGGTAAATTGATTTGATTTACTCAATATTCTTTAACCAGGGTAGTCCCGTCAGTACAGCTCTTAAAATAATCAGTGCTACACTTGGGGTGTAAAACATAAACAATACAACGAACATACCTATTTGTAACATTGTGAAATAATTCAGGAAGGCCTTTCCAGGAAATTCAAATAAACAAGAATATTAGCCCAAAGGTTGACTTTCTTAAAACTGTATAGATATTCCAGAGAAGATTACTTTAAAGATACAATCTAGCATTTGTTGGTACTTTGAATGCAATGGGTTTGGATATCAACAGAACCAATAAATACTCCTAACTGAATGATTATCTCAATCAGTGAAATTTGTAGGTAATATTGATCCCCCTTTAAGAAATGCATTTAATGAAACACGAAAACACCTGTTATATTTTGCCTTTAAAAAAATCCATCGTGTTAAATAAAAATTTTAAGGCAGATTTAGATAGCTTTATAATGTTTATGCACAATACAACTAACCTTATATCTGTTTTGATAAAACGATATTTGAAATGTGCTCTCTCTCTTACACGCGCACACACACGCATACATACATATCCACTCAGAAAACTGTCAATCCACACACACACCCACATCTTTTTTCAATTGTATTTATCTATTAGAACCCCCCCCCCCCTCTCTCTCTCTCTCTCTCTCTCTCTGTTGAACGTAAACTAGTGACATGAGGAGATGGGAAGATGGGAATATAGGTCTGTATGATGAGAACATTGAGGTGAATCTGACTCCTGTTTGTGTGCATCACCTGCCGTGATTTAATTCGCTGAAATGCTGCCGTGTAAGGATATTCTCTACAAAAGCGCGCCTTTTTTCTCACGACCGAGTTAAGCGATCGTCTGCTGAGTGAGAAATTTGACTAAGCGGCATCCAGGGGATTAGACCAAGTGGAAATCAATTCCTATGCATCATATGATAAGTAGCAGTGGCGTAGTTACAGGGGACACAGGGGCACTTGAATCCCACCCCTCCGATCAAATAGCGAAAAGGAAAGATAACGAGAAGAAGAGAGAAAGAGACAGAGAAAAGAAAGTGGAGGAAGGGAGCGTGAAAAGAAAACGATACTACCCCATGGGTGTACCCTTCACTAATTAATGGCTTTGTTAATTCGCATTTCATGCACTGCATAAGATCGAACCCCCCCCCCCCCCCCCTCTCCCCCCTCCCATGATGCCGGTTTCCCCTCACTACCTGTACACACGCTACGCTGCTGCTCGTGGAAATCCATTCCTATGCATCATGATAAAAGAAAGCTATAGGAGATGCATAGGCAAATAGTCATATATCAACAGGCAGGTCAGTGGTGCAAGACATACAGGGTGGCAATTATAAAATATATTTATTGTTTTATTATATTTATTTATTATGTAGTTATTTATTTATTGTGTTTATTGAAAAACAGTGTAGTCTTTTCAGAGCCTATAAAGGCCTGCTTTAAAAAAGAGCTAGCCCTGTGTACATATTTAAAAAAATGAACAATGCTAAAATACATACACTGTCATTAAAAAAAATCATAACATCATAATTGGTACAATCAACATAAAACAAACAATAAACATAAACAACAAATGAAAAAATGCAAGAGACTTGGGCGAGCGAGAGGGGAACGTTGCGAGAGGCGGTGACATCTCCGTGTCACATTATCTATTACAGATGAAAGTTTGCGAGGCAAAGAGAAACAAAATCACAAGCAAGATAAAGATATGTATTCTCTCTCTCTCTCTGTCTCTCTGTCTCTCTATCTCTGTCTCTCTCTCTAATGATGTCTCTCCTCCTTCCCTCTCTCGCTCTCTCTCTCTCTCTCTTCTTCGTCTTCTTCTCTCACAATGGACCTACTTCATATGTAGGTGCATGTGCTCTATCTGTCTTTTCCTGTTTGTTTCCACATCTCTCTCTGTGTCTCTCTCCCTCTTTCTCCCTTCCTCCCTCTCACCCCCCCCCCCCCCCCACTTCTCCCTCATGTTGATTAGATAGAGGTGCTTATAGGTTCAATATGCATGTGCTCTATCTGTCTTTTCCTGTTTGTTTCCACATCTCTCTCTGTGTCTCTCTCCCTCTTTCTCCCTTCCTCCCTCTCACCCCCCCCCCCCCCCTTCATGTTGATTAGATATAGGTGCTTATAGGTTCAATATGCATGTGAGATTCCCCTCCGCTTCTCGACCACATTCCTGTCAGGAAACATCATCTATTTCATGTCATTGGCAATACGACACTCGTGTGAACAAATCGTCTTATTTGTGTTTCTCTTGGAGTGAGAGGGGTGAATGTCAAGTGTGTTGTTTATTTGACCCCATCTTCGTATTTCTGAGATGTTATCACATGTTCTAAACGATTAAAGGTTTAGTAACGTTGCATGGCGCAATTACATTTTGAAATAAATTATATTTATTAACCATGTTAATGAGAAACCTAGATTTATCTACAGTAGATCTCGGAACCATCAATAATTTTAGAAAATATAAAAATTTTACCGAATAACAAAAGCACCGAATTGCACTATGTCCCTCACTTATCATAAGCATATGAGTCTGTTATCTACACAACCCTGTGGCAAATATTATTTGGTCAAGATAGTTGGATGTTTTTAATCATATTTGACATGAGCATGATTTCATAGCAATTCTTCTCTTGTTATAGAACTATATATTTTTGTCATGATATTCTTTCACATGTAAGAGGATGAGATGAGCTCTCATAATTTTAGTTTCTGCCTTTACCCCTAGTCTGTTTCTTTTCTTTCCTCTTCTGTTCTTTCATTCTGTGTTTCATCCTTCTCCCGCTTTTTAAATACGAATGTATTGGTATTTCGGTTGTACATTTTCTTTCATCATCTCTATCTTTCTTTTATTTTTTTTTTCCTTTCTCATCTTCTGTTTCTTTTACGCTTGCTTTCATATTCCTTTTGTCATTATTTCGTCTTTCTTTCAAACTGTCTTTAATATATGTATTTGTTTATCTCTTTTTATCTATCCTTAGTGTATATTAGTTTGATATTCCTCGTCTGTTTTTTATTTGTTTGGTCTTTCCTTCTATCATCTTATCCTTTTTACAGCTGTTCTATTTTTTGTTGGTCTCCCTGATGTTTTCCATTACTCAAACACCTTAACCCGTACAATTTTTACAAAGAGCGACATCTATCGTTTATTTATAATTATCGGATTAGACCATGGTAGTAGGTCCATGATTGGACCAAGGACGTTTTGTTTCCAACAGTGCAAAAGTGAGTCTGCATGGATCAGACGTAATCTTGATTGCCAATGGCAACCAATTGCAAGTTCCATGCTATTTTCTGGTTGTTGTTTTTTTTGTTGAGATTTTTGCTTTCAAATGTATATCATGAATCTATATGCTTTTCATAGGATGATGAATTTCAAGTTCAAGAAAAGTTCCTTAGCTATAGATTATTATGGGTAAAAGTAAGGGAGGAAAGTTTTATCCATATCTCTTTCGATCTCTATATCTCCAACTCTTTCTTCCTTTCTCTCCTCACACTTTCTCTCTCCATCGTTCTCTTCCTTTCTCTCTCTCTCTCTCTCTCTCTTGCTCCTTTCTGAAGTTGTAGAGTTCGGCAAACCAACAAAGATCATGATCACGTTCTCTCGTCTGAACTTGAAAAGGGGGCGTGGTCAAACAGCGTGTCTATCTTTATGCCAATAACAATGGGGTTTTACAAACAATTATGATGAGAAGACAAAATATCTTCACGATCTGCCGTCATAGGTGAAAGATCAATTCGTTGTCATTTGTTGTCATTAGACTCGAACTTGTCGGGACTTGTCATGACCTTTATCTATATCGTACTCCTCACTTTGTCTTTATATATTTATTATAGATGTGAATTTTCTTCATCAGTTATATATGCATACAGAGAAACGTGAATATTAACTATATAACGTGCATAAGGAGGCGTGGTCCCTAAAGCACAGCATGTCTGAGCAGTATAGGTTTAAATAAACGAGAAAATATAAAATGGTAGGCCTATTATCTAAAATGATATACGTGGTATGTATCGGTAAATATTTTCTGCCTATTCCTTAATCATATTTCATTGGTAATACTGGTCTAATAGTTAAAATGGAATAATACCTTTTTATGCTTTTGTATAATTACCAGAAGACCATGTATTAATAGAAATAATAGTCGAATTAAAATTGGAATTCACGTTCGCTTCCTCTGAAAAAAAATCGGTATAAGGTGATTGGCATTAGTAGAGAGAAATAGTCAGTAAATATTGCAAAAATAGAAGATGAATATTCGATCATAGCGAACGTTATTAGCGCCAGGAACACACAATAATATGTTACTATAAGAATATACATGTACCTGTATACATTTAGATAAGCATGTATATACACCTTTTTAAAAATATAGACAATTTAGAATCTCTCCAATCTCCCCCCCCCCCCCCCCCCTTCTCTCTCTCTCTCTCTCTCTCTCTCTCTCATTTGCGATGTTACAATGGATTTGTGTAGCAAGTAAGAACGCCATATCGCGATGTTGATAAAAAATAGCTAGGTTTGGACCCAGTAAAGTCGGTATGTAGTTATTAAATATTTTACTTAACCATGCAAATTAATGTCAATAAATCTTCATCTTTGTAAAGTCTCGCTCTGAAATCTGTATTAATCTTTACCATGTTTACTCAGCGATAAAACAAGTATACTGTAACACGCGCTTCTATGCTGTGAAAAGTCAACAATACCGCGTGGAAGATTTTTTTCGGCAAACATAATATTTTGTTATGCATACTTATTAATCAATGTTTTTGACCAACCTTGTGTCAAGTGTGATATCTGATTTTATTATTGTAATGACTGCTATAAATGAGGACGGCTTCAATCTGGATTGATCAACATGATCAAAGCTAAGAGATTTAATAAAAAGTTAGATAGGATAATTGGAAAGGGAAGATCAGGACCAAAGAAGATAAAGAACTGCAGAGCGCCCTTGGAAAACAATTTTGCATAACTAAACAGGCGAACCCTGGAGTATAAAATAAAGAATACAAAATTACAAAAAAAAAAAAAAATAAATAAATAGTGACAAAAAGTAATGATATTGAGAATACTATTTTTCATTTCAGTGCCCTCAGTAGTTTAACGACCCGAAATTCACTTTATAGAGTATTTCATTCTGTAATACATTATTGCTAGATAATAGGTATTAAGATGTTGTTTTTATAAGTAGGGATTCATTTAAAACAGTCATTTCACAATTTTGCACATATCATACATAGGCATACAAGGTGGGGATAGTGGCAGCCCCCCCCCCCCCCCCCGTATATGTATCTTTTATAACTTACCTACCTGAGTACTAGCTCTCTAGTGCCTTTTGATGAAGAAATAGCATTTTTATTCTTTTTGGTAAGTGTCATCACTCGCTAGCAAACTTTAGAAGATGGGAATTGATATCTAGGCTATAGGCGTCACCCCCCCCCCTCACGAAAAAAAAAATCGTCACTGGTTTCGCGAACCGACGTCTCTCCTGTACTTAAGCCTATGTGCGTACGTCAGTTCGTGAATCAGCGACGAAATGTGCCCTATATGTCTATGTATATCAGAATAAAGATAGGAAAAATTGAAAAGATGGGTGAAGCGTACAGAATTATACTCCTAGAAAAGAATCTTTTTCCAAAATATTATAAGTAATTTCTTATCCATTTTTGTCTAAGTGAAAAGTTGTTTGCTCACGGTTTACGTTAGAGTTCGGCAAATTGTACCCCAGCTTATAGTACTTTATCTGTATTTATTGATCGATTGCTATGTGGAGGACACGCTTGTCGACACAAATTGACTTTGCCCCCAATTTGATGTTAGTTAAAGAGATGATTCATCCTGGAATATTTTGAACTTGAGATAAAAGAAATATTTCAATCAACATAACAGACACCTGCGCTTGTCATTCTCGTTCGTCTAATTTCGTTCTGTTTCCCCATTCTTCTTTCTTTTTAATCATTAGATGTATTATCTATTCTTCCCCTTCTGCTGCCTCTTCTCCATCTTTCTTTCCTCTTTTCTTCCTCTCTTCATTCCTTCTCTTCTCCACTATCATTTTGTTTCTTCAGTTTTTCGTTCAGTTGTTCTCTGATTCGAGTGTAGTCCCATTGTCCTTAATTCTTCGCCCACCAAACCAGGCCTTCGCAAATCCTGATCTTGACAAAAAGATTTTGTTTCTTCTGAGTTAAAGCCATAGTTTTATTCTTCAATGATCTCTTCTTTACCAGTAAATTTTCTTTAAGTCTGCATAAACTCAGGTGTATAGCACTGTACCCTTCACATACTTCATTTGATATTCAGTGCTCTAGAAGACTTAGCAGACGACATTGATATCAAGTCCGCGTGAATCCCATTTTCTTTCAGGATTTTGCCGCGCAAATCATCCGACTTTCAACGCTTAGTGTATTGCGCGGCAAAACAAACACGGATGCCGTGTTCTGTTTTCTTCTTTTTCCTTCTGGTAATCTAAAAATGATGTCATCTGTTGAAGAGTCGGATAAAGTTTTAGTCCTTGTTCGAGAAAAGTTTTGAGAGAAGAGAAGAGCGAAAATAAATCCACTTGTTCCAAATTTGAGTGTGGGATTTGCCATGAGAAGTTGTTTATCTGAACGTGCCGCAATTCAAAAGCATTTAACTCTTTGAAATGATGATATTTTAGTAAAGTCCTTGCAATATTTTAAATACTGAAACACTTAGGCACTCCAGGGCCTCTAAATCTATTTACTTTGCCATACTAAATATATCTACTGAATACCCAAAGCTCAAACTGAAAGTTACAACCCACGGGACAACTGAAGGTCGGCCTTGTAGGCGTTCTGAAAAGTAATGTAAGGATTCACGAGACCGACACGTCCACTTCCACCAGAATGTAAGGATTCACGAGACCGACGCGTCCACTTCCACCAGAAGAAGATGTCGGTTTCGTGGGCCTTCTGACAACTGTTCCGATGACTCAAGAAACCAACATCATGGTCGCAGTCCCGGGTGCTATCGGTCTTGTAAACTGTCGGTCTAATGAGATGTCCCGAAAGTAAAAGCTGTCCAATCGAATTTATTTACACTTATTTCGACAAAGGATGTACTAGGCAAGCTTGCCTAGTACCTCCTTGTTTCGACGGATCATCAAGAAACCACACTTGCCATCATTATGTTTGCCACTGTAACCATATTATGAACGAAAATTGATAAATTGTATTAAAAATATTCTTCAAATTAATCTGGAAATTATTACAATCAGGTCAACTCTAGAAAGTGACCTATAATTGATACTTTATATATCTTAAAATAAAAATTCTTAACTTAATTAGATTAAAATAGCAATCCTTCAACAAAATCTTTATTTTAATCAGTTCAAACAACAGGCTTAATTTGCCAGACCAAAGTACAAGTAGGTGTTAATGATATAATTTATCTCAAAAAATTTTCACACCGTTTATAGTGTCAACTTTTAGTCGCTTTATTGTTGTCTATTTGTTCACACGAAGACCGCTCAAACATTAATCAAACATAGCATACATTTTGGCTAGATCCATAAGACATGTGTTGGTAAAGAATATATGATAAATTTGATTGCGGTGTGAAGTGTAAGAAACAAGAAAAAAACCAAGAAAATATCCGCACACATTGTTTTAGTATGACTCATGCCACTCACAAACATGGTCTCTTAATTTAGAGGGGGGGTTCCAATTATTATTTCATTTCATTACCCTGATTTTATTCAGATTATATATATATATACATACATATATATATATGTGTGTATATATATATATATACATGTATATATATCATTGTGAGAAATGAAAATGAGAGAATAATGGTTGCGTAGATGAAATAAAAGTTCCCCAGAGCTGTCCTCCCTTTCTGAATTTTTTGCAAAAGTTGAAAAAATGTCTCCGCCGGGAATCGAAGCCGGGCCGTTGGCTTAGAACACCATGCTAGACCACGGAGACGGGCCATTGGTTTGGGCGACACCAGATTCAATTGACCGACAGATTTACCGACAGACTTTATCAAATAAAACTTCACAAATATATTTATTTCCGTAAAGTTCATCTAATGCTGGAATCATTCAGAATACATAATAATGAAAAGAGTTGTATCAATTGCATCATTTACAACAATTTTGTGCTCGTGAATAAACTGTACAGGAAGAGTCAAGTGACCGAAGCACCCCCCCCCCCCCCCATGAAATGCATTCATGGGCATCAGCTGACTTCATAGCATAACATGTTATGGCCTGATTAAAGTTGCGAAAGGGAAAATCCATTCGAGAATTTCAATATAGTTTTTGTAATTATCATCATGTAAACATTTCTCAGAAAACATTCAGACATACGTCACAATGATGGCAATTCCAGCTTTGTGGCGATGATGACGAGGAAAAGGTTAGATCATTATTATGTCTCTTTCTGTTTTTCACAAAAATACACTTTTTATACTTGACTAATGTATGTATGTTTTAGAGTTGTCACTTTTGTAAACCTTTCTTATCTCCATGAAGGTCTTTACAGTGGCAGATCATTTTTCATTTCTTCCTCTTTTCTCTCTTTTTCTACCTTTCTTTTGCCCCCCCCCCCCTTCCGTCTCTCTCTCTCTCTCTCTCTCTCTTGCTTTTGATCTCTTATTTTCTTTGCTCTCTCTTTTTCGTCCTCCCTCTGCCCTACATTATTTTCCTTCACTTTTTTTTCTATCGATCATCCCATAATTGCCCCCCCCCTCATTCTTCTATCCCTGACTAATGCAAGCTCCCTGTTAGTTTGTTATAACCATCTCTACTGATTGAGCAAAAATCAATATAGCAAACTATCCAAAGACCTGACTTACATTTATTTCTTTAAATTAAATTATCGACTACTAACAGCAAATAGGCCTCATACAAGTACGTTATAATTATAAAATTGGACTTTAAAAAATGAATAACCATTTTATTTCTCCTCTCCATGATATGAAGCAATAGTTTCTGAAGATGAACAAAGTTAGGTGGTAATATTTCAGATTCATAAGTAGTAAACTTGCTTGACATGTTTGTGAGGTTTAAATGATCATCTTTTTAAAAAAAATTCTGCATAGCATAGGAACCCATTAGAAATTTTGATATTCCATATAAACTTCGTAGCTATTAAGCCAGTCATTGCACTTTTGAACTATATTTTTTCATATGGCTGAAATGCCGTCCATGCATGTAAATGACAGAAACAAGCGTGGGAAATTTAAGTCCAGTTTTATTTTTACAATGAATGAATATTTTTCCCTCGATCGTCATTGTCTTCGTCATGTATGAAAACAAGTTCAGCTATTCACGATTTTTGATTTCTGAAATGACACCCGTTCGTTCATGCATGCTTTGCGGGGGATAGCAGGTCAGTTAGGAGATTGTTCAAAAATATTTCTGTGTTTGTAATATGTTTTGATATCGGCTTAACAGGTGCTTCAGAAAATACTCCAACAAAGGTACCAGAGTTTTATAAATATGCTCAGTTATGAATTTTGTTCGAAGGATATCTCTATAATAAGAGCCTAAGCTACTACATGTCTATACAAGGCATATCTTTCGTAATCAAACTTGTTCATTGTATTAAGTCAAACGTGACATTCTCAAACAAGTTTCACTAGTTTATTTTTATACCAGTGGGACACGTCACTACCAGTACTATGGAGCGCAGGTTGATTTCCTTGTCCTTGCCCCCCCCCCCCCAAAAAAAAAGATCCCGAAGATGTATCGATGCCCCCAGCATACATATACACGGAATACTTGCATATAGAGCGGAAATAGTTTGCACTCCGCCCGTGTGTGGGCATTGTGAATAAATCCAACACCCAGGATCAAAATTAAAAATTATTGAGAAGCAATTTGAGCAATATTAAATTGTATAATCACGACACAAGAAACAATTATTGTAACTATATCATTATAATCTATAATAATTCCGAATGGCTTTAAGGGATCCTAAACCCATCTGTCACACAAATTCGTCTAAGTGAATACAGCCTCATACATAGATCGTAGATTTTGATAAAGTTATGCCCCCACGATGCTATCCATTCAGATTTCATTCATAAGCTTAAATATGAATGAATCGCAGGTGGATTCCAATCGTGATTGGATGAAACTCTATGAACCGTGCAATCCATTACCCTAACCACTTCTTTATCATTTCATTGTGCTGTTCTATTATATAGAGACAACAGTTCTGGTCTAGTAAGCTTGATTGTTTATTGGTTTCTTTTCAAAAGTGATAAAGGAGTCCAAGTGCTTCTTTCAGCTAGATGATCGCTCTTGGTTATAACATGGGAGATATTAAAGTCAGTGCAATGTCCTCTCAAATCCATCGTGTGATAAGGGCTTTCTAGCAGTATATTCATGGCTAATATCCTAGGTTCAATGTTCTCAATATGAAATATTCATATATTATATATATTAAAAGTTTACAATTCGAGGTGCATCCAAGCGAAAGAAGTATCGAATTTTATCGGCATAGAGTTGTATAATTTTCTATACATTTTGGTAATTGTGTTATGTATAATTCTCTATGTATAATTTTCTATACATTTTGGAAATTGTGTTATGTACATCCATTAAAAATGAAGTTGCATGATTTTCATTTGTACTGAATGAATGCAACAAAGAATGCTACAAAACAAAAAAAAAGTAAAACTCAATAATTATGGCCAGGGATTTATGAAATCAGTAGA
Source organism: Heliocidaris erythrogramma (assembly GCA_025617745.1). Lineage (NCBI taxonomy): Eukaryota > Metazoa > Echinodermata > Echinoidea > Camarodonta > Echinometridae > Heliocidaris > Heliocidaris erythrogramma. The sequence continues at coordinate 33,282,478 of CM046865.1, read as the reverse complement.
GCAGTCTATTAATATCTCACTTTCGAAGAAAAATTAAACTGTTTATATAAGTAGTCTAAAATAGTGATTGGATTATATTGGTGGATACGAGCGCTATATAAAAACCCAATATTATTATTATTATTATTATAGCGACAATAGTATGTACTTCCTTTTAAATTACTTCTCAAATAATGGTGATATATATATACGATTTTAGCGTTATTCGTACCGCGATGCTTGTACGAATGGAATTCTTGTTCGCAATATGCATGTTTATTTTCAAACAAACGTTGATAGTTTTCATAAATTTTTCAGGCATATTTTTCATATAATTATGCTAAGCAAAAATCAGTAAACAATTCAACTACGTTCAAGACCATGTCAACATGACTCCGTATCCTCTTGCGTGCTTTTTTTTTCTTTAACATTTTATTTTTCTCCGAATACTTCATAAAATACAACTCAAAGTAAAACCATTATAAATCATATCCGAATACAAAAAAGGTATTGAAATCATATCACATTCTCTGCCTGCTTTGACAGGCGATTCTGATATGATCCTTGTCTAATATAAGATAATATTTCATCATAACTTGTCATATTTTGTTGAAACCCGTGCGTATATCGGATTCTGTTTTCATTTGCATGCTTCAACCCGTCCTCATTTTCCCGGACAAAATAACTCTGCGTTTGTGGTATTCCTCCCCTCTCGGGAATGGCCGTAGTATAGGGTGTACTAGCATCACAGAAATGGATTCATTTTCATCTAAATTCATATTTATCTCAGAAATGGTGTAAAGCTTAAAGTGATTTGGTAACTTTGTAGAGGCTTGATAAAATCTGAGCTGCCTGGCCTTACATGCTATCAGTGTATGTAATATGGTGTAAAAATGAAGCCCATGAAAAAAAAGCACTTCAAAATCATCATGTGCTTCACAAAAGTAAACATATGCAAGTGACCGGAAATGCCAGACTCATTTTCCCCCGTAGACTCAGTGTTAGACTAAAGCGTATGGCCATACGCTTTCGTAAATGGGAGTATTCAGTCATAGATATCTTAATAATAGCATTATATATTTGAAAACCTTTCTATTTATCATACAAGACAGATATCAAAATTCAACAATTAAATCAAGCCTCCACAAAGTTACCGAATTCCTTTAAATAATGCTTGGCTGATTAATAATGATAAATCATTGATGTTTCAGACTTCATCCTGTTCTTAGCCAGTATAAGTAGAGATAGTGAAATACAATAATAAATCAACTTTTAAAAGGTGCAGTGGCGTTTGTGTGTAGTTGCTAAAAAAAACGTATTAAATTATCAGAAAATTTTGTCAAATTCTGCAAAAACTATATTTAACAATATAATAATACCAATATTTAAATAAAGTTCTCGGAAACATAAGAAACTACATTAAAAAGTATATTGACAAAAATATCAAAAATATATTATGCAAATTAGAGCATTGTAACATTAAAACTGTTAAGTGTAAAATGTGAAGTATCCAAAGTATATTCTGTAATATCAAATGTAAAAATATAAAGTGTGAATAGAAATGCAGTATGTGTATATATTGTGAAATGTAACATTGAAAATGTACGATAAATATACCTCCCTTAGTAGTGAACAGAGGAAAGGCAAAATAAATGATTATGCTCCGGATGTGACCAGCATGACTTCATACATTCAGGATAGCAGTGTTCTTACATTTTTTAAAGGAATGTTATTATGACAGAATACATGTATCGGTATAAAAGAACATCCGACTTCTCGCAAAAACAGAAAAAAAAGATGTTAATCAGGAATAGTTTTGTATTTTGTAATCACATTATCGCACTTTTTCTAATTTGTACAGGATTCATCGCTGGATGACACGAGCATATATATTTTCACTATTTTATTCAATATGACTCTGGAGAATTATAGGTGTCAGAAAAATCTGTTGCCTACCGTGCATTTTTTTTCAGAAGTTTTTATTTTCTCTCATAAAGAAAATTGAACATAACTTGAAACATTTCATACAATAAAACAAACATTTCATACAATAAAATAAACATTTCAAACATATACATGTCATACAATATAAATAATCTTCACATAAATATAACTACTAACTGAAGTTTAACATTTCAAAACAAAAATACAAGTAACCTCTCATGTAAAAAATATATTTGCCAATAGAAATAAACATTTCAAGAATAAGATTCACATATTTAAGTTACACATTTCATTACAACAAAAAAGAAAAAAAAGGAAAAAGGACAATTGAAATGTATTTTCAATAAACAAATCGCAAATAAAGTTTTACATTTCGTATGAAATTACCTTAATAGTCTTTAATTTCGTTCAAAGAGAAAGAAGAATTAAATTAAAAAGAAAGAGTAAAGATAAGAGAAGAAAAAAAGAGGATAGGAAGAAGATAGACAGAAGAAAAAAGAGATAAGAGAACATACACTATCACCCCTTCCCCCATCCCACCACAACAGAAAAACAACAACAAACGAACAAACAGATAAAACATGGTGACATGCTGGATGCCTTGCTAAACACGTCTCCTCTGGTACAGAAAAATGCCAAATTCAATATGCTTGTCTTATTTTCTTGTGTTACTCTGTTGTTTGTGAATATTAGCAAAGGGACTATCAAGAACTATAAGCAGAGTCTCACGTTAAGTTGTAGTCTTATTCTCACACGTATGGGGTTACAGGGTTTAAAGGGAATAAACATCTTCAGATGAAGGAAAACAACGAAGAAATAGCAAACAAATATGTATGCTCGTTTAACCCAGCGATGAATCCTGTTCAAATTAGAAATCGCGATAATGTGATTACAAAATACAAAACTATTCCTGACAAATATAGGCAAGACATATTCAAGAATAATTGAAGGCAGAATTTTGTGTATTGAAGGCAGAATATTGTGTAACTGATCATACTCATTGCAAATAAGTTAAACTGAGAGAGAAGAGTATATAATTTCTTTACGTAAACGTTGTTCTAGTTATGAGATAAACCGGAGCCACTTTAGATCTTTAAGAAAAAAATAGAAGAGATGTATGGATATATCCTAGTCTGTTGAACCAATTCTAATCATATTATTTTCATCCATAGATGTCATAATAAACACCTTTTATGATATCTACGAAATAGCAATGAACTGAAAATCATATTTTGATATCGTTTTGTTAAAATCATCTGAGCGCTTTACAGTGAGTATCACTCCGGTCATCGGATTCATGCACTTAAATACTTATCTGCATAATGTGATAACTAGTTAGAAACTGGGTCCCGTCTTTTATGCCATTTAACTGCAGATAGTTCCAAAGTGTAAACTTGGATGGTAATCATTCGAGCAAAAGTTTTTGTACGAAGAAAATGCATCTTGATAATTTATATCAGAAAAATAAATGTAGAGTCAGGTGTCAACTATTTAGGCCCTGATACTGAAATTATTCGCAATCAGAGTTTCAGGAACTTTTTCTATGATAAACTTTCACAATCCATATCTTACCTTTAATAGCGCTTTTGAACTGCTTGAATATGAACGACAAGCGAAGAGTGCAAATTTTCCGCGTGTTTTGATTAGACATATCTCTTACCATAGCTTGTCAAACAATGAAAAAGTACACGCGGTAGTAGAAGAGATGACATTTCAAAACACATTCCCCTTTCTTGAAACATAACCCACTCACTGAAATATTTGTGTTTTTCTTTACCACAGGAAAATAGAAAACGCGTGCTACGATGTAACTCGTTCTCCTTTCAATACCAGATACCCCCCCCCCCCCCACCACCCATCACCACCACGAAAAAAAATCGGAAGGAAAAAAAGCATTAAAAACATGTATTTGGCATGTGAACTGATGTAGCTTCAAATGCACATGTGCGCTTGACATGAAGTTTTTAAAGATTTGTTTGCCTTAAAGAGAACCTGGGTTATTTGTTTCTAATACAACCTTTTACGGGTCTACATTTATATATAAAATTCCACGCGAATTTTAAAGTATATTCATTTTATTCTATTTTGGAAAATCGCAAATTTTCTTATAATAAGGTTGGAAAATGGAGAAGTAGGAGAGGTAAATGGTAAAATACAAATGAGACGGAGAAAAATGAGCGGAAAAGAGAGAAAAAGGTTGGAAGAATGAAATAAGAAGAAGAAAGCAATAGCCCATATCAAGCAATGAGGTTGGGGAGAGAGGAGAGGGAGAGATGGAGAGATAGAGGGCAAATGAAGACTAAAGTGAGAAAGAGAGAAAAGAAAAAAAAAACAGCAAGAGATGGAAGAATGAAAGAATAACTAAGAAAGCAATAGCCCATATCAAGCAATGAGTTTGGGGAGAGAGGACAGAGAGAGGGAGGGAGAGATAGAGGGCAAATGAAGACTAAAGTGAGAAAGAGAGAAAAGAAAAAAAACAGCAAGAGATGGAAGAATGAAAGAATAACTAAGAAAGCAATAGCCCATATCAAGCAATGAGTTTGGGGAGAGAGGACAGAGAGAGAGAGGGAGAGATAGAGGGCGAAAGAAGACGAGAGTGAGAAAGAGAGAAAAGAAAAACACAAACAGCAAGAGATGGAAGAATGAAAGAATAACTAAGAAAGCAATAGTCCATATCAAGCAATGAGGTTGGGGAGAGAGGACAGAGAGAGGGGGAGAGATAGTTGGAGAAGGAAACCAGAGAGAGACAGAGAGAACAACTGAGACAGAGACAGAGGAAGAAAGCATGAGAGAGCTAGCATGCATCAGTAAAACCTGCCAATTGAAAGTGGAAGATGAGATAAAAAAGATGATCATCACCAATCCTGCTTCATCTCAAATCCTAGATAACGCAATGCAACATTTTGATGGGGAGAGTAAACACACACACGGCGCCATGCATCATCTCTTTTAGCTTCCTGGGCACTCAGAATACCACCCTTCCCCACTGCCTTAAAGATAAACTGAGCACCGAACATGTGATTTGCATTGTGAAAGATAATGTATTGAAGTTTTTGGAAAAGCTTTTTTTTGGCACTGTGATTTTAAATTGTTCGGTGATATTTGCGAATCATCAAAATGATGATTAAAAAACTGACTCCATCTTGCTGCGCTGAAAATCACATATATACATATTATTTTGAAAGTTATGTGTATCATATTTGGAGTATGACGGCATTTCAAGATCGATCATTTTCATGACATGATATTATGAATTTATTCAACATTATAGAAGTAAAGACACGGAGAAGCTCACAAACTGTCTTTCGCCTTTACCAGAGGTCAATTACCTTCTCTTCAAATCTTATCATTTCCTCTACGTCAGAGTCTCTTCTTCCTTCAAAATGAAGATGTCGTCTTGACAATACTTAATCACGGTACTCGCACTCGGTAAGTTTCGGCAGTGGAAACAAGACCAAAGCTCTCGCCGAACTCTCGAGAACCGTCTCAGCCAATCAGATGTGTTTATAATGGAATGAAAACATCCATGTTATCTCAGTTGCTGGTCAGGGACGACTTATTTCCCTCTCGCAGTCATTTAGATCATGTAGATGTTATGGTGTATTTAACAAACAGCTATAAAGAAAGAATTATAATCATGTTGAAGGAGACATAGGTTTCTTCTTTGTCATCTTCCTTATCATGGTAATGGTCAGGAATGTTGTTTTCAATTTTCGCCAACAACAAAACAAGACAGACACGAAAGGAGATATATTTCAAGCAATATTGGTACCGTTATTTTCTTCTATTTTTTTTTCTTATATATTTTCTTAAAGACGAGGACGGTATCTCTACATCAGTACAACTCTTCTTCCTCACCTCTCTCTCTCTCTTTCTCCCTCTCTTGTTTCTTTCCAAGTTCTTGTCTGCTCTCTCCTATCCCTCCTCTCTTCCTCTCTTCTTCACCTTTCTTTTCGTATTTTCTCACCTTCTATTTCCCGTTTCTTCATTTCCTTCTTTGTCCTCTCTTTCTTTCTTTATATTTGTCTCTCTTCTCTCTCTCTCTCTCCCACCCTCTCTCTCTCTCCATGTTTCACTCTTTACTCTCTCTTTCTCTTCACCTCTATCTCCCCTCTATTTCCACCCTGCCTCTCCCCTCTCTCTTTCGCTTACACTCTCTCCTCTCAATTCCTTCTCTCCCCCTCTCTCTCTCTATCGTTTCCTATTCGCTCTCCATCTCCCTTTCTCTCTCTCCCTCTCATTCTCTATTTCTCTTTCTCTTTCTCCATTGTCGTGTATTTATCCCACCATTGTTTTTCCAGTGGTATTGCATTGAAGCGATATGATCCAGGGCGATGATAGGACCTAAACCTCAAACAAAACGTGTCTCGGGATATCTACTGCTAAAACGACTTAATCACAATTATTCTCAAAATTTCATATTGACATACTCTTGTATTCCGTGTAGGCCTAACTCATGAATAGGGATTAGTTCTGACAGCACAGGTTCCGCACATGTAAACATATTAAAACCACCATGGGCAATGAATATAGAGTATCATTTTTCATTATATTGCTATCAAGAATCTAAGCACTATTTACTTCGTGTGTAGATACTTCTTTCGATGATATGTAAATGATTGTTCCGAGTTCTGCATTTTTGAACAGTATCTTGACATAAAAATTATCTGAAATGGTATCACGAAACTAACCTTTCTTATCAATCATGTCAATATCCCTTATTTATAATGTCTAAAGAGAAAGTACAATATCTTGTTGTTTGCATTCTGCTTTAAGCTTATACACGACAATGAGTAATAATCATATACATGTACCCTATACCAGTATGTTTACATCTTCGTTAGATCAACTTGCAAAATACGTCTTAATATCAGCTTTCATAACACTTTGTAATAAAATGGTAATGATTTTCTCACTTTATATCACTATCATCGTCAGTTCTCATTAATATGTACAGGAGTGGAAATTCACACTTTGGGGGAGTCTTTTTAGGAATCACTTCGTTTGGAGTAGAATGCATGCACGCCCAAAACAGTAGAATCCACTCTCAAAAGGGTAACTTTGGAGTGGATTACATTATAATTTGGAGTGGATTCAACACAAAATGAATTGATCCCTTATGAGTCCTAAAAAAGTGGATTTCCACTCCTCTATACATTAAAGAGAAGGTGAAAATGATTTTTTTTTGAGCTAGCTTTCTCCTTCTTTTTATGTCAGTTTGGAATGATAGCTCTTCAAATGCCATCCTATTCAAAATATGACGATAAATAGCAAAAGTGTTCGGGCCGAAGATTCATGCGACTTGTGTGTGCATGCAGTCCCATATAGCTTTCAGCGAGATTGGGCCTATTTCCTATCATGTTAATGCATTCAAAACCTCACAGTATACACCATTTCTTATTGCTTTGTGACAGTTTCTTTCACAATGACCAGAACTCAAATTTAGCTTTGTATCATCCATGTTATGAAAGTACCAACGGAACAGCTGAATTTTGGAAATACGTACACTCTACCTCACGTTCTCAAACTATTTAAAGCAAAACTGGTGGAAAGTGCGTTACGACCATTTGAAAGTGAAATATGATTTCGAAGAGGGGGCGTGTCATTCAATACACACTGAATACAGCGTTGTTCCTCTAGACTGCTACCTGGATTTATGGTGGTTTATTTAGGGCTTAAGTCCATGTTAGATCTAATAGTAACATAAACTTTGCCAGATTTGTGGCGGGGGAGGGGCAAATAGCATGATATGAAATATGGTTTTAAGTAGAACCTGTCAAGCTATAAAGTTTGTTTCTCGTTCTACTGTATATATAGCATGTATATGTACATGTACATATATGTACACATTATATTATTTTAGATATTGTAGCTAATTTTGAGTAAAAATGGCCCTCTGTCAAATCCGTACTGCAGATATTCGATTTTAATTTTCAACTTACATGTATAATCATATCGCAGAATTAAAAGTTTTTGAAGTTCTTATTAGTTCATTTTAGAATGTAACCGTTCTTGAAAGAAATAATACTTTCAAATGACCCAAGCAATTTTAACATAATTATACAGATTGATCGTTTAACCTTTCTGGAATCAGTGAAATGTACAAATTCTAAAAATGAAATCAACCATCTTACTTTCCATTCATTCTTTCATGAAAGAAAAAGAATAATTCAAATTCAATATCTCTTCGTCTAAGTGGTCTGCAAACTAAGCCTATGCATCCAAACATATTAGATGCCGAATATTTATTTTCCATCCAGAAACCCATAAACGCTAACAACAATAGCGGTGTCATGAAAGGTCGGCGACTGACCAATCTAAGAATTATGAAAACAACGATTCAAACTTGACCCAATCACTAAATAGTCGAAAGGGATCCCGATGAGAGATAATGGATTAGGTCAAAAAGGAACGTAGTCAAACCGAAATCACGATAACAAAACTTTCTGAAAGACTTTGGTGTTAGGACAATTACACTGCGAAGAGATAATCGAATACGTAATATCTGCGTAGTTGAAAATCATTCCACAGTGAACATGGTAAAAAAAATATAACACTATCATCTTTCAAGATAGATATTATGAGGAAAAAGGGAAAATGAAAGGTACACTGTATATCAGAAGTGAGAGTAAAATAAAAGATCTAGAAAAATAAAAGAAAAAAGGGAGAGACAGAGAGAGAGAGAGAGAGAATCAGAGAGAGAGAGAAGGGTGGTAATGCAAAGAAGGAGTTGTATTATTTATAGAAATGGCGCACTCCCGTTTGACATTACGTCCTTGGTAAAGATCTCGTGATCAAGGAAAATATGGGAAAAGAGGAGAAATAGATCACGGCAAAAATCTGTCTTTGGATTTGATTGAGTTCACAAGGGAAGTGCGTGTAGTTTCGATGTGGGACACAGACTATTTCATTGATAAATAACTCGACCACGAGATGATCTTGATTGATAGGATTAATAACTAGAGGCTCCCTGAAAGTCACTCCCAGATGGGTAGAAACAAGAACCTCACTTCCACTACTTCTACCATGATAAACAAAATAGGCCTAGATCGATCGGGGGAGGGAGCGGGGGGGGGGGGGGGGGGAGGCAGTAGCGTATAACTTGGTTCCAGCCATCGAGGGGGGGGGGGCACTGACATGGCTCAGGGAAATGATTTCTGATTTGACGATTACACTTGTTTCATTTATTAATTTTCGTTTTCTCAAGATGACATTTTGATACCCAGGGGCAAAGTTTTTAAGGGGTGGATAAAATGCGAATTTTTAAGAAGCCCGTCGATGGGGAGATAGTGTTGGAAGGGTCCTATCATCTTCTTTTCCCCCCATCTCTCTCTTTCTCTCTCTCTCTCTTTCTTTCTCTCTCTCTTCTTGTCCTCTGCCATTTGATGGACGGGCACGTACTCCCGTAGCTACAATACTGGCCTGGGGGGGGGGGGGCAGAAACACTAGCGCCATCCACAATGAGCATATTTCTCATCCATATACAATCATTGAAATGACGTAACTTCTGATTTGATGCACAAAGACTTGATAGAGAAAGAATGCTGTAAAAGGAGCATTATATTTGCATTTTACCACTGGGTATCAAAATGTCATCTTGAGAAAAAGAAAAAGTGTAATCGTCAAAATATTCTCGAAAATGTATGACGACCTTTTCATAATTTAACAATATTCACTGCCCCTGCCATTGATTCAGTTGCAAATGTAATTATTTTGGAAACGAACTTTTTTTATTGTTCTGTATGAATATAGCTCATTCTCTTTAGCCCAACACCTTTGACCTTCAAGCTTGTAAATTTTCAAAAGTTTGCCACAAATTTGATATAATAATCGCGAAATTAAGTGGTTCCTTGATTATTGTCAAGCTCAATAAAAACTTGAGACTAAACTCCTGGCGCCGCTTAGAACACACTCTGGCCATCCTATGTCCAGGGTTTCTCTTTATGTCATCAATTTGGAATAAATCAATCCGAAATAGGCCTGTGTTTTTCTTCTTCTTCCATTGCGATTCCACCCCCCCCCCCCCCCATTTCTCGTGTTGTTTTTCATTTCAAATTCCTTTGGCTAGAGTTTGAGATGAAACAGATCTGGCTGGCGATTCATTCACACGATGTCACAAGTCAGTATCCATGACAACGCATAGTTCACGAATTCATCTCTTATTGCAGATAGAACACATTCAAAAGGGCTTCATTCTTTTAACATGTTTTAAGGACAATCGAATGACGTTTCAGAAAGTAGCATATTTATTATTACACTAATACAATGGCGTGTTTCGGTTATAAAGAAGAGAACATTTTATTTATTAAAACATTTATTTTGGAAGAAGAAAATTATATTAATCTTAAATGAAATCAAAGTCAACTTTAACAACCCATCTCATCTCTCTCTCCCTCCTTCTATCTATCATTTTTCACTTCATGATATGATTACATGGAGGAGGAAGAAGAAGAATCTCGTTTACCTTCTTCTTCTTCTTTGTTTTTCATTCTTTTTCTCATTCTCTCACTCCTCCTTCTTCTACGTCTTCATTCTCTTCATACTCTCCTCCTTTTTTTTTGATCTTCTTGATCTTCTTCATCCTCTGCTTCATCTTCGTATTTTAATGCATCCCTATACATTTTTCTTTATCAGTCATTCCATCCTTCATAATGCTTGAGTTCAAGATATTCTTCTTTTCTCTCTATCCTCTGCCTCTTGTGACCGCGATCGAAAGAAACGATCGTACTGGGTATATCGTGACAGCAATCGAGTCCTTGTATACCCCCTCGATGATTATTTGATAAGAACTCAAATGTGGAAGAAGAATTTAATGAAGTCACTGGAGGAAAATAATACCATTAATCACCAATTTAAAAAGCGACAAGGGAAGCACGTACCCACTGGACCAATTGTGATTTTCCCCCGTTTACCTTCTCTTTTTTTGTAGACCCCCTTTTGCAATTGAGTTTATATAAACCATTCATTTCTCTCAGTATTATTCGGTATTTTAGTTAACTTTGTTATGATAATGATAATAATAATGATAATAATAAATGTATTTACCCAGGGTAGCCTCATCAGCATGTACTGCTATTCCTGGGCCCTGATATATATGTATTAACCCAGCGATGGTTACCCATTAATACACCTTGGTCGAGAGGAGCAAACGTGGGTAAAATACCTTGTTAAATGATGTAACTCAGAGCGAGGATGGAACCCAGGACATCTCGTATGAAAGAAGCCTTCACCGCCATACCACAGTACTCCCACTGTTGATGTTTCAATTTTTACTTCTGAACGATATCTTTTTGATTATGCCTATCTTGACATCTCACATTAAACAAAAGAAGTTGAGGTCTGGTCATGTGACTGTACTGTGAAAGAAAACTGTCTAGAAGTTATTGGGAAACGATGGTTATATAATACATAAGAATAATTCTGTATTGTGATGTTCTATATAGAGTCATCTATAGATGATAGGAGATTGACTCAGTCTTGTCGAAAATTAAAATCAGTGAGATGCATTGCACACAGTTACGGGTATATGGGACTTGTCACAACTGGGGCATCAAAATTTGGTCCAAATTTTAAAGCTATTTCTAGTCATATTTAAAATATGAGGGATATCAGTTGAAAATCCTATTTTAACGAACACATATTTGTTTGGAGACTTGCCTGTCTGGTCCACCAATAAAATGATCATGATGAAGATTTATTTCTTATTTCTTGATCATCACCTGGTGATACACTTCTACTTCTATTCAAAACTCCAAACTTTTCAAGCATGATATTGACCGTCTCAACGACAGAAATTGAAATTCATACCAGTAATTTTCAGTCATAAATTCTCAAGTCTCGACAAACTTTCCCCATAACGATACCTCGCCTTTCTCGCTTAAAAAGCAGATGAAAATGAAAGAGACTGGTTATGTATTTGACGAGTGATTTATACATCCGTCCGATACCTTCTGAATATTGACCTTCGACGCGAGGAATGACGACTCAATAATTTCAAGCATTATTTTTCTTTCTCTTGATTGTCACTAAATATATTTCAAACAGAGGTGGAAGAGAGATCCACCTCCCTGCTTCAAATGCATCCTACATGGACATAGCGCATTTATAGGAGCTGGATTACCTGTAAAACATATTTTTAATTCTGAATACCAATTTAAAGGAGTTTGTCGATTGTGTCATATCAGATTGAATGGATTTGTGTCCTAAAATTCAGTTTTAGTAATCTGAATCATTGTTGTTGTTTTTTTTTGCTTGCTTCTGTATTAATGTTAGTGTCTCGATGCCTTCACTAAAATATCTCTTTCTCGCTCTTTATCTCTCCCTTTCTTTTCTCTCTCTCTCTCTCTCTTTCTTTCTTTCTCTCTCTCTCTCTATGTATCTCCCTACCACTCTCCCCCATCCCTCAACCCTCACCCTGTCCCATTTTCTCTCTTCACACTTCATTTTCTTATTTCCCTCCTCTTCGTCTCCCCAACACCTTCCCCTATATAGCATGCCTAGGCCCTCTGCATATCCTCCGCAACATTTCCTCCCTATATGTTTCATTATAGTCTTTTAATATATTTTCCGTTATTTTCTGGGGGTTCTGGATTTCTACCATACAACCTGCATGTCGATCGCTTTTGTGGGCCTCGATTTACTTTCCAACCTACATGTAGGTGCTTGAATGGTGAAAACTCACCTATTATAGGCTCTCGAAAGCTGATGGCAATGCCGAAAATTTTATTATCGTGGAGGGGGAAGGCGGAACTATTTCGCCATAGACATGATATATGGAAGCAAGCGTGTGCCCCTTTCTCCTGGCACCGGTGATAGAAGGGTTTCTAAATGATAAGAAACAGTTGCGTCTATTAATATACGAGATAGCGTAGCGACCGAGTGAGAAAATTTTGATTTTGAAATGCTGAAAGTTTGTATTTTAGAGCACTGATATATCGTTATAATGCGAAACCATTACACATACATGTAATTTTCTTCTTTTTTTCCTTGCAAGTGGGGCTATTTGGGGGCAACAGCCCCTCTGCCACCCCCCCCCCCCGCTTCCGGCGCCTATGCATGGGAGGTCTCCCTTCTTGTGTCTTGTTAGGCCAATACACTTCCTTCTACTCAGTATGAGGTTGAGCAAATGCTCGAATCAGAAGTTGAAGTTAGTCAAATATTTGCCTTGCCATTGTGAATTCGTCATTTTGATGACAATGAGTCAGTATGCTGCATTGTGTAAGATGTCAATATTAATGCGACAGATATTTATTTGTTTTCTACCTTTTTGTTTTCATGTCTTGATTCTTTTGATTGCTTTTCCCACGAGATTGAAAGAAGAAGGCTGATATTTGCAGAGATATTTTAGTCTACTTTTCATTTTGTGAACTTGACAAATGTGGGACGTCACCTTGTTTTTATGTTCGGATGTACATATAAAGGTGAACGTAGTGAAATGTGTACTTTACAAACATGCTTTGCCTTCTTCAAATATTATGCAGTACATGTAGGCCTACATTAAAAATCCGAATCTTCGATATTCAAAAATAAATCTACATCTTTTTGCTTCCCCACAAAATAGTATTCAAGAGGTATGGAAGCATTTTGTCCACGGTAATATAATTATATACATAGCCGTCGTATTGTTTGATAATAATTTAGAACGAGATGTGCTGGATAATGCAATATTTCAATGTTATAAAACTGCAGATGTCTGCTTATGCGGAGGGTGCATTGAGATACCCCCATTCGGTCTCATCAAGGAGTTATCACAGTGATAACTCCTTGGTCTCAATATACTTATTAAATAAAGGACACTAAAATTCTACTACTAAGCAGAATAGTATTCTATCGACTTTTCTCCATGTCCAAATCACCCCCTCTCTCTCTCTCTCTCTCTCTCTCTCTCTCTCTCTCATTCCTCTCCCCCTCCCCCCCCCCCCCCCTCTCTCTCCCCCATCCCTTTTTCCATATCCAATCCTGTAAGTTCTTTGTCATGGTCATTGACATCGTTACTCATCCAGAAATGTTGTACACATCAGACGAACCATGGATCGAGTACTATATCAACAATCAAAAGAAAATATTTTCGGAAAGCGTGGCAATTGAGACGCGGACATGGCGGATGAAGCTTGCTTTTCCCAAAGACTAGATAATTTGTTTAGACTCTTTTTTATGTTGTAATTAGTCACGAACATTAAGATGTAGACAAACAACTTATATTCCGTGTTAAGAATAAAACAAAACGTATATACATGATGCATATAGGACATTATTCAACATTCAGCCAAGACATGCTGGATTTCTTGAGCAAAATTTGTAAATGCAATTAGGGTTGCCCCGTTATTAAACAATTTGATTATGTTTCATTCTGTTTTAGATAAATCCTATTATTCCAACTTATATACAGTGGTGAATTCGGTTCTTCGACACCTCCACAGTATACCTGCAATCAGAGACCAAACGCCATAATAATAATAATAATGATAACAAATCGTTTCTTTTATATAGCCAAAAATGATCACAGCGCTTTTCAAAATATATTAATCAATGAATTAAACCTCAACAAAGAAATATAATACAAATGTAATGCAGTTGATTACAATGTAAATAGGTACGTGTTAAGGTGTTTTTTTAACTAATTCATCTGACGTACTACAGCGTAATTCACATGGTAGCCTATTCCATATAACCGGACCACTGTAATACTCTAACCGTAACCCTATAAACCTAACCTGAGACCCTATCAACCTAACCTGAAACCCGAGTGAAATTTTAACCCTAACCCTATAATATTTTAACGAAATAAAGCCCGGAGCTATGTCGGGTCATCTGATTTTTTTTTAAACTCAAAATTCAGACAAACCCCGAAATTCCGGTCCATGCATTGTTTTAACTTTTATGTTGAGTTTCCAGGGGCGGAACCAAGAATTCGTAAGCCTAGTCTCTAATAATACTTGTATTCTGACAAGCCATGGAAAAGAAGTTTAATATCAAATGTATACCTTCGAGTTCGAAATTAGAAAATGGGGCACACTTTAGCTGTATAGTTTGGGTTATGTGTTTCTATAATAATGCAACTTTGGTTTCAAAATGGGGGCACGGCCGGTTGTGTCCCCCCCCCCTAATCCGCCAGTGATAGTTTCCATACCGCGTGAGGTCGCGTGACTTATTGATTTTTCCCCGCTCAAATCCCTTGTCGCGCGCGCGACTGACCGTCTGACTGGCTGGATCATACAAGATTGACCCCTGACCTCTTCTATTCCGACCTCTCGTGGAATCACTTCCAGATTTTCAAGCAACCTCAACCTTTCCAAATAATAAATAATATGGTAAGGAACTATGTATAATAGCAAAAAGAGAGGGAAATAGTTGAAGAGGGTCGCCGTCATCCGCCTCATTTCATAAACAAATAGTTCACCGCCCTGAATCCATTAGAGAAATACAGTAGTACTATCCTCCCGGCTTGAATAAGTGAGAGAGGGAGAGAGAAAGGTTGATTGAGGGAGAGGGTAGGCAATGTGGAGGAGTGACCAAAGGAGCTCGGGTGAACCGGGTGAACTACTAGACCACACACGCGTGAGGAGGTGCAATAGGTATTCCACAACATTATGTTTTTTACTCAGCCATTAGTATTTCACTGGCGCTTTTGCAGCGCCATACCATATCAGGTTCCATTATCAATTTGCCTGGCTCACACCTAGGAGTTATCACAGTTCTCACAAGGCGCCATTTCGGTTGTGTGATCACGGGGCATCATTTGCTGATGAAAGGACCACGTCAGTGACTTATACGTTTTTTCTTCGCGTCATTGAAGTGACTGCAAAATGAAGGGTGCAAACAATACCTTTAATAACTGGCATATGAGTTCATTGTCTTCACAGGCTCAATATTAGCGCAGGTACTGACGCAATGGAAATGACGCCTCGTGTGAGCGCGGCTTTACATTAATACAGGGTATGAAAGCAATTAGTACATGCGGCACTTATTCAAAGCAATTAGTGTTAATAGCAGTATTAATAGCATTCGATTCCACAATGTTCATGAAGCCGGACAGCGCTAAATGTTGACGAAATCCTACGTCAGATGACTCCTCGTATACAACGGGCGTTGTACAAAGTATGCAAATACAGATGATCATAATTAATGAATACATACCTCATTAGTGGCTTATCTTTTTAATTAATCTATATTCATTGTCTTTTTATTGTGTGTATTTTGTTCAGTTTTGTTTTTGTTCTTATTTGGTTTGTTTTTGTCGTCCTCTTTTCCCTCTTTTTCCCCTGGTTTTTGTTTAAACTTGGTTGATGTTATTTTTCTTTGGTTTTGTTTGTTTTTGTGTTTTTGTGGTTTTTTTTTTAATCTAGAGATAGTGGAAAGAGGGAAGAAAGGAGAGAAGAAATTCAGGAGGAAAAGAAAGGAGGAAGGAAACTGGTATGTGAGCTTTTCGCCCCTCCAAAATAAAATGCGATGAATCCATTACTGTCATCCAGGCGCCATTCACAAATACTTTCTCTGTGATTCAAGATGAAAGTCGCTCTAAATTTCAAAGACTTCACCCAAATCCACGCGCCTTGATCCCATCAAAGCACCGCTCCTTTCTTCCATTTGCTTACACCATTTTAAAAAGAAAACTGTTTCAGTTGGCAATGAATTGAAATGGTGAGTTGATTCTCGCGTCCCATCGCTATACCCCATGAAAGCAATCCAGATTAGCCGAGTAATCTGCTCTTTATTTTCATTCACAAGTTTATTGCTATTTTCTCGCATTGTTTGTCAAAACCTCGTCGTTTCTGGCTCCAAGTAGAGAGCAGATTTCCTTTACTTATTCTTTGAGGGCGGTGGAATGTGTAGTGTTCGCAAAGGTTTGTTGTCTAATCAGTTTCATGGCACGTTAGTGATAGAAATAGCGAGCAAAACGGCACCGTGCTACAATAACGCTTGTTGTCTTCTGTCATCTTTGCTTTGAAAACCTTTTGGCGGTGGCTTCAAAGGCATTCTGTCACTTTTGAGGCTATTCTCTTGAACAAATTGGGACTAAATCATCTAAAGCAGGACCACGAGGTCTGTACCGACATGGTTGACGCGTAATGATTTCTGAAATGGGAGAGATTTCTATCCCAGGAAGCCGCAGGAAGCCGCCATTTGCGGCAAACAAAATCTCTATGATATACAGCTAATCAAAGCGAGAAAAAATAATAATGCATTATCAAAAGTCGAACTAAAACATGTGTAAAAGAAATGTATGAGTTGATGAAAATTATTAAGTACAACATTTTTATAGTTTGGGGACAAAGTAATTAATCATTATCAAAGATCAAGAAAATCACTGAAAGACACTTATTTCACACAGGCATGCATGTTTATATCCAGATTATACGCATGAATAAAACACACACACACACACACACACACACACACACCGTCTTGCATGGCTTTACTTCCGAGGACAAGTATTGTTCCTCTATTGTTCCTCCGTCCTCGGACAGTCGACGGAATAAGGCACAAATTCATTGTTCGACGTTCGAGGACTATTGTCCGGCTTCCGAGGACCATTGTTCTCATGATTTTTTTTTTGTTCTCTGTCCGAAAATGTCCTCGGACATACGGCTATACAAGCCCACACACACACACATATATATATATATATATCTATAAATAGAAGAGACAAATATAAATCAAAAAACCGTAGAGATGTCAATTATCCGATATTTCGGGCATAGCCCTTTGTCAAGGAATGACAAATTTATTAAGCCCTGAAAGATATATAAATTTATATATATCTATATATATATATAGATATATATATGATGATTACTATTTGACTAACGGGTACATTAAGTCGACACCTAACAATGCAGTTTATTCCGTCATAATAGCGACCCCTACATTAGGTCGACAGTTGGTACATTAGGTCGACAGTTGAACAAAGAAAAAGAACAAAAACTGTCCTCCTAATGTACCCATTAGTCGTTTATATATATATATATAATATATATATATATATATATATATTTCAATCCATAAAAAGCGTTCTTGTTTCAGATAAATAAGACTTTTAAGTGAAAAATTTTATTTTTAAATGTAAACTGTCCTAAATTATGGAATAGCCTTCCTGAAGACATCAAAAAGTATATAACATCTGAATTTTTTTTAAATCATGTAAAAACATTTCTGTTTAATTCTTAATTGCGCCTTGAGCACTCCACAGATTGGATTTGGCGCTATATAAGTTACATTTATTATTATTATTAAACTGTATTCGGCCTAAAATCGTATATGGTTAGTTTGGAATTAACTTCAGTAACAGCCCCTCCCATTCCCTTCTCGCGCTTCCCTAACCCTCCAGTGATATCCTTTTGTTACCTTTACACCATGTGATGTAATGCGACACTTCAACCACCGCTTTTCAACTCCAGTGCGTTACAAAAAGCGAATAAACTACATTTTAATCTGCTTTTCTCAACATTACATGAATGGATGAATAAGTATGCAAGAGGTGCATGACTTCTTTTTATTCTAGCTTATAATTAGGGTAATAAAAATCAGCCAAGCCCAGTACAAAAATTAGCAATGCGTGGGCCTGCGTAAGTATATTTTAAAGACATGAAAGATGAAGTTGAGTTCTGGTCATGGGCTTGCAATGTGAAAGGAACAACTGAGAAATGTAGATTATATAGTAGTACATAATAAATAATTGTGTATTTTGAGGTTTTCAAACCATCAAAATGATAGAAATTGACTAAATCTTGATAAAAAAATATCTGCACTTCACACAGGAAATTAGTATGTGGGACACTCACACACATGACTGTGGAGAGAAAGTTTGGTCCGAGGTACTTACATGTGTAGCGGAAAAGTTGTATGGACTGATTTTATTTGGTCGACTTTTTCTGACAAACGGCGGATTTATTTTGAATGTAAAATTGTTATTCAAATTGAGTGTACGGAACTATTTTAAAACTAGTCCAACAATTTACTAAATAAATCATTAAGCTAATGTTACTTTGTGATATTTTCATCTTACTTGGTTTTTCTTCTATAATACCGATTTTAATTGACATTTCCCAACTCTTTGAAATCATATTAGACATCATTTTACGGAGTTATATTACATAGCGCGCATTTATATCAATGGTTATGCGGATCTGGTGAAACGTCGGGCAACGCCTTATAGCCATTCATCAGATCCACATAACCAACCAACAGGGAAGGTCGCAGTGTGAAGACACCTTAGCAGATTATCCACGGGCAAGGTGCATTACTCATCACCACTGACAAATATGGAATCCGGATAAATATCGACACCACACTAGGGTGAGTTAATTTATATTAAAATAACTGACGCGTATGTCTTAGTATTTTATGGCAATGTATATATTGTACGCTTCGGTTTCATATTGGTTATTTGACATAATTTAAATCATTTGCGAACGCAATATATGACTTTAATGATAATGTGGATTCAAGATTTTGTTTAGATTTGCCGATAGTTTATTACATAAATGTTCAAATAACTAGACATGAATGAAATTAATTTGTACTTGTTTACTATATTGAAACATTTTTACGGGAATTATTGAATGCTACACTATCGCCACATTTATCATCTAGTTTGCTTATGACACCCTTGTATTTTTTGTTAAATACAGGGATTCGTTATTTCTTCTTCGAAATAAAACTTCGCTGCTACCATTAAACGCACATCCTGTCTAGACTCCTTATTGGCTCTCATCATCGACAAAGGTTGAACGGTGGGGAATATGAAGTTTCCCGGGCCGTCCAACAAGTGGTGACCCCGACGTGATAAGAGAAGCGGCCCGACGTGATTGAGAAGCGACCCGACGTGATAAGGGCCGACGCGACAAGGACCCGCAGTGATACCAGAAAACAACGTGAGCCCGGACGACGACGTGATACCGGACGAAGTGAGCGGGTCAACGAAGTTAGTGTAGCCTTGTTGCAACGGGTATTAACTACCAAGATAGAGCATCGCCGAGCTACAGCAGATGTTCATAGCAGAACTTACGTTAAACAGGATATTCTAATTTACATTCAACTTAAATATTCATGAACTGATCAGTTTATTTGATATATATATATTTTTTATGTCTGTACATGTATATTGCCTGTCACAATGACTGAAACAGTTAAAGAAGGGGTTGGAGCGCAGCAACCAATAGGCGCTGTGGCGATTAAACTCCCACCTTTCTGGAAGACGGATCCCTTAGTGTGGTTCGCTCAAGCTGAGGCCCAGTTTGAGACGCGCGGTATCTCCACAGATGCTACAAAATACGCGCATGTAATCGCAGCACTTCCGTATGATGTTGCTCAAGAAATCCGCGATATTCTGATAAAGCCACCCGATACAGACAAATACGCATGTCTGAAAGAGAAATTGGTTGCGCGCGTTTGTGCGTCAGAGCAACGCCGCGTGCAAATGTTGCTAACTGAGGAAGAATTGGGCGACAGAAAGCCATCACAACTTCTCCGTCGTATGGAGCAGTTACTCGGTGAACAGAAACTGGAGAAAGGAATATTTAAACAGCTTTTCCTTCAGCGGCTTCCAGTCAATGTTCGCTTGATTCTTGCCTCTACTAGTGACGCGCTGTCGTTAAGCGAACTTGCAGATTTAGCGGATAGAATTATTGAAGCACAGCCAGAAAATTTTGGTGCAATTTCTGCTGTCACGCAGCCGAGCATCGATAATGTGAAGGTGCAAGCAGAGTCCAAATCCTTAAGTCTCGAAAATCAAGTAAGCGAGTTAACTAAACTAGTTCGCGAGCTCACCACGGTCGTTGGTCATATCCAGCGTAGCCGAAGTCGTAGTCGCAATCGCAGTAGAAGTCGAGGGCGTGACGCGAGGCGCGACGTAGGATTCAATACTGCGGTAACTGGTGACGATCTTTGCTGGTACCACAGCACATATGGTGACAAAGCACACCGATGTCGCCCGCCCTGCTCACGAAATTCTACGGAAAACAAAGTGACCAGCGGTTAGGAGCGGTCGACGCCACTGGTCAACCTGACGGCCGCCTTTTTCACATTAGAGATCTGAACTCGCGCACAAAATTCTTGGTTGACACTGGCGCTGCAGTCTCAGTATTTCCCCCGACTAAAAAAGAGCGTGCTTGTAAATCTGACCTGACACTTAAGGCAGTCAATGGCTCAATCATTGACACTTATGGGCGGCGTTCACTCACTCTGAACTTAGGTCTAAGGCGTAAATGTCAATGGATCTTTATTATAGCCGATGTAGGTATACCCATACTTGGTGCCGATTTTTTACACAACTTTCGTTTACTCGTTGATATGAATAGATACAAATTGATCGATTGCGTAACGGGATTGACCGTTACTGGCAAGCCTTCGAACAGTCCGCGTATTAGCCCGGTGATTAATACCACGGATGATACCGACCAATTTAATAACCTTCTGCGCGAAGAATATAGTGACGTGACGGTACCCATCTACAAAGCGCAGACATTAAAGCATGATGTATATCACTACATCGACACGCACGGTCCACCGGCTTATGCTAAACCCCGCCGACTTGCTCCGGACAAGCTGAAGATAGCACGTGAGGAGTTTCAGCATATGCTCGATCTAGATATCATCCGTCCGTCGAGTAGTCAATGGTCTTCACCATTACATATGGTTCCGAAAAAGACCGATGGTGACTGGAGGCCATGCGGTGACTACCGAGCGTTAAACAATAGAACCGTACCTGATAGGTATCCCGTACCGCATATCCAGGATTTTTCGTCTAGTTTGGAAGGCGCGCGGATTTTTTCTAAGATCGACCTTGTCCGTGCGTATCACCAAATACCGGTGCATCCAGACGATATTTGCAAGACGGCGATAACCACTTTGTTTTGTATGTACGAGTTCTTGCGTATGCCTTTTGGTCTAAAAAACGCGGCGCAAACCTTTCAGAGGTTTATAGATAAAGTGATACGAGGCTTACCATTTGCGTATGCATATATCGACGATTTGTTGGTCGCTAGTAGTAATGAAGCCGAGCATGAACAACATTTGTGCTTGCTTTTTGAGCGTTTTCGTAAGTACGGTGTTATCGTTAATCCCAAGAAGTGCGCACTAGGGAAAATCGAGTTGGATTTCCTAGGGTATCATATCACCTCTGAAGGTGTTAGTCCTCTTCCAGCGCGAGTGGAGAGTCTTCAGGCCTGCACAGTACCGACTAACCTTAAAGAACTCCGCGGTTTCCTCGGCCTTGTGAATTTTTATAGACGATTTGTGCCTCGTTGTGCCGAGATATTAATACCGTTAACCGATCTGCTCAAAAACCAACCACGACGGTCGCGCAAACCGCTACCGTGGACGCCAGAGTGTGAAGCAGCATTTGAGCGAATCAAGACAGAGCTAGCTAATGCTACCCTTTTGGCGTATCCAAATAGTGACTTTCCGTTGAGCATTTCATGCGATGCTTCCGACAGAGCAATTGGCGGTGTCCTCCAGCAGTGGAAGGATAGCACCTGGCAGCCACTTGCATTCTTCTCAAAGAAATTGCAGTCAGCAGAAACCAGATACAGTGCATTTGGTCGAGAATTGCTTGCGATATATCTCACGATCAAGCACTTTCGTTACATGCTTGATGGGCACACCTTCTGTGTTTTTACCGATCATAAGCCTTTGATTTACGCGTTAAACGCCAAACCGGACCGTCATAGCCCACGCGAAATCCGTCACTTGGATTTAATTTCGCAATTCACAACAGACATAAGATATGTCAAAGGTCGCGATAACGTAGTGGCCGATACACTATCCAGACCGAACGTGAGCGCCTTGTACACAGACACTTGCGTCGATTACTCGTCGATTGCAAAAGCGCAAAAGTCAGACAAGGAATTGGCCGATTTTCTATCATCCACATCAAAAACCGACATGGTGCTTAAACCCGTGCAGAGTATAATGTCCGGATGTACGCTTATATGTGACGTATCCCATGGTCGAACGCGTCCGTTTGTTCCGAATAGCCATAGAAGGGCAGTGTTTAATTCTGTGCACGGTCTATCTCATCCTGGTATTCGTGCGACGCTACTTGCAATCAAGTCAAGATTTGTTTGGCCATGTATCGATAGGACAGTTAGGAAATGGGCGCGAGAATGTTTGGCGTGTCAAAAGTCTAAGATCCATAGACATACCAAGGCACCACTTGGTACATTTAGTACTCCTGACGCGAGATTTGCACACGTGCATATCGACCTCGTAGGGCCTCTGCCTCCGTCTAACGGCAAAACCTACTTATTGACATGCATTGATAGATTCACGCGATGGCCCGAAGCCATTCCCATTTCTGACATTTCTGCAGAGACAGTTGCAAAAGCCTTTGTTGAAAGGTGGGTTTCGGTATTTGGAGCACCCGAAATCATTACTAGCGATCGTGGTAGGCAATTCGAGTCTCAACTCTTTACTGCTTTGATGAAACTTTTAGGAAGCTCGCGGATACGCACCACAGCGTATCATCCGAGTGCGAATGGAATGATCGAAAGGTTTCATCGCCAACTCAAATCCGCCTTAAAGGCGCACTGTGATCCTAGTCTTTGGCATGAACATTTGCCTATAACTCTTCTTGGTATTCGCACCACAGTGAAAGAAGACTTGTCGTGTTCTCCATCAGAATTAGTTTTCGGGACTACTCTGCGTTTGCCTAGTCAATTTATTGAGAGCAAGAAATTTGAAGTAGACCCCAGCAATTACGTTTCGCGTTTACGTCAACATATGGTTTCTTGTAGGGCTTCACCAGCGAGGATTAATCAGAGTAAAAGTTATATCCCTCGTAAGCTATTCAAATGTTCCCACGTATTCGTTCGAGTAGACTCTGTGCGTAAGTCGTTGCAGCAGCCCTACAAGGGGCCATATAAAGTGTTGAAGCGCAACGAAAAGTTTTTCACTATTGATCTCGGTGGAAAGAGTGACCAGATTAGCCTTGATCGTTTAAAGTTTGCTTACGTTGAACAGCGTACACCTGCTGATAGAGAAGTTATAGATGAAAGTGCTTTCGTTCCGCCAGTCCGGCAAACCAGATCTGGACGACGAGTTCATTTTCCTAAACGTTATTCGACGGAGTGTACGTAGGGTTATATTCGTATTTATCGTAAGCAAGTGATTTTCAATACCTTCCTTACTGAGGGGGGATTTGATGTAGCGGAAAAGTTGTATGGACTGATTTTATTTGGTCGACTTTTTCTGACAAACGGCGGATTTATTTTGAATGTAAAATTGTTATTCAAATTGAGTGTACGGAACTATTTTAAAACTAGTCCAACAATTTACTAAATAAATCATTAAGCTAATGTTACTTTGTGATATTTTCATCTTACTTGGTTTTTCTTCTATAATACCGATTTTAATTGACATTTCCCAACTCTTTGAAATCATATTAGACATCATTTTACGGAGTTATATTACATAGCGCGCATTTATATCAATGGTTATGCGGATCTGGTGAAACGTCGGGCAACGCCTTATAGCCATTCATCAGATCCACATAACCAACCAACAGGGAAGGTCGCAGTGTGAAGACACCTTAGCAGATTATCCACGGGCAAGGTGCATTACTCATCACCACTGACAAATATGGAATCCGGATAATTATCGACACCACACTAGGGTGAGTTAATTTATATTAAAATAACTGACGCGTATGTCTTAGTATTTTATGGCAATGTATATATTGTACGCTTCGGTTTCATATTGGTTATTTGACATAATTTAAATCATTTGCGAACGCAATATATGACTTTAATGATAATGTGGATTCAAGATTTTGTTTAGATTTGCCGATAGTTTATTACATAAATGTTCAAATAACTAGACATGAATGAAATTAATTTGTACTTGTTTACTATATTGAAACATTTTTACGGGAATTATTGAATGCTACACTATCGCCACATTTATCATCTAGTTTGCTTATGACACCCTTGTATTTTTTGTTAAATTCAGGGATTCGTTATTTCTTCTTCGAAATAAAACTTCGCTGCTACCATTAAACGCACATCCTGTCTAGACTCCTTATTGGCTCTCATCATCGACAAAGGTTGAACGGTGGGGAATATGAAGTTTCCCGGGCCGTCCAACATAATTATTCATATTTTGAATATCTGGACATTTGAAAAGCAGACCTTTCAAGGGACATTTCTACTAATACTCTTCCACATTGAAATAAAATGGATGGGAAATCTCACAAATTATTTTCACCTCTACCAGAACTCAACACTCCCGCCTTGACATGCTTATAGAGTTAATGCAGTAGATCACAAGAATCACGCAGCCGATCCATATAGGACTTATTATAAGGAGAGCCAAAACCAGAAAAATCGTATTTCCTTTGGCGGGGTCTCTGGGATTCATCTTGGAGCGTGTTCAAGACCAACACGATTTCTGTTATCATTTACTCCATTTAAAAAAAAAATCAATTTATTTGTGGAAAATAAAGGACTTGACCTCAATTTTTCGTTTCATTTCCCGCATCTATGACAAAGAAAACAGAAATTATTTGTTTTCGGCCTGGTTGGCTTTTAACAAGGATTATAACCGTATGTTATCACACCAGTGCCTATCTTTCTTCCGTCCTGCTTCAACCCACAGCTGAGAAAAGTGTGAACAAAATGAGCAGAAATTGGGCAAAAGGTAAGACTCAAGCTTCTCTTAAAGCTGCTATACAGCAAAACTACTTCTGATCAATTATTCAGTTACCGCTAGAAATGTAATGAGGTGATGGTTTTATAAATGTATCATTTTGTGATCCATATATCCATTCCAACCATAATGCCATAAAACTATTGTAGAAGCAGGTACTATTATAAAATTGCGATAGGTACATCATTGGTGTAGCTTGGATCGAGACATGGAGGGGCACCAGCTAGGGGAGGGGGAGCATCGGTCTTACTCGTTAGATTAAATTCAAATTAACCTGGGGGTGTTTCACAAAGAGTTAAGTTTGACTAACAGTCGCATTAAATTCCTAGTTGTGCGCGGTATATGACACATCACCGCATTGGTCAGATCATGCTCAGGGGACGCACGCTATTGGGTAATCTGCCAATGAGATTACGCGTTTAATACCGTATGCGCGTTAGCACATACGCATGATTTTAAGTCAAACTTAACTCTTTGTCAAACACCCCCTGGTCATTAATTAGGACAGGGTGAATAAGGGGAGGTCGCAGGCATGATTCATAGACAGAGTAATAGAACAAGAGAAGAAAGATCAAAATTTATTAATTAACCTGCTGGTATTAATAATGAAATTATTTTAAAAAATTAAAGAACTAACATACTTACAAACATTCTATCCTTAATTTCAATATACAGCCATGGAAGATATTATTCGACCAAGAATGGTTACTGAAAGTGTTATATTTGTGGTAAGAAGGAAATAAAATATCATAAAAGCAAGGTACAATTTGCTGGGATTTGTTATTCATTCAATGAAATACAAATACAAATCATTTTCATTAATTTGAATGCATATTATAGTACCTTTATTACAGAAGCTTGGTCTAATATTTTCTTCCAGGGCTGTAGGTGCAAAATGATTATCCAGACAGCAAAAATCAGTCTTCTAAACTATTGATTGTAAAGAAAGAATTAATGAGATCGTCAAAAGATTTGTCTTTCATAAAACAGAAATAGATGTGCAAAGTATATTGGGATGTTCTGAACAATACGTAGGGTATAATAGTTTTATAAGATCGATTATACCTTAAACGTAGGTAGCGCACCTGTGTATCGTCGACTTTTGGTTTTCTTTAAAGAAAAAACATATAGAACCTGCAAGCATTCTAGTAAGACAATATTCGTGTCACCTCTCACGCGCTGTAAAATAAAGGAAAACATCAGGGATACGACAAAAGAATATAAAGCTGAGAGACAAACATTGACATATTGTGGAATAACTGGAGCAAAATTGGGCCAAAAGTCAGGACAATGTTATCACAGTTTTGTGTCATATTCTCACGAGTTTGTTCTTCAAAAAGGCGATTGACCTTACGATCCATGTGAAGGAAGATGTCGAAGGAAGGAAGGATATAGTCTTCCTTTCAAGACTTTGTTCATCATGTTCATTCTTTGGGCCACAAAAGAAATGTTTCTGAAACGACTAATTGTGAAACGAAAATGTATATTGATTGATGGTTTTTTAAATATAATTATATGATGTATATGAACGATTAACTTCTATTTTCTATTGTGAAGACTTAACCTATAGGTATCTGTCATATTACATCAAACGAGAACAGATTACATATTATTATGCCAGGGTCCATGATTATACTATTATTACCAGTTTATAATGATATCCAGTTTAGTATACGATTTAAATTTCATTCTAGGCTTTTAAAGAATCTGCTGATATTCATTTTTAGAAAACATCAGAGTTTACTTACATGAAATGCACAATTAATTTTAAAAAGTATATTGATGAACATAACTAATTATGCGAATAGAATAGAAAGGTTTATCCTAAAAATACAAAAACCGATAGAACAATCGATGGTAATGGAACGATCCTGGTTAAAATATAATTTGTACGCCTAACTTTACTCTCTTCAAATGGCCATAAACATAATATTTTACTTTCAATATTTGAGTTTGAAGCCAGCAGGGTAATTTCACGCAATAGACATGGGGGTGTTTCACAAAGAGTTAAATTTGACTAACAGTCGCACTTAAATTCCTAGTTGTATGCAGTATATGACACATCACCGCATTGGTCAGATCATGCTCAGGGGACATCTACCAATGAGATTACGCGTTTAATACCGGTGACTTTACGCGTGACTTTAAAGTAGCTATTCAAAGAAAATCACAAATATGGCAATTAATGTATCACTAGAAACTGGGAAGCTTACAGATGGCAATCGTATAAGTTTTATGTCAACTGCGTATCTGATGATTATAAAAACAACACAAATAAAAGCTCTTCTCAGCATCTGGAATATCCGAGGATTCGCCAGAAATATAGCGATGTTTTGATGTCGTCACACTCGGGATCGATCCTGCTTAAGCAGACGACGTCCTATAATGAATGAACGTAATTGCAATGCAATTATTTATCAAATTATAAAGAGTTTGGTGTATTTAAACATGACCTTATTTCACACCATTATAAATGGAAAGTGAAACTGATTCTGATAGCTAAAACCGTTTGATTGTAAATACACAGGAGAAGGGTCAATGATCAATGAAATAAACCCCACTTTCAAATTGAAAAGCCCTCCGAATAATAGCAGGATGGTATTCGTTCCCTCTTGAAACGCCGAACATGCCCCGGTGCAAGCAGCTGAAAATACAATGGCGTCTTATTTTGTTTACAAGTGACTGATTCCTTTATTTTTTTAACGCTGCATTTTTCATCAAAATAATACCATACACGAAGTTAAGAGTGAGGCAACAGACTAACATTAAGACTGACGCTAGTGAAGGAAGAGAAATAAGTGAAGAGGAGATGACAAAATAGGCTCTGAAAAATGTGTAAGATGTTATGGGACATCGTCTGCTTAGACATGACTGGTCCATGGTGTGTCGTCACATATCTCAGCAGCGTTCGAGGAGCTCTTCAGCTGCTATATCGGGGGCTGTATTTTACCGTTTTATAATTGATAATAATCATTACTTCAAATGTTTCCAAGCGTTGAATTTGGATAACCTTGTTTAATTTATGCCATCTATGCAATAATAAGTATTAAGCCAATATTTAAAATCATTAAAGTTCTACTTTAAGTAAAACTTAACTCTTTGTGAAACACCCCCCAGCATACTTCTTGAACAGAAGTTCCTCTTGACGACTCAAAAGCTTGCCAGATGCTTGCCCGACATAGCAACAACTTATACATGCAAAGTGGATTCCATCCATAGATATGTCATTATGCATAGCAGGTGCACTGAAAAGTTGGTAACTAGGGCCGGTTCTGGAAAGAAACAAACATAAACTGAAATACAAACAGGTCTATTCGCAGTTCAGGAAAGATTTTAGAACCATCGGGGCTGAGTAACGTCTTACTAAGCAAGACTAATCTCAAATGATAATTTCTTTACAACTTGACACTAAACTGTTAGGTTTAAACCCTGCTAAGTCTTGAACAATCGAACACAAAGACGGGTTAGTTCTAGGTAACCAAACCACAAGATATTCCCGTTCACACCTTTCTATTTAGCGAGTAAACCGATTAGGTAAGGTCTACGTGCGTAGATGTAGACAATACAGGTCCGAAGACAATAACCGAATCATCCTTTCAAGTCCCGGCTAAAGGGCTCACTGATATGAGGGGGACCAAGTCCATGGAATTCCTTTGAAGAGGGTGTTACTATGTGGAGGATGACAATATACTAACCCCAGTCACATCAACCAGACCGAACAAAACAACACATTACACCGATAGTCGGTTTGGCGGTGTGACGTAGGTATAATAGGTTCATCTTCTTGGTAAAATAGCGGCGCAACTTCAAAGGGAAGGTCAGATTTGGTTAGGAAGAGAAAGTCAGAAGCGTTTCCAGGTGCGAGGATTCACTTTTCGTGATTCTTTTTTTCTCCTCGCAAGAAAACGGTTGGAGAACACGTCGTGCATGAGGTGTGTTACACAAACATTTGAGTAAAAGTGATTTTTAAATCGAAAAATCAACTGTGCATAGTTATGCCAATGGTAGGATCCAGGATTCTCTGGCCAGGGGGAAGGCACGAGTTCGAAAAAATTCTGACAAGTCCCCCCCCCCCCTCCCCCACAAAATAATCCCACACATAATAAAAATTGAACTGAATATGAACTGAATTAAATTTTATTTCCACACTCTATAAAAAAATATATATTAAACATGACAAATATATGTACAAACAATTATACAACGAAGACCGATGATTTTGAAAGTTCCGATATTCGGGCAGCTAAGTGAGGTGTCAGAATATCCGTATATTTGGGCAGTGAGGTTTTCTCTACGAAATATTCGCTTCGCTCGCTCGCTCGCAAGAATGGGCTGCGGCCCCGCTCCCTACTACTTCATATTCGGGCAGCGAGGAGAAAGAAATCTACATATTTGGGGAGCAAGGTTCCCAGATAATTATATAGCTTCTGTATGTAACTTCTGCACATTTTCTCTACGAAAAGTAAACAAAAATTAAGAATTTAGAAAATTGAAAAGTTGATATTCGGCCAACCACCACTTCATATTCAGGCATCGAGCTTCCGAGATAATTATGTAACTTTCACTACGAAAAGAATTACAAATTGAAAAGTTGATATTCGGGCAAAGGCGTCAGCCCGCTCCTTGCGATAATGGGCCTGCATGATCCAAATCTCTACATCTGTGATTTTCTTTTATCATTATTATTTGGGGGATTTTTGTCGGCAAATTTGGGTGACAAACTCTAAAACTTTGTTGGCAAATTTGAGTCTCAACCCCCCCCCCCCCCATTCAAAATGTTCTAGCGACGCCCCTGCGAGGTGTGTTCATCTATAAACCATATCTGACTCCTAAACTGAGTTCTCTGATCCTTCGTGGGCATCAATTAACTGAACTACGAAGAGAAGAACATTTGCGTATAGAGGCAACGGGAGTTATACGCCAGAGATGTCCCAAAGGACAGTACCAACCCTTCGTTCACTGGCTATCAGTGCGAATCGTGTCGAAGAATCATCATTAATTCTATGCCATTTTTCAAACTTGTCTAGTTTCATAACCAATGGCAACGCCGCACAATCATTTCCCTCATGTAGTACAAACTTGCAGCTGCAGAGAATTCATCTTAACAGAAACCAATTTAAAACACTGAAAGGTTTTACAAATCTCACTCGGTGATCCAGTCTTTCCCTAAGAATGAATCACATCAGACTCGTGGACCCACTTGTTTTTGAGGGGTCACCTTCCATGCTTTTGCTCGATTTGCAGTGGAATGATATTACGGTTCTTCCACCATTGTTTCACCCAATCGGCATCATCAAATTGAACCTGAGATATAATCGAATTTCAAAGGTAGAATATTTATTGAATTCATTCCACATGCTGAAACGTCTCCACCTTTCATTCTGACTCATTCATTCATTCATTCATTCATTCAGTCAGTCAGTCATTTATTCATCGATTGATTAATTGATTTATTGACTCATTCATTCATACATTTATTGATTGACTAATTGATTGACTCATTCATTCATTCAATTATTCATTCATTCATTTATTAATTGATTGATTGATTGACTCATTCATTCATTTATACATTCATTTATTGATTGATTGACTGATTGATTGGGTGATCGATTCATTTACCAAAATATTGTTAGATTGACTGTGAACTTTTTAAAGGATTTATGTTTTCCTTTAAACTTTGAAAGTTGTGAATATAACAGATTAGCTGATTGTTTTGCATGATTAACGTCCTTTATTTGTACATGGAATTAGAATTATTATTTAATTCTCATGCTGTTGATCTTGGTAGCATTAATTAAAATGGGAAATGTCTGATTAGTTTCTATACATTATTCAAATTTTCAAAATACACTGTATTCGTTTCTTCTTTGACATGTAACGTCATCAATTAAAGTCATTATATCTATCTTTAATTGAGCGGTTTATGTATCAATTAATATATGTGTTAAGTGTAAGCTTGTTTTAATTTCTTCTCTCTGCAGTGGCGGATCCGGGACTCTCGGGCAGAAACGTGTTACGGTTGATAATATCTCCACAGTATGTTACGCTAAACTGTATTATTGTGCAAGAGAGCATAAAATTTAATACTAAAACTTGTATTCGAGTGCACATCAGACAGAGTCTAAACGGTGGGATGTATAGCCGTAACTCATTATTTACTTCGCCTTTTTGCACCTTTTTCAAAATTTCCCATGGGACCAATCCCCCCCCCCCCCCCCCCCCCCTCCGCCTCCGTGGTTGCGCAGCCCCTGATATAGGCTAGAATCAAAAGGTCTATCGGCTGTACGTAGCAATGATGATAATATAGTGTCATTTTCCATCTCGTGAAATATCAAAGACGCTGAGAAATGATAAAGTACAAGGTATAACAAAACAAGGAAACAATTTCAAGGGGCTAAGCCCGACATGAATGAAAAAATAGTCTTTGAGCAAGTGTGGGTTTTTGGAAGACTTGAAACAATTAGCTCATTATTAAGATTTGTTTTTCTGTTTTTGATCCTACACATGCAAGGCATTGATCCCCCACGTTTTCAGTTTTTGTTTTGATTTGTTTTTGTTATGTTTTGTTTCTGTTGTCTTGTGGGTATGACACTGGAGCAGACGGGATAAGGATAAGGAGCTAAAACCAGGGTAATAATATCCAAAACCCTTTGGAAGCGCATAGGGACTTTATATCATAATGTGATATGCGCTATACAAGAACAGTGGTATTATTATTATTATTAAAGTTCGTGAAAAAGAATTGGTGAGCTTTCTAAGTTATGTTTTTAATGTCAGTTTGGAAGAAAGACATGTCCCGTGAAATGGATTGCACCGCAAATAATATGACAAGAATAGATAAAATGTTTGGACCTAAACTTTCATGATAAATGTGTGTGGAGTTCAATATACACATGTCTGTGTGGAGCCTGTGTGACTTCAAGCAAGATGTAGTCAATTTCTTATCATTTTGGTGATTAAAAAACCTCACAAGATACGCCAGTTCTTATATGAACTACAATCATTTTAATCAACCTTTCCCAAAGTTTTTCCAGACTCTTTCACATTGGAATCGCGTGATCAGAATTTGACTTTATCTTTAAAAGTCCCTGTAAATGACGTTTTGAGAAAAACTGTAAAACGGTGAGGAGATGGGATGAGGTGAGGCAGAGTGAAGGGATAAAACTAAGGGGGTCACAAGCGTCCACATCCATTTTCCCCCTTTTGATTGTCAGATATTTGGGGGGAATTGAATCCCCTCCCCCTTTATTTTCTGCTCGAAAACATTTTTTTATCCTTTTCCTTTTTTTTAATTTCCTTTTTTGTTGTTGTTACTGTTGTTGTTGTCAGTTATTTGTTCTTGCTTGTCAGAATTTTTGAGGGGAACTGGACCCACTCCCTTTATAAAATCCTGGATCCGCCCCGGGGTGGGGTCAGGTGATAGAGTTCGGAGCCAGCCGCAGTGAGTTCTCGGGGTCGAAGTGGGAGCGTGAGAAACAGAACGCACTGGAAAATGAGAGTTAGAAGCGACATGTAGCGTCATCAATTACAGTCATTAGCAAACCTCCCGGGACCCCCAAAGAAATGTGACATAAAATATAGTTCTTTCTCCTTGTCTTGACGATCGAAGGAGGTAACAATGTCTGTTCACACTGCTTGTATAATGTTGTCTTGGTCTCTAAATCAGTGACGTTCACATTGTCAGGATGATGATAAAACAAACGTGTAATGATGTTCGAACCAACTTGTTAGCATCATCTATCTAGAAGTTTTAATTATCTTTTAGACTATATATTCAACCACTTCGTAATTTTCTTTGATTTTTATTTTGCATGTACATGTTATTGTCTCTACAATTTTTGTACGATATCTTTGATTGTATTCTTTCCCTGCTTTGACTGTGAATGGTTTTTAATGAAAGTAGTGAATAAACTAATTTCAATTCAATTCAAACTACTAGTTATTGTACATCCTTGCATGTCAAACATAATTTTAAGCCTCATCTACAGGCTCGAAAAACGAAAGCTTATTGTGACTGTACTAGCGCAGGTATATAGCCTTTTTTCATGTTGTGATCGAGGGGTAGTCCAAGCAACGTGTCAACACACAGGAATGCTATCCATTGGTTGATATCAACATTTGCCAAAATTATGTAAAAAGTGTGGACATATTTTTAAAATATATATCATTTGGGGAAGCAACTGCCCCTGCCCCCCCCCCCCAATCTCCAGCCCCTGTATGACTTTACGATCAATCGTGGAGACGGGTTGTTCTCTGTTCCAAGGTATAACTAGCTTCTATTAATTAAAGGCCAACACATTCATGTATGCCTAAATTTATTTCCTTTTGCCTTTAATACTGGGTTTTTAGGCAACAATCTTTGTCTTAGTGTTATCTATCTGTTTATTGGCCTGCTTTTAACATGAAGTATGAAGAAGATCGTAATCCTTGATCGTCCGAAAGTATGTTATAAAAAAATACCTGCCCCCCCCCCCCCCCCCAACCATCGATTCCCCCACACACATATACAAACAAACACAGGTAATTCCAAATGATGGATTTCGCAACATTGCTATTTTATATATTGTTATCTCAAGCAAATATCATGAATTATTGTGTGATTTTGAATGTTGTGTACGCTATGACGCTCAATGTACATCTACATGTATATTGGGAAATTACTGTAAAAATGCACAATTCAGCCAATGGCTGTAATTCGCTGGTTTCGCCAAGGAGGTACACTGTACTTGCCTAGTACATCCTTGCTTTCGCAAAGTGACGTATCTCCTGTACTTAAAAGGAAAGTCCACCCTCATTACAAATCGCTTTTGAAAGCAGCAGAAAAATTAAAGAAACAGAATATTGTAAGTGTGCAAAATCCGATAAGAAGTAAGAAAGTTAAGAAAGTTTGAAGTTGTAATCAATCAAACACAAATTCGCTACTCCTTGACGTATCTTGCGAGCTCCTCTCCCATTTGCTCAGTACAGAAAATCTCATAAATTTTCATTTTTCTTAGTTTTTAATGAAGGAATAGATTTGTTACATACAGGTTTTGTGTAAGAGCATATGAGCAATGATTATATCTAAGGTGTATGTATGACTGAATATTTTCTTTAGAGAAAATGGAAATTAATGATTTTGGGGGTTAAGGGCAAATGGGAGAGGAGCTCACAAAAGATACGTCACGCAGTTGGCATATTGTGTTTGATTGATTGCAGTTTTAAAACTTCATAACTTTCTTATTTCTTATCACATTTAGCTCAACCCTTCACTGATCTGTTTCTTTGATTTTTCTGCTTCTTTTAAAACTAACTTGTAATCAGGGTGAACATCCCTTTTAAGGCTATGCGCGTACGTCTATTCGCATAGCCAGTGATGAAATATTTGACATTACTGAATTGCGATGAATTGAATTGAATAGACTGCAGTGATGAGCTTTTATCATTGTTTAGGAATATAACAGTATTCATTTCAATCAAAGAAAAGTATTACATGCCTCTACTTAAAAGGGGTAAGGAAATGCGAGTATTTCAAAGGTTGCATGTCGTTTTTCCGAAAATTCATAAATCCGAAGTTTCGTTGAGCCAACGTTTATGTATCCGAAAGGTTCGTTACGCAGAATGCTTGTAATACAGAAGGTTCATATTACATCTTCGGAATCACGCTCTGTGTTATTTCGGAGTTACGAACCTTCAGAATAATGAACCCTATACTCCATTTTCGGAATTATGAACCTTTAGGATAAAAGAACCTCCAGAATAATGAATTTGCGGAGTACTGCAACAAAATATGTTCGGAATTATGAACCCTATTTCATTTTCGGAATTGTGAACCCCCTGGTATGGGAAATTTGTGTTTCGGAGTTATCAACCCTTGTTTAGAGTTACGAACCTTGGGAAAAACGAACTTTCGAAAAGACGAGTGCTCTCCCCCCCCCCCCCCCCCACCCCCAATCTTGAAAGAGCATATCTATGCCTTGCACTGTATGCACCTGGGTGAATGACTGGGTCGGGTACACGCCTGTAAACTCGTCATGAATCACCCCTTAACGACATAACAATCGCATAATTTATGACCAATTGAATCTTCATTTAGGTACGAAATTGTACACATTATAACCATTATCGTATATCATTGTTCAGGTAAAACTGAAATTTTAATATATGGTGCTTTATAATAAAGAAGTTGAAAATATACATAGGATAGAGATCGTGTTAAACTCACTTTATTTCCTTTTGGTACACTGTGAAAAAAATTAAAAAGCCGTTTTTCACGGTAAATTCCTGGCAGTCAGGATGCCGGGAATGCCTGTTTTCCACAGTACTGTACATAGACCGCGGTTTAAGTTAAACCGGAGTTCAGAATGCGGGTGATTGTGTTTTTTCTCACAGACTTGGGTAGTAAAAACAAGGAAACGGTTAGCATGCAGTCATATTTTTGTTAAATTTATATCAGGAAATTCTATGTAGATTAAAACGGAACCATGGAAACGATTTGTAATTTAACAGGGTAACACTTTTTAACAGTGTTTTTTTTGTCGGGCGATGGTAAGTATATGCTGATTTCCGGTAAACCAACAAACTTGCTGTTGTTTTACAGGAATAAGACTGTAAAATTGAAATAACGGCAACGACTTGTAATTTCAAGGGCCAAAATCCTGTAGTCTTACAGTTATTTTTATACAGTGTATCCTTGGTTATGTTGTTTCAGTATTAAAAAGTAATGAAGAAGTATCTAAGCCTGTTAGGAAAGTAAAGGAGATAATAAAATTGGATGATAATAATAATAGTAATAATAAACTGTATTTTTTAGAGCGCTTATCACCACATTGAAGTCCATATGCGTTTTTAAGAAATGAGAAAGAGAAAGGAATAATAGAAAGATCAAAGGGGAATAGCATGCTTGTAAATTCAGTTTTGAAACTGTTTCTGATATCTAGTAAAACATATCAACTGCACTAGAGTCATGTGCTTTAAAGAAATAGAGAGATAAGGCAGACAGGCAGACAGACAGACATAAAATTATATTATATGATAATAACATAATAATAATGTAAATATGCTAAATATAGTCCAGGTACAGCGTTGATACAGATGATTACAATACTACATATATGACAATGAAACTGATACTCAAATCACATCTGTAGAAATTCAAATATTTTATTTTCATCCCATGTAATAATTTTTTTCACATTTTACAAATGATAAAGATGAGATATACAGTGTTGTACACTGTAAAAAATAACTGTAGATTAACGGGTTTTTTTGACTTGTAAAATTTTGACTTGTAAAATTACAAGTTTTCTGTTTAATCTACAGTTTTCTGTTAATATATTAACCGTTTTCACAAGAAAAATACCGTATTAACAGAAAAACGGCCAAAACTTGTAATTTTACAAGTTAAAAAAAACCCGTTAATCTACAGTTACAAGTCAAAAGACCTGTTAATCTACAGTTATTTTTTACAGTGTATGAACTTAATTCAAGAGCATGTTAATGAAAATACTAACAATATACCTAACCAGGGGCGTATAGTATCCAAATGAATTCCATCCAAATGGGGGAAGCGGAATGCACCTTTGGGGTGTTTCATAAAGCTGTTCGTTACGCACGACTTTACGCACGACTGGTGATCAGTTCTTGTGCTAAATGATTGAGAATCTGATTAGTATAGCACCCAAGAACATGTTTCAGTCGTTCGTAAAGTCATTCGTAACTCTACGAACAGCTTTATGAAACACCCCCTGGAGAACTAAGGTGTTATATACTTCTTATCCTGAAGCCTTCAAACAAGCCGGTGCGTATGCCCGTTCCTTTCCAGGCTTGGTACGCCACTGCCTACCCATGATAAAGACATTTGCATCTTCAAAAAAATCACAGCCAATGCGGCAAATCTTACTGTCTGAAAGTAGCTTATGCAATAAGATTATTATCAAATCAATCTCAAGAAAAAAGATATGAAATAGCGCCATCTCATGGTAAAAATCGAGCAGCTACCCATCGTGCAGAGGAGAAATAAACTCTGTTTTGTTTTTGTTTTTAAAAAGGGATATATTGTATGGAATGTGATGGATTTGCAGCGCGAAAAGTGATAAAGCAATATAACATAGAGAAGAATATTACATACGATGACATTACGTGTGTTGTTTTACTCATTATGCCCATTTTCTTCGTTTAGTTTAAAGCTAATACAAGGTAAATATATTTTTTTTAATCGAAATATACAAATTCGGATCTTTTTGTTATAGTTTTGCGAGATTTCTTTGTTTTTCCAGAAAAGGAGATAGAGAGAGAGAAAAAAAGGGAGAGATATGGAGAAAGAGAGAGAGAGAGAGAGAGCGAGAGAGAGGGGGAGAAAGAACCTCTTGTTCATGCCAAGCCTGAGATTGGTTGAGTAACATGTTCCCAGGGCTTTTGCTAAACAGTCGGGTAACGTCGCGTCGCGTTGGTAGAAATTTTCGAACATTTTTCAGGAAGGTGTCTTCAAGGGGACAAATTGAAAAAGAGTCCATCTCAGTATGATTTTTCCCGTTTTCAGGCTAAAAACCACAAACAAGGGAATAAAGAAAACAATAGGATAATGCAAAGAAAAACATGAACTATAAAGCGAGAATAGAAGGGTAGGAAGGATGGAAGAAAATATGATGAAAGGAAACAAAGAATACAACAAAAGGAAAGTTGGAAAGTAAAAATAAGTGGAAAAAACAAAGAATAACATAAAGAAAGATAGAGACATAAATGATAGAAGGATAAAGATATTAAGAGTAACATAAGAAAAGATAGAAGAGAAGATGATAATTTGAATAAAGGAATAATATAACGAAAGAAAAGATGAAAGGAAAACAAAATGATAGGATAAAAGCAAAGAATGTTTTAAGGAAAGTAAGTAAAGATGGGAAGCAGAAAATGATTTTAAAAAGAATAATATGAAAGATAGAGAGAGAAATGATAGGATAAAAAAAGTTTAACTTATATAAAGAAAGACAGAGAGAGAAATGATAGAAGGATAAAGATTAACGTGAGGAAGGTGGGGGAGAAAATGATAACAGGAAACAAAGAATATCATAACGAGAGGAAGGATGGAAAGATAATTGATAGAAGGATAAAAGCAAGAAATGACAAAGCGAGAGATAGAGAGAAAAATGATAAAAAGATAAATATAAACATGAAGAAAGGTGGAAGAGAAGATGATAAAAGGGAACAAAGAATAACAAAGTGAAGATGGAAAGCAATAAAAAAAAGAGGATAAAAAGAATAAATATAAACAGTAACATTATGAAAGATGGAAAACAAAATGATAAAAGCAATAAAAGAATAACGTAATGAAAGGAAAGGTGGAAAGAAAAAATTAATAAAAGGATTAAAAACAACTGAATTAGTAATTACGCGATGCGTAATATATGTCCTCGCCAGAAGTGTAGATCTGTGGAATGGCAGTTAATTTATGTAATTTCTGATAGAACCTTGAAGATAAATGTGAGAAATTAATTATCAAATTAATGTTTTATGATTATAAATGCATTTTCTGTTGATTTTGAATAAATTACAATAAATTTGCATAATTAATGAATTTTCAAAATTCTTTGTTCCCTTTTATCACTTCTTGCTTTTATCCTTCTATCAATTATCTTTCCATCCTTCCTCTCGTTATGATATTCTTTGTTTCCTGTTATCATTTTCTCCCCCACCTTCCTCACGTTAATCTTTATCCTTCTATCATTTCTCTCTCTGTCTTTCTTTATATAAGTTAAACTTTTTTTATCCTATCATTTCTCTCTCTATCTTTCATATTATTCTTTTTAAAATCATTTTCTGCTTCCCATCTTTACTTACTTTCCTTAAAACATTCTTTGCTTTTATCCCAACATTTTGTTTTCCTTTCATCTTTTCTTTTGTTATGTTATTCCTTTATTCAAATTATCATCTTCTCTTCTATCTTTCATTATGTTACTCTTAATATCTTTATCCTTCTATCATTTATGTCTCTATCTTTCTTTATGTTATTCTTTGTTTTTATCCACTTATTTTTACTTTCCAACTTTCCTTTTGTTGTATTCTTTGTTTCCTTTCATCATATTTTCTTCCATCCTTCCTACCCTTCTATTCTCTCTTTATAGTTCATGTTTTTCTTTGCATTATCCTTCTATTGTTTTCTTTATTCCCTTGTTTGTGGTTTTTAGCCTGAAAACGGGAAAAATCATACTGAGATGGACTCGTTTTCAATTTGTCCCCTTGAAGACACCTTCCTGAAAAATGTTCGAAAATTTCTACCAACGCGACGCGACGTTACCCGACTGTTTAGCAAAAGCCTGAGATTGGTTGAGTAACATGTTCCCAGGGCCGCTCTAAATCCCAGGCCGTGGCGTATGACCAGCCTCACTGTCACTAGCCTTTCATCAAGGCGGCATGCTAGGTCTTTCGGCTGCTCTACTAGTCTCCGTCAATCCTCGAAACGCACGGAAGTCCTCCCTCTGACGAGGATTGACAGAGCTAGTATCGAGCAGCAAAGAAAAGACCTAACATGCCGCCATGATTAAAGGCTACACTGTCACAGACCAAAAAAAAAAGAGATAGAATACGATCGTGAAATCAGCTTGATGAGGGCTATACCATATAACATGTCCCAGAGAAATAATTGGATTACGTTCTATGTCATTGTAATGTTCGAACATTTCAAAAGGCTATTAGAATTGCCTTATGTCGTGTTGAAAGTTTCTCTTTTATTTATAAGGGGCGATAATGTAAATTAAAAAAAGTCGTGAACTTGATATACCTCTGTGTAAAACACATCAACTTTCTGCACAGCGTTTTCTTCTAAAAGCAAGGAAGTGTTAGACCCTCCTGTATAGAAGTGAACAATTTTTAACATGTTCTCCAAAACAAAATTGAAAAACTATATTTGCTGAAAGGTCGAATATAATTGTATTCTTGTCAAGTCAAATTCAACATCGCTAACGATTCCCTGGTTTACCACGGTTTATGGCATACCAGAAGCACACCCGAAAGATGACTTTATTTATGGAAAAAACCCACAAATATATGTATATACATATACCCTTATTATGTATATATATATATATATATTGTGAGGAAATAACATATACAACAGCTTTGGCAACTCTCGTGGAAATATATATACAATGCGAAAGGAAATGAGAGAATAATGGTTGCGTAACTTAAATCAAAGTTCCCCAGAGCTGTCCTCCCTTTTTGAAATTTTTTGCAAAGGCTGAAAAAATGTCTCCGCCGGGAATCGAAGATTTGTCAATCTGTCGGTCAATTGAATCTGGTGTTGCCGAAACCACTAACCCGTCTCCGTGGTCTAGTGGTTAAGGCATTGGCGTTCTAAGCCAACGACCCGGCGGAGACATTTTTTCAGCCTTTGCAAAAAATTTCAAAAAGGAGGACAGCTCTGGGGAATTTTGATTTAAGTTACGCAACCATTATTCTCTCCATTTCCTTTCGCATTGTATATATATATATATATATAAAATAATATATACTTCTCAACACGTTCACACCATTTTACCCTTCAGTGAATATATATATATATATATATATATATATATATGTGCGTGTGTATATATATAATATATATATATATATATATATATATATATATATATGTATAATTGACATCTCTACGGTTTTTTGATTTATATTTGTCTTTTCTATTTATGTATATATATATCCTTATTATGAATTTAAAAATGAACTTTCGCGACATAAAACTTTCGCGAATTGTTAATGAAAGCCAATTTTGCAGCAAAACACTTTCGCGAATCACAATAATTTGACGTTGTTCCAATTGAAATTTGTGGAGGTGTCGTGGTATAGTGGTTCATTCACTTGACCCTCAATCCAAGGGTTGAGGGGTTCGAATCTCAGCCCGGCACTAGCATCTTTTGGCACCTCTCTACCCAGGTGTCAAATGGATAACTGGCAAGATTTATTCCTTGAAATGCACTGTGCACTGTGCGCTGATTACGGCTGCCGGAGCAAAAGGCAGGGTAATAATAATTATCCAAACCCTTTGGAAGAGCATACATAGGGGTATTATTATTATTATTATTATTATCATTATTATTATTATTAAACTTTCGCGAATCTCGACCACTCGTGAAATTCTCGAAAGTTTCATGCACGCGAAAATTTCTGGTTTTACGGTAAAAGATCAATAAAAGAGATTTTTAAAATATATTCATACTGCGTTTGATGAATTCCTTCCAATCAAAATGCTAAGGAATTATGCGAATGCTGATTTTCAGTTATTTTGTAATATTGAATGGGAATCAATTTCTGTTATCCCGATCCTCTCCCCACCCCATCTCTTTTTTTCTCTATTCCCCCTTTTAATCTCTCTCTCTCTCCGTCTTTCTCTCTCTCTCTCTATGTCTCTCTCCCTCTAGCCTTCCATCTATCTCTCACGCATGTTTCCCATGTTTTGTGCCTCGTAATCTCGCATTCACATCGTGGGAAAGTGGTATAGAATCACCGATAATCAAAATACCGATGCATTACATGTATGCTCCTGGGACGGGTACCCGCTTATCACGAGCAAGACTTTCCCAAGCCCCTTCCTTCACAGCGTTTGGCTTTTCGTGTCAGGCTGATTGTGTTCTGACAATTATGAATGTTTCTTGCGTTACTCTCTACCAAACGATGCAATGTTTACAAACGATTTGCCCAAACCTGATCATATAGTGCTGATCATTTTC
The DNA here is from genome assembly GCA_025617745.1 of Heliocidaris erythrogramma. Taxonomy (NCBI): domain Eukaryota; kingdom Metazoa; phylum Echinodermata; class Echinoidea; order Camarodonta; family Echinometridae; genus Heliocidaris; species Heliocidaris erythrogramma. The sequence goes on along the minus strand of CM046865.1, from coordinate 33,240,209 downwards.
TTATACAATGGCAATTACAGGGGAGGGATAAGGTCTACAATAACCTCTACAAGCTTACACTTTTTAAATCTATTTCTATGGCAGTTTAAGGACCCCATTGGAAATAAGCCATTTCGGCTTTCATGGGCTATCCTGTCATGGTACCTCGATGTGTTTGTATTGCAATATACCTGACGAATAAAATCAAATCAAATCAAATCAAATCAGTCAATCTCATTCATGTAAATGCATTGCAATAATTAAATCTTAAAACTTCAAATTTTGCATTTCAAACATGATGAAAGTTACGCTCAGTTCAGTTATGACATTAAAAAAAAATTATATACATGCTCTCAAAGGGATTCAGTAAAGTGAAATGATGATATCGATGTCTCCCTGACAATTATTTAGCGGGACATCACCTAGGGGTGGATCCGAGACTTTGTAAAAGGGGCACGGACACAACTCTGAAAAAAATTCTGATAGAAACTACGGATTTTGAGACTTCTTACGCCTAACTACTCTAACAAAAATAATAATCACAATTATTAGGTGCCTTTTGCGTAGAAAACCTGCAATATGGCTCATTAAATTTGAGGGGTTGTGTTCTTTATGTATGACACTTTGGTTTCAAAAATTGCCTTACTGTTGACTTCGGGGAGGAAATGGGGTGCAGATGTGTACCAGAATTTGACCGATGCGTCAGGACGACGTAAAACCAAAACTAGTGAGAGTGTCGCGTGCCCATTCGGCTTTCTATCGCTCTCACACGACAACGGCGCGCGACCAGACAAAATTGGCGGGAGAGTGCGAGATGTCAAAAACGCTCTAAACTCATCAACATCATTGGGGCAAGCTTGGAGAATGAATTCCACATCCAGAAACGATGGAAAGAAGGATATCTTATCTTCTAGTTTCATCACCGTGAAATTTCGGAAGGAAACAGGAGATGGAGGAGAGATGAGTTTCAAGCTCGGAGCGAAAACAACATTGCCAACATTCTTTTGTTTATTGATAAAGGAAGGGGGTTTATCATCATAGAAAGGGGCGGGATTTGATTTGATTTAGATCTGATTAAGCGATAACGGTGGCAATTAATTGCCATTCATGACAGACAAATATATCAGCCGTACTCGTTAATTTGTTATTTGTCTGTTGTTGAATAAATCTTTCTCTTGATGTACATGTGTTACAAATCTGGTTTGCTGTGCTCTCTGAGCTCGTAATTTTCTGTCTCACATTTGTAGAAAATGACAAGTTATTTTATTTCATTACTTCTCCATTTCTAATTCAATACTCTTAGCATACCTCTGAGAAAAAAAGAGAAAAAATATAGTGGATTTGTTCCCAGTTGTTCTAGACGAAATCATATTCTCCTAATTAACAAACTACAGTTGTAATTGAAATATTTCCACTCCTTCCTTTTTGTTTCAACAATGCGGGGTTTTTCTTAGAAGTTGTATAAATAAACAAACCGTCAAAAGCAACATTATAAACGGCACTATAAAGAAAATAATAAAAATTCCTCCATTTGCATTACCCTCTCTCTCTCTCTTTCTATCTTTATCTCTATCTTTTCCCCTCCAATTCTCTTTATCGCCATCTCTCTCATCTCTCTGTCTGCCCATGGACCTACTAGAGAGTGGTCTGTCTGTCTCTCTCTGTCTCTCCCTCCCTCCATCCCTCTCTTCCTGATATATCTGTGCATCCTGGTGAGTAACTGTTCTTTCTCAACTTTTTGATGTAATCCGTCTTATCACACCATCACTCATCGCCCTACCCGCTGCGGCCCTGACACCTTTACGCTGCCAGGACTCTCCCGCCTTTCTCACGCTCCCTCCCGCTCGTTTCCCTGTCGGTTGGCTCGTCTGTTTGCTTATCAATTTTCTGATTATTACTTTCTCCCTCTCTGTTGTGGTTTATTTTTTAGCGCGAAAGTTCACCCCTCTTGTCGTCTGCAAAAGAAATGTGGAACTTTGTCCTTTTTGTTCGATACCGAACTACCTACTAATTTTATAGTGCTTCATTTTTCTCAAAGTACGTAGAAGTTTTCTCTTTCGATGTTTGTTGCATTGGAAAAAAAATGTTTTTATTGTTGTTTTTGTTGTTTTTTGTTGTTTTTTATTTGTTAATTTGTTTGTTGTTGTTGGATTTTTGTGTGTGTTTTTTTGTGTTGCTTTGCTTTGTTTTGTTTTGTTTTGGGGTGAACGTCATATTTTTTAAAGAATTGACAACCTCTCTTCGCAAATTGCAAAAAAAAATATTTGACATCTTTCCAATTTTCATGCTAGAAAGAACAATCACTGTGACAAATCTGTTAAAAACATCGTTGTAATATAGGTAATATTGAAGGTGGATGAGAACTGATATTCTTTATTCCTATGATCTTCGTTTTTATTTTTATTTATTTCAGTCAGCACAATGGCTGTGGAAATAATATATAACTCGGCCTAACTGATCTCGTCCAGTGAGAAACTCGCACCAAGACAGAATGAAAAAAAAAATAGAAAGATTTATGCTTTTCCAGTCCTGGTAAAATATAGGTCACAACGACCACGCGAGGTGTCGATACAGTTATACCCACATGTGTTTCTTATAATGGACAATAAAATCCAATTTATTTCAGTCGCTTTGGGGGAATCGGAACCCCCTTCGATTGTTTGCGCGCACGTCATTCCTTTCTCTTGACTCGTCCTCAATTGTGACTACTACCCGGTGTGGTGGATATAAATTGACGTTTGTGTTGACTTTGAATTATACATGTAGACGCATTGTTCAACAGAAACTCTTGAATGGCGAAAGAAAACTACTTCGAAGAGTAAATTAATCGTTTATCTTTCTCCTAATTTGCAGATCAATTCGATTGGCAAAAAAAAAAAAGAGTTGAAATGTCGAAATATGAAGATAACATTTTACGAATATTTTCCTTTCTAATCCAGCAAAGTTTTGCAAATGGTGTCACTTTATATGGATAATATGCAAATGAAATATAAATATTAGAAATAAATGTACAAAAATGATTATGCACTTACAATTTATATCATTCGTGCATACCTGCCAGTTATTTTATAAAAATGTCAATTTCTTCAATAAACTAAAAACAAACCAATGCACCCCTCCCCCATAGCAATACATCTAATTTCCATCCTGACAAAAATATGGGCCAAATCTGCGTCTTTTTGGATGTCAGAAAACTTTCAATCATATGAGGGCAAGCAATTTAATTATCCATAGGGGACTAATTACCAGTCTGCTCGGTCGCACGCCTCGGCAAAGAGCATCAGCTACACGGTGTCCCAACAAAAAATTGGGACGGTCTGGTGTTTAGCTCTCTTTGTAGCCTTTTTGAGAAACGGTACACTGTAAAAAAAAAAATTGCCGTTTTTTCACGGGAAATTTCCTGGTAGTCAAGATGTCAGGAATGCCCGTTTTTCAACAGTACATAGACCGCGAATTAAAGTGATTTTATCAAGCCTCTACAAAGTTACCAAATCACTTTAAATCGCGGTCTATGTACTGTTGAAAAACGGCCATTCCCGGCATCTTGACTGCCAGGAAATTTCCTGTGAATTTTTTGTTTATAGTGTACAGTTTCTCAAAAAAGGGTACAAAGACAGCTAAACACCAGACTGGTTAGACTCAGTGTTAGACTAAAGCGTATGGCCATACGCATTGGCGGATCCAGGGGGGCACTTCCGGCCCGTGCCCCCCCCCCTCCCCCCTTTGGAAAAAAGGTGTGCATTTTGACCATAGACGATCCGCCATTTTCGCGATTGTTTTTTTTTTTTTTTTTTGCTTGTCAGGGAATTATGGAGGGGAACTGGACCCCCATAACCCCCCCCCCCCCTACTAGTGGCAAGCGTGTAGCCAGGGCGGGGTGGTTCCCCCAAAAAAGGTATGCGTGGGAGGGGAGAAACTCCTGCACCCACTCCCTGGGGAGGGGGAAACTTCTGCACCCACCTTCCCTGGGGAGGGGAGAAACTCCTGCACCCACCTTCCCTGGGGAGCACGCTTCAAGTACTCATCAGCAATTTCGCACGCTTTGCATTCTCACAACCGCCCCTTCCCTAAAATTGAATCCTACCTACGCGTTTGTCAAGTGGGTCATTGTGGTGGACTTCATGCTTTTCATATCTTTGATTATACATGTATCAAGTTAATCTGTTGTGAAATACCTATGGTCAAGAGCAGACCACGAATGTTAATCAATAACAATTAAATAATAATAGTAAATCACTTAGGCGGAATATCTGGGATAGGGGGCTGCGGCATACCCCCCCCCCCAAAAAAATAAAAATAAAAATAAAAATAAAAAATAAATAAATAAATAAATAAATAAAAAAATAAAAAAATAAGAAAAAAGAAATTACCAATGTTCAAGCGGGGTCTGCTCGCTATTCATAAGGACTGCTATTCATACGAAACCGCTATGGCCACGCGTTATGGATAACGATCCTTATGAATAAGTGGTCCTTATGAATAGCGGTCCTTATGACTAGCGAGGTTACCCCGTTTAGGCAGGGCAACCGTCACCTGGGGCAGCGATGTCGTCTCTGTCTTTTTGAGTTCTTACCAAGTGTATTTCAATGACTAAATCACTTTTTATAAGCTATATATTGAAAACCAAATGCAGGGACAGTGAATCCAAATTTAGAATTCATGTTCATGTGTCCCATTAAAATCTCAAAGCCAGACACTTTAAACAACCTATGACCATGACGAAATACATGTGTAGAGGTGGTGTAGTATAGTCACTCTAGTGGACAGGTCACAGGTCACTAGGTACGGGGTTCGAGTCCCTGTCACAGTCCTTTGGCAAGACATTTATCTACATTTGCCACGCTTGACCCAGGTGCGGTAAATGGATATCAGTAGGAATTGTATTGTATTGTATTGTATTGTATTTATTTTCCCGTCAATCAAATCAACAAATAATAATACATTCATAATTATGAAAGCAAATTGATTAAAAACTGAAGACGGAGGGATGGCCATACTCAGCGTTGTTGTCATAACAACGCTGTTTTACAGAGGGGTCCCTATATAGACATAGAAAATATGTAAATAATATATTAACCAAAAAAAGGTTAACAACTTACAATAATTAAAGAAACGAATTGGAGTAAAAACAGGAAAAACAGAAAATATTTACAATATATACAAGAGAGAAAGCTTCAAATATAGCGTACATTTAAATAAGATATGCAAATGCAACATCACTTTCTCAGGGCAGTGAAGCTGCAGCTGGGTAATTATTATTAGATCGTTATGATTTTTATTTTTGTTTTCATTATCATTTTCTCATTTTGTAACATTTTTCGTTGTTTCTCTATTGTCAAGGCAGAGAAGGGACGAAGATTTTTTTTGAGACACCCTGAAAAGATGCTGAGTTGCAGTGAGGGAGCGTGGGAAACGGTAGGAAGAGTGGGTTCCGTCTCTAACCCCTGGGGTATCACTCTCAAACTACCCAACTCAAATGATCTACCTGCTCCCATCCTTACTCGGTCGTCAATCTATCACATCGCAGCTGCATTGACTTGTAGATCAGCCATAGAGATTACACAGGGGTAACATACTAAACCCCTTCCTTTCATTAGGGAGTAATACAGTGACCCCTTCATCTTATCATAAACATCACCCCAACCATGCATTGGGGTTGAAAGATCATAAGATGCATCAGAAAGTCGTCATTTTATTTTATTTTAGAAGACTATACATTTTTTGACATTAAAAAAAATTAAGGTTCTTGACGTTGCAGTACGGGGAAAGGCAAACATTAATAATATTAATTTTCCCTTAGTGTCACTTTCTCGATGTTTAACATTATTTTCCAGCGCAGATAGAACATAAGAGAACATGATGCGAAGCAGATAAATCATCATTTCTTTTTTATGCACTTTTAACCTCATTATATTAATCGAAAACAAAAATATATTCTTTCCAGTAAAGGGAAAGGAAAACCTGAATTTCATTTATATCCTTTTTGTCACTTTTCGCGATGCATAACTTATTTTTTTCCACCGCGAACCAGCAGAGGAAAAGATTCTGCCATTCTCGTCCCCAACTGGTTACCCCCCTTCGAATTACAGCAGGAGCAATTTGTGATTGTAGAGATAATAAGCAGACAGGAGGTTTCATCTTAAACAAAAGAGTCACACGCGAGGTGAATTCAAACAAATAATAAATTGTATTATTATTCGTTTCTACGCAGAATCATTCGTAATGACGTTGAGAAGGCCTACACTACCAAAGTAATAACTTTGAATTGAATGGTTTACTAAAAACAACAGAACATGCAGCCCGAAGGCTGATATTGTTTGTTTTGACAAAACAAATACATAGATAGTAAAAATGTGAAAACTTCACAAGGAAATTCGGGCTAGTAATGGTTAATGTATGTGATTAAACACGAAATAAACTCCGGATATTGTCATGTCTAATTTCCTTGTACCGCCTTGTGCAGAATTATTTTTTCATGTTGCAAAATGTATGGGAATGTTATTAACTTCGTTTCCCTGCTTGAAACAACAACAAAAATAGACTGCTAAAAAAAAAATTCTACCCCCCCCCCCCCCCCCCGCCCTGTCTCGTCTCCCACGCCAATAAGAGCGTGAACTTGGCTTGTGCTCGATAGGAATCTCCAGGGCATTGATGTCGATTTTACCCTTCATTTAGCGAGTCGTTTCCCATAAAGTCGGCCCTCGAAATGAAAGACCTGACTTCCTAACTCACGAGAAGAAGAAAGGGCCTTCTGAAGTGATTGAAGAAAGTGATAGATCGACTCTGACAACTCGTCATTTCTTGGTTCTGTAGGAAAGCATATTTATCTAATTTGCGTCATTGGGGTATCATCTCCATAATGGCATAAATATGTAATATGGGATTATGGGAACACAATACCCAAATCCCCTTCCAATCGGTTACGTATAATTATAGTCGTCTAAAACCAGGGAAATGTGAGGAACTTCGTATTATAAACATCTAAGAAATTGTGTACAGATCGAGTGTCACAAATTGTGTACGCCTATACATATGCTTTCTATTCTTGAATTGATAGTAATTTTTGAAAGTGACAAAAAAGGGACATTTTCGCCAAACTTCCAAAAAACGCTCAGTAAAGGGGTTATGGGGCCCAGTTCCCTTCATAATTCCCTGACAAGCAAAAAAAAAAAAAAAAAAAAAAAAAAAAAAAACCGGCGCCAAAAGGGGGGGGGTCCGGACCCCCGCGACCCCCCCCCCCCCCCTCTGGATCCGCCTATGGTATCGAGTGGTCAAAAGAGGTGATGGACTGGCACGTGGAATAGACTCGAGGCAAGGTGACATGCGAGTCCATGTACGCCCCGAGGCTATCTGGACACGGCGCCACTACTCACTTCATATTCAAAAGAAACACGCGACGACAGATATGTTTAATAACTCTCCAAACAAATCGCAATCTTGGAGGAGTAACATCAACAAATGCTCCATGAGTGTTTGTTGATATGGCGTAATTATAAACACGAAATATGACACAGTTGGTTTATTTGGGGATTAGGACTTTGTTTTGTAGGATGTCTGCGAACGGAGGTGAGACTGTCAGTCAATCACTATCTTGCCCCCCCCCCAAAAAAAAAGAACTTCCCATCTCTCTCTCTCTCTCTTTCTCTGAAAAGTCGAAGACAAACAATTTGTCTACAGTTTCAGATTACATGCATGGTAAAGGTTTAGTCTGCAAGCACAGGCCCTAATTTGACACTTTATCAGAAAATCATTGTGTCTTGAGATAAGCCTAACCCAGCTACCTACTGGTCGTGTGTCAGGAGCAGCTATAGTACAGGACATATGGTAGTCTTACAGTGCAGACACACTTTTACGACTGACCAGGGTTTGTGCCTGCAAACTAGTAAAGGTCCTCCATCGTCCCTTGTGTTCTCTTTTGATGGGTAGTTGGGTGAGAGGCGTAGTCGGATGGGTCCAGCCAAGGAGTTATTCTGTGATAACTCCTTGGTCCATGCTATTCAGGGGGCACTTTGATTGGATTATGTCCAATGTGTCTTTTTCCCCAAGGTTCATAATATTCCCAAGGTTCGTTACCCCGAAGGTTCGTAATTCCGAAAAGGAAATAGGGTTCATAATTCCGAAAATGTAATAGAACCTTACATCATTTTTCGGAGTTACGAACCTTCGGAATACAGAACCTTTGGAGTAATGCAACAAAATATGTTCGGAATTACGAACCATTTTTCATTTTCGCATTTATGAACCCCCTGCTATGGGAATTTTGTGTTTCGGAATTATTCGGAATATTATGAACATTCGAAAATACGAACCTTATGATAAAACGAACTTTCGGTAAAACGAGTGCCCCCCCCCCCCCTTTGATCATGGGGGGGGGGGGGTGGCAATAATCTTACTTGGTGAATTAAATGTTACCGGTTAGGGTGGGGTGCAGGAGGGGGTTCATCAGCTTGTTTTCTCGTCACTCCTCCCTTCTCTCTCTCCCTCTTTCTCTCTCTCGTTCTCTTTCTATTTTCTTTCTTTTTCGTCATTCGATCTGTTATCTATGATAACTCCTTGCTTCAAGGTAGCTACGCCACTGCCCTACGCTCTGGGATTCTGAACCTGAAATAGAAAGGAAAAAAACACGGTGGACTTGTAGGTCTATACATGTGGCGCCAAAGTCTGTATTGTAATGGTAAGAATGAAGGGTAATAATATATCTGTAAAGCGCTTAGAGACATCACCGATATATTAGGCGCTATATAAAAGCGGAATATTATTATTATTATTAAGAGGAAACACTGAAAAATGCAAGCTTGAAATGTATTGTGAATGACATATTCACAAAAGACACCGGAAAGGTTATGTTTCTAGCCTAGTTCATCTATAAAACGTGGGATAGTCTAATCAAACATATCTCTTTAATAGCAAATTATAACAGTGAGAAATATTATTAGTATCATTGTTAGAATCTTGGTTATGATGACCGGTGAAAGGTTTGTAATTTCAGACTACCTTCCTCTTGCTTTTCCGATGAAGAGACAGTGCCAGACGAATCTCTGGTTATCTATTGAAATCTAGAGGAGTTATCACCATTATTCAATCATTCGCTTCCAGGCATGATTTAGGTATGATAAATTACAAGCGGCATCCGTATTCAAACGGTAGTATCAATAATTTGAGTTTTTATCATATGATAGCTGGAGGATAGAGACTGATTCGTCTATGGTGGTTCAAATAATGGAATCAGAGGTCAAAATCCGCCGTGCTTCTCTATAAATCAACTGCATGATCAATTTCAATCTGTGTCTGCCATCTTCTTTCCCATGGTTGCCGGTAAATGGACAGAAATTGTGCTTTTAATTAGGCCATTAAAATCTTGTTTACTCTAACGTCAAAAACCCTTTTCGCCTCAAATTACATTCTAAGTATGTCATTATACGTCGAGAGGACTGCAAACGTCTTCGTTTGACTTCTGTGTGACGATCAATACACAAAGTACACTGATTCGAAGCTCATTAAATTTGACAATGGGATAGGTAATTCGGAGAGATAATTTTGACATTTTTACGTCTTTCTGTCTGGGATCAATTCAAGACTGAAACTTTCTGTTTGACAGGTAAAAGCTTCATATCTATAGATCAACTCTGCTGACTTTATAAACCGACATTGTATCAAAGAAGAAACAAAAAGTGCAGATACACTGACAGTAGTTCATTCTTTATTTTTCAAGCTATTAAAAAACTATAAGACACCGCTCACCCGCGTAATGGTTTATGTACTTTTTTAAAGTACATTTATAATATGGTATTGATTATAGTGTTGTATTCAGTGGTGCGTTTGATAGAACACACATGGTTCCAGTTAGGGTCAAGATTAAGCTTATATAAATGAAGCAGAAAATTGAAGGATAAGATAAGCTAATAAATAATACCATTATTATTCTTATTTATTTGAAAAGTGATCGGCGTTATGTTATCATATTTTATCAAATTGCTGAATTCGACTAAACGATGATTAAAATTTGAATAAAGAGGTTTATCTCAGCTGAGCTAATGGTCCATTTGATCTCTTCCATTTAAACGAATATCTCTTTTTTTCCATTTAAAGGCATTCAGTAACTTTGTGGAGGCTTGATTTAATAAATTGTTGAATTTTGATATCTGTCTTGTATAATAATGTTCAGAAGGATAAATAAATAGCCAGGCATAGAAAGTTTTTCAAATATATAATGCTATTATTAAGATATCTGTGACTGAATACTCCCATTTACGAAAGCATATGGCCGTACGCTTTAGTCTAACATAGAGTCAATGGGGGAAAATGAGTCTGGTATTTCCGGTCACTTACATATGTTTACTTTTGCCAGCACATGATGACTTTGAAGTGATTTTTTTACCCCCTGGGCTTCATTTTTACACCATATTACAAACACTGATAGCATGTAAGGCCAGACAGCTCAGATTTTATCAAGCCTCCACAAAGTTAACTAATCACTTTAAAGATAAAGTCTAATATGATGTTCTTCAAACCATATTAAGGAATAAGAAAGCTCACAAATTATTTTTTCACCTTTCCCAGACCCCAACCTTCTCTTCAAATGATATTTTTTCCATGACACAACATCTTTACATGTCATCTTGCAAAAAAGTGTTTTATTATCATGATTGAAAACAGGGGTAAGTTTTGTCGTTTGGTTACAAGAATGGGATGGAGTGCTCTATAGTATGAGATCACACATCATCACTGCATTGACAGTGCATGGACGGTTTTCTATAATTAGTAATCTCAAATTCAGAACGATTTATAAACTTGTTAATTACTTGTCTGATTTTTTTTCTAAAATTTTCACAGATGTGTTTCTCTGATATTTTTTCTTTCTCCTGAATACCAAATTTCTACTCTATTCTATGAAAAAATATTAAGACTGGAACCATGGACCATATTCCACATGTCTGGTTTCTTATCCACTAGATCATTATATTATCTGGTTGTTTGACATAAAGATGAGTTGAGTATTGCATGGTCATACCAATACCAAAGAAAATGTCTAAAAGTCATTGGGAAAGGTTGACTATATAGTAAATAAGAATAATGGTGTACATTGAGAGATTTTGGGATCGTCAAAATGCTGAGAAATTAACTAAAACTGGCTGAAAAGCACAGAGCACGTACTGCACACTCATGGGCGTCGCCAGGGGGGTACGGAGGGTGCGAACGCACCCCCCTCCAGACCACAAAAAAAAATAATAATCTTTTTTTTCTTTTTGCTTGTCAGCTTTTCGAGAAGCTGGCGAGACCAAAAAAATACGGGTCTACCTTTTGACAAACCTTCATTTGTGTGCCCCCTCTTATACTCAATCCTGGATCCGCCCCTGTAGACCCTAAGTGGAGTTGCTAAATTTTGTCTTTTTTCCAAAAGGCATCCCCCCCCCCAAGGGGGGCCTTGAAAAAGCTGGTGACGGCACTGACACTGATCATGCTGATGGAGGTAATGGGACTGCAAAACACGTGGCATCAGAATTTGGTCCCGCTTCTATGAGACAAAAAACCTATCACTCTTGTGTGACATATCTACTGTGATATTCTTAACGTGGTAATGAAAAGAACGGAAAGAGAACAAAAATTATTTTTGACTTTTGCAAGAATTCCACTTCCCTTGATAAGCAAAGGAGAAAAATACTTTTTAAGTATACGTAGAGGTTTCGTGGTCTAATGTATACGTCACAGGACTGTGGATCACATGGTTAGCGGTTCGAGTCCCTCCGCGACACTTATGTGCTTTGGCAAGATATTAATCTATATTTGCCACTCCCCACCCAAGTGTAGTAAACAGGTACCTGGTAGGAATCTATTCCTTTCTACAGCGTCTTTGGGCAGCCGTCTAATACTATGTATTGAGCATCCTCTGGGATAGAAATGTCTGCGATATAAATGTAGCTTTTATTATTTATTATCATATATAGAGGCCTACATAATTATACGGAAAATATTTCTTCGTCGAAATCGGTACACTTTCTTGTTCTATTTTCCATCAATCATTTATATCAATCATCACCCATTTATATCATTTATATCTCACATTAAACCCACGACCCTCCATTTTCCGTTCTTACTTCGTTCATTTAGATATCTCACTACCTCACAATGAAGGCACATTCAATTACACAAAGATCTTCAATTACTCTACGAGCGTGCTACCCCGGAAAATCCGGGATTGTATTCTTTGTATTATAGCATGTATAATCATGGATATACTACCGAACATGGTATAATTGAAATGAGTTTGATATAAAAATGCTTGTATACCATTTATCATATAATGGAATTAACGTGTCAACTCAACTAAATAATAATCCACGAATGCAATTCGAATTTTGTAGTTCACCATTTATCATTCATTCATTAATACAAATCGTCTGTTTATAGCCAGGAGGGGCTAACTCTGTGTTAAAGGGGAATTAACCTCCAAATATAAATGTGTTTATATTCAAAGTTGTAATCTATTCCTTCTTGTTGTCCTACGTAGTTTTGCATTAAAATATACGAGATGGGCATAAATCAAAATTTTCTCAGCAAAATTTATCGTCTGCTAGCGATACGCGGGGGCTGCCATTTTCTTGATGTGTACATAAAGTAATTTTTAATCCGAATGCAAAATTGTCGTTCTTCCTGATATAAAATCCCATTTGAGATTTAAAATATTTAACAGATATCTATCTATTAATATAATACACTAAGGATTTGGGGCTCCTTTTTTGGTTCAAATAGGCTCCTCCCCTGGCCCTTTCGGTCCCCGCCTTTTGGTACCCATGGGTGGGGAATGGTTCTTAGAGTGGTGGGAGGCATTTCTTAAGGGCTCACGTCCCGTCCATATTTCATAAATTCATTTTTAAACATTGAATTTCCGCAGGGAGTAGGCCTAATCATTCTGCCATCCCATGAAGCGGGTTTGTAGCTTCATGCCCAGCCAACCCATACCCTTTACCTGTGAAGGGGAGGTATGCCAAATTAGAACAGCGTGTATACTCCAAGCGTAGACTCCAAGTCCATAGTCGCATGTATGTCTTCAATGTACACGGTACGGCGCTACAATACACGTGCGTGTAATTCGTTCGCACAGCGCACTGTGTTCTACATGTAGCCTACTGCGTGTACGTTTCACGCATATTTCTGGCTTCACATACACAGTTTTGTGTGTATGTAACTATGAGTTCACTGTAGTCCCTAGGGGGGGGGGGGGGTGGGCATGTCTCGCTGAAGCACATGGATATCAAATTCAGAGATGATAAAGAGATCCGCGGAAGGGGGGGGGGGGTGGTGGGGGTAGGCTTTGGAGTGTAGGGTTAGTGTTAGGGTAGTGTTTAGGGTTTACCTAACCGCACATTTGGGTGGTTGTCGCATAAGTTATGCGACAACCACCAACAGCTGAAATGACATGAATGGGGAATGGCCTTCATACCTGGAAAAATGTTATGGTATATCGCCTCAATTCATTCCCTTAGATATGACAAACTAAACTGATATGTAGACATCATTCGGGGGAGGGGATGTGTAGGACTGATCACGTCACTTAGGAATATCGGTTGCAACGGTGTAAAGAAGGAGCCCCCCAAAATCAGGAACAACAACAACAACAAACAAACAAAAACAAACAAAAACTAACAAAAAACCAACAACAAAAACAAAAAATTCCTTCGAAATTATTTCCACTATATGATATGAATACGTATAATGATATTAATCCCTTCTCCCCTCGCGCTGGGGGTGATGGGATGACATTGGAATAGGGAGGGGGAGTAAGAGGGAAAATTCAATCCGTCGGTCCTCCCAAGACCCATATAAGAGGGCCATAATACCCCTGAAAATAAAATGACAAATTCATTTTTTTTTCTCATTTTTTGCATCCTTTACAGGGGACGTACCGCTAATTATGGATGTTATGTTTTCATGGCCTTGATTTCTCTGAGTATTAAACCACAGAAACATGGCAAGATCAAATCGCTCCCTCTAGGTCTATGCATGGATATTGTACTGGAACATTATTATATCCATATCATTAATCTTCATCAAGATGAAAATGTAATTTTTTAAAAACTCATGCAAGCTTTGGATAAATAAGACATACTCACATGTTCAGGGGCGGATCCAGAATTTAGTATAAGGCGGGGCACACAAGTGCAGGTTTGTCAACTTTTGGAAAAGGCAGACCTGTATTTTTTGGTCTTGCCAGGTTCTTGGAAAGTCGCTCAGTGGTGGGGGAGGGGAGGGGGGGGGGGGGGAAGGTGGCGACAACTTTCCTTTTCGTCAGACCTCCAAAATTCGCTCAGGAGTGGTGGTTATGGGGGGTCCCTGCATAATTCTTTGACAAGCAAAAAAGGTTTTCATTCTAAAAAGGGGGGGGGGGGGGCACAATCGACAAAAGGGCGGATCGTACATGGTCAAAATGCATACTTTCCTTCCAAAAAGGGGGTTGGGAGGGCACGGACCGGAAGTACCCCCACTCTGATCCGCCAATGCACATGTTGTAAATACTTTTTGGTAAAAAATAACTTTATCCGACTTTTTTATTTATTCACTTGATTATTGTGACAAATTAACGGTACGGTGATTAATCATAAACACAGCTAGCGCCCGTGGATGTCCACGGGCTGCTTCTGCTAGTATATATATATATTACGCTAAGGATTTGGGGCCTTTTTTTTTGTTCGAATAGGCGCCTCCCCTGGCCCTTTCGGTCCCCACCTTTTGGTACCCACGGGCGGGGAATGGTTCTTAGAGTGGTGGGAGGCACTTCTTAATGGGCTGACGTGCCGTCCATATTTCATAAATTCATTTTAAACATTGAATTTCCGGAGCGAGTAATAATTCTGCAAACCCATGAAGCTGGTTTGTAGCTTCATGCCCAACCCATACCCTTTACCTGTGAAGGGGAGAAACCTCAAGTGGTGTATTCAAGGAGTTATTGCCAAAGAACAGCGTGACGTGTATACTCCAAGGCCATATCCGCATGTATGGCTTCAATGTATACGACGCAACACACGTGTTATTCGTTCGCACAGCGCATGCATAGAGTTACATCATTTGTAGCTTCATGGTTACATACACTCAGTTTAGTGTGTGTGTAACTCTATGGTTTCACGGCGGTCGCCAGTGGGAAGGGGGTGGGAGATGTCTCACTGAGGCCGGTACGGTACATCATCCACGTGACAAGGGATAAAAAGTGTACCTTTTCAGCAATAGGCGCAAAACCCGGGTTACGCGTTTAGGGTATCAAAAAAATGCAAAAATCAAGAAAAAGGGTATCAAATTCAGAGACTGATAAGAAGAAGATCCGCGGAAGGAGGGGGGGGGGGGGGGGGGATAGTTCGGTGATGTGTTCCAAATTAGGTTAAATTTCTATTACGGTTCCTTTTTGGCTAAAAAGAAGTCTATGATGATGATGTAGGCCTAAATAGGATGTAAAATACCAAGCAAGATATAAAAGCGCCGTTAATGATATAAAAATAAGGGATAGACGGGTTTCCCTGTTTAGGGTATCAAAATCTGCCCTACTTCAATCTGCTTTTGATTTACGCGGATAATGTACAGGTCTCAATGAGACCTGTACATTATCCGCGGGGGGGGGGGGGGGGGGGTCGTCGCGATCGATTTGGATCGATTCAGGTGACCGTAAACTTTTCTGCCTCTTATTTGTGAAAATTCGGCTCCAGGGAGTCCGATTTACGTAAGCATGCCATTACTTTCTAAACTGAACTTTGAACATTTTTTTTTTTTTTTTTTTTTTTTGGGGGGGGGGGGGGACTGTTTCTTAGTTGAACTTAATTCTTTCTGTGCTACAATTTCTTTTATGTGGGGGTTGATGTTCAGGGGAGGAACATGTAACTGTTAAATGTAAGAAATTTTTAAAAAAATAAAAAGGAGGGGATTTTTACTTATATCATGGAAGCATATATATACTAGGGTAAACTTCCTTTTGCGACAGCTTCCCAAAATGAAAACAATATATAGGGTTAGGGTTTAGAGTTTAGGGTTAGGGTTTCGGGTTTACATAACCGCACACTTGGGCGGCTGTCGCATAAGTCATTCCTATTATCAACAGCTAAATTGACATGAATGGGGAAAATGGCCTTCATACTGTTGGAAACATGTTATTGTATATCGCCTCAAATATATTATTCATTCCCTTATGACAGACTAAACCGATCTGAAGACATCATTCGGGGGGGGGGGGGGGAGGTGTAGGAGATCACGTCACTTAGGAATATCGGATGCCACGGTGTAAAGAAGGAGCCCCTCCCGCACAACCAAACCAACCAAAATTTCCTTCGAAAATATTTCCACTATGATATGGATACGTATAGGATATTACTCCGTCTCCCCTCGCGCTGGGGTGACGGGAGGGTAGTATAGGGAAAAGTCAATCCATCGGTCCTCCCAAGACCCACATAAGGGGGCCATAATCCCCTGAAAAGAAAATGACAATACATTTTTTCCCTAATTTTTGCATCCTTTACAAGGGACGTACCGCTAATTATGCACGTTCTGTTTTCATGGCCTTGATTTCTCTGAGTATTAAACCACAGAAACATGGCAAGATCAAATCGCTCCCTCTAGGTCTATGCATGAATATTCTACTCGAACATTATTATATCCATTTCAGTCTTCATCAAGATGAAAATATATTTTCTTCAGAACTCATGCAAGCTTTGGATAATTAACACATACTCACATGTTGTAAATACCTCTTGGTAAAAAATAACTTTACCCAACTTTTTTTTTTAATTCACTTGATTATTGTGACAAATATACGGTACGGTGATTAATCATAAACACAGCTAGCGCCCGTGGATGTCCACGGGCTATTTCTGCTAGAATACATATATTCTAAAAACGGAAAGGTGTTTTATATTTCTTTGAAAATTACGATTTTATTAAATATAACTCTATTTTCTTTATACTATGACGTACACGACGGAGCGAATTAATTCAAATTTATGGATGATAACTTTCCCCGAGCCTCAATAGTGACAAAGTATGCATTCACCTGCTTTGAGATAATGAATTTCAAAAGTCAGAATGCGCGTTGTATAAATTATGTGCTTTGAGCCAGTTTGGGAAAGGCGCTTATTAAATGCCAGGTATTATTATTATTATTATTATTAAGCCCAAGAAATCGATATCTATTTAGCAAAGCCAGAGAATTTAAAGAGAAATCTATAAATTTCAAACTTTAGAATATATGTATACACCTGTTACGTATTTTCCATCATATAATGGGGATTTTTTATAATGAAGAGAAGCAGTTTAGCTCGAGGATTAAAAATATCTTCCTGACCGGAACGGTCAACATCATGCCCATGAATATCGCTTTGAAGGGGAAGTAAATTGTGATATTTTGGTATTTAGTTTATTTGAAGAAAAGCAGAAAATAAGAGAAGCAGATTATTCAAATTTTTGAGCAAAATCTGTTAAGAAATAAGAAAGTTATGATTTTTTTAAAAGTTGTTATTTATTAATCAAACTCAAATTGGCAACTCCATGACGTATCTTGCGAGCTCCTCTCCCAATTTTACTCTGTACAGAAAATTTCATAGATTTTCATTTTGTTAGTTGTTGATGAATACATAAATTATTTTATTTTATTTTATTACATTATGTGCAATTATTATATCTAGGGTTCATGTATGTGATTAAATATTTCCTTTACAGAAAATAGAAATTTATGATTCTTATGTTAATACAGAGCAAATGGGAGAGGAGCTCGAACAATTATGTCACAAAGTTGCCAATTTGTGTTTGATCGATTACAACTTCAAAAATTCTCAATTTCTTGTGTTTTCGTCGGATTTTTGCTCAAAATTTTACTGATCTGTTTCGCTTATTTTCTTCCTCTATTAAAATTACGTAATATCAGATTTGACTCCCCCTTTGACTGGTCAACTTGTAACTGTACAGTAGATACGAATCACAACGATTTTTTTTTTTAGAAATGTTCCTTTCAAACTACTTTATTTTTTTTTTTGGGGGGGGGGGTAGGTATTGATTTTCGTAGTTTTTGTTTGTATGTTTGTTTATTTTGTTTTTTAGTTTATTCCCGTTCGAACTTTAAGCATTCTCAAATCAATATTGGCGGTAATTTACCAGGGCAACGCTCCGTTTAATCCAGGCACGCCCATAATGCCTTGTGTGTATGACTGGTCATGTTGTTGAGTTTGGCTCGAGGCGTAGAATGACCATGTACTTGGATCATCCAGCTTGGACGGATTTTGGCCCAGAGTTCAGGCGAGTAATCCTACCACCAGACGGCTACTTGATGAACTCAGGCGCCCTGATAAAACAATTTCTTGATTGAGAACTAGGGCTTATCAAATCAAGATATTTCAAATATGTATGGGTTTTGTATTGTCGACCTGAGGTAGTTCACTGATCAAACCGTCCTCGATTGGCATTTTCAAATTTATCAAAAGTATTACTTCCGTATTTCTGTGCGTTCCTCTTCTTTTCTCACTTGTTTGTCACCTTCAACCCATTATCCTTTCTTCTTTTTCTTCTACTTCTTTTCTTCTCCTTCTACTTCTTCTTCTTCTTTTCCTTCTTCTTATGTTTCTTCTTTGAATTCTCCTTTTCCTGTTCCCCTTCTTCAATTTCCTTCTTCCACTCTTTCTTTTCATTCCTTTCCTTCGTCTTTTAATCATTCTTCGCCTTCTATTTATATCATTGCCTTCTTTGTATTATTTTTCTTCTTTTCCTACTTCTGTTGTCTCCTATAATACTCCTGATCCTATTTGTCACCCAAAATAAAGAAACGAGATTGAAAATTATTTCTTAACAGTACATAATTATATTGGTTGAGACATTTTCCCTTTTTTTTAATGTTTAGATATATTGATTTAATCTTTCAATTTTGATTTTCATTGACATAATTATATATAGACATTGATGGATTTAGTAAATTAAAATATTCAGATTACAATATTAAAATAGAAAATTTACACGCTTTTCTCGAAATGAACCTAAAATCTGAAGGCGCACCTTTGCAAACAAGTATTTTCGAGGTATGATATTTTTTTCTTTTTCTTGTCCCTTTGTTCATTTTAATACACATTTTCATATAACCAAAGTTATATACTCTTTATATGCTCCATATGAATTCAATATTTTGCTAGGACGAATTCATTTTTCATGTATTTTATCGGTTTTATACATTATATTTCTATGCAGTTTTCTTTCTCCCTCATCCCCTTTCTCTCTCTCTCTTTCTCCTTCTCTCTTTGTTTCTTTTCTGGGTTTTTTAAGAAGACTTGTTCTTACTGATACAGTGACGCTAAGAAGCTGTTTGAAGGTTCGTATAAGGGGGAAATCAGTACACGCTAAGCTGCCGCGAGGTAAGTCCGCCGCCGCCGCCGCCCCTCCTGTTCCCCAATTTCTGGATACTCTAATAAAATGTTAGAAATAAACACCCTTCATCGATGGCGACGCCGGGATCACGTGACTGGCATGCAAACAGTGAGATCCTGACTGACCGAATTAACTTGCTGGAAATCCCTGCTAATGTACCTTACCTTCGGGGCCCGATTTGAAAACCGGTGGCGTTATTTTCTCGCCCACGGGTCGCTTTGGCTTGTTTCAACATCGAACCGGACGATGAGGTACTTAAAAACCAATGACCATTCGTCAAAGAACAAAAGAAATTCATCACGATGAATTGTTTTTGCGACAAAGCCTCATTGTCAACAGCTCTCACGCTGCGCACACCAATGGTGTTGGGTGGGACTGTGAGGTCAGATTTAAAAGTTAATTAATGAATAATTCTATTTTTCTCTCCTGATTCGTGGGAAAACAACACACTGCACCTCGGATAGCATCACATCGGGTAAGAAATGTCAATTTGATGGTGCAGGGCGAAACTAGACCATTTTGAATGGGGATATCGGACCAAAATTGCCGAAAAGTTAGTCCATAGATTTCTCGTTTGCTGGCTAAAGTGGATAGGGAAAATTAGTCGTCCGATTATCAACTTTACAAACAAATAGTTTACAAAATTACTCCAATTTGCAAGATAATAGTTATGACAGGCATTATTTCAAAATATATCAAGGGTCTTGAAAATAAAGAGTTATCCAAAAAGGCAATGAGTGTATTGAGGATTTCACTTTGGACCTTTTTGTGCATTAATTATAAAAGATAACACAAAGCGTTATGCACGGATTTAATCTAGACATGACAAGAAAAATCATGTAATTTATTTCCACGTTAGTGAACGAAACCCATGAAATTACAGGTAATGCACAAGGCAAAGTACACTATGGATTTTGGTAAAAGTGTGTTGTTTTTTACTTGTTACATGTAATTTTCCGAATGTTCCTAATTCCAAAGATTCGTTATTTAAATAAAATAGTGTTCATAATTCTGAAGGTTCATATTTCAAAAAATAGAACGTATTTTATTTTCGGAATTACCCCAATTACAAACCTTTGGAATAATAATGAACCTTGTTTGTGCTTGTCGCATAGTTCGGCAGAACTCGGACACCACAAACTTTTTTACAAAATGTTCGCTGAGTCACACTAGAGGGCGACATTAAATCCTTTTTTTTTTTCATTTTGCTAGCCGCTGTGATCATTTTTATGAACAGGCACGCGAGCTTTTCTGAAGTTGGCAGTAAGCCACTGTTGTTCTCTGTTTAATGTAAACTTTGTACATCTATCTTTCTTATTCTCCACGTCTTGGGCTTTGTTCGACACACTCTCAAACGAAAGTACATGTAGTTAGGTCGGGAAAAAATTTTTTTGAAAAAGTCGGAAAACAACGGCATGAATCATTTAACATTCCAAGTTCATTGGCTGTCCTAGTTGAATTTTATTGGAGACAAATAATTTTCCTCTCAGTTCACATTTCAATTGTTTTAGGGTTTCCCTCACGAAGATTTGGACGAGGTAACTGCATGACACACAGCAAGACTTCATCATTTCACGACCTCGTTTTCTTCTGTTTCTGCTGCTTGCTCGTCGAAATGAAATTTACAGTCCGTACCTGCATGATGGAGTTATCCGAGACAGCAAAACGTGATGGAATTTGATTTCGTATTTAAAAAAAATCTCTGGCGATAGTTGACAGAAAAGCACTGGTTTCCCACGGTTTTAAGTATGTAATCTGTTGACAACGGTGCTTGACTTTTAATACCATCCGTTTTGTTTGTTCGGGGTATCGATAGGCTTTTTCACAAATGGGTAACCATAAAATGGTAGGTATTATATCGCAGATTATGCTTAGATTTTATTTATAAATGTTCGATATCCACTTAGTAAAGATTAGTCCTCGGCCTATGTAAATGACATATCTAATTAAATGGGAGATTGAGAAAGAAAATTAAAATTGGTAGGGCAGGTAGAAATACTAGAAAATTAAAAAGGCATGAAATTCGGGCTTCTGGATAATATAATTGTACGATAATATATCCTTATTACCACAACACTAATGACAGTGGGGGGGTCTATTTGAATGAATGAATGATCTCGCATTATTTTCAAATTCAGGAGAATCAAAGTTAGCGCAAACAAAAGAAAATAATATGAATGCCAAAAAGAAGGTATTGTTTGAAGCTGGAGAAGACTTAGGATCGAAGGGCTTGCTCGTGCTACGTGTAGACTTCGCTTCGCTTATTTGATTTTCCCATGGATTTAAAGTCTGCGATAAGAAGACAACAAATACCTTAAGCAAACAAGTCATCAAGTTATTTCCAGTCGTTCTTGAAGACAAAATGCCTCTTTCGTCATTTTTATTGAAACCATAATAATTATCAAATCTTAAAAGCAAACGTACACGCCTTTCTTCCTTCATATGTGTTTCCTTGCTATACGATGATAATATTATTTACTGTTGTTACTTTTGTCTCTTGGCGTTTTCATTATGATATGATCAATTTTGTACAAAATTTGTGAAAACAAACATTATCAGCTTTTTAGCTGCAAGTCTTGATTTTTAATAAACCATTACAATTCAATTCAATTTATATGATTTGGAAATGATCATTAAGAAGTGGGATTAAGAAATCCTTGACCCGATTAGTTTTATGTTCATATTGTTTGTCTATTTTCATTTCTATCTGCCGATTTGCTGTGATCAAACCTCTCAAGTTTTACGTTTTGAGCTTTCATTCTTACAAGTATCCTGTATCAGAAATAGTTATGAAATATAATAATATTTTTATCCTCTTTCCTTTTTGTCATATCCGCCCCTTCTTTCTCTCTCTCTCTCTCTCTTCTCTCTTCTCTTTGATTTCATCGATAGTCTACAAGATATTTTTGTTCATTATAAAACATCGGGGACATATTTTTCACTCTATTTTAAATTAATTTCATGACAGCCCTAAATTAATCACGCCATGTAAAACGGAACTAAACTTCGGTCGGTGTATGGTCTGGCCGGCAAGTTGGATTTAAAAAAAAACCCTTTTATCATCACTTTGCTTTTTCCAATTGCAAACAATAAATCAGGAAAAAGAATATCCCGTGCCCTTTCACATTTTTCGGGTATTAGCTAGTTAGAAAGGTTGTTTACGACTGGTATGACAATGGAAAATAATAGATGAATAAGAATCGAAGTGTTTCACCGAGCTAAACTTGCCTTGCGTTCCCACGGTATGTACGAAGATGTTTAGCACGTACAGGTCTCGGCTGCGAACTTTTATTGTTACGGTTATGCATTCGTTTCATCATTTTATCTCCCCCCCCCCCCCCCCCCCCCCCCCCCCCCCCCCAATCTCTCTCCTCTCTCTCTCTCTCTCTCTGTACATAAGGAATGACTTGCGTAGGTGCGGTCAATCCTTGGTGCGGCACACACCAAGGGAATGCCTCGTTTGCAATCACTGTACATCTCTCGACATAGCGATGCACTTGTTCGTGTGTTTTCAGCTAGCAGGTGGGCGGAGCTTACAACGCGTTACGGCTGTTGGGCACAAGTTTACTGCGGCACGTTCTCAGACGGCCTTCTTGACCGAGTAATCACTGCATACCCCATGCCGTGGTGTACCCTTAGTCTGGCAGGCTGGCAGGCTGCCGCTACGTCATCCACGCGACTATCCAATAAGTGCGCCTGGATGGAGACCTTCCGACCAATCAGCGAGCAGAATCCATGGCGAGGCGGTGACTTCTTTCGAAATGACTCGCGAGTCTACACGGGACTTTGGGCAAGCTATTGTTGTCTTGAAGAATGTCAATTCGGAGCTTTACAGACCTCATGCATAGGTCGGATTGTGGGAAAATGTAAAATTGTGATTCACACGACAACGAAAGACGCGAGGCGGCTACTTATGAAGCACACGACCTCATCAAATTCCATCAGATACGATCACACATTCGATCAGAGCGTACGTTCCTTTACTCTCGCGCTCACTCACTCGCAATCACTAACTTGTGGATTTTTACATGACATTCTCGTACACCATCTAGCCCACTTGTGGACTTGGAATAATTTTCTTCGACAGTGGCAGCAAGTGACTTTATATCTTTGGTACTCTGATGCCTCTTCGTGAAGTGTACTTCTCCAAAATGCCTGTGGATACTAAACCAAAAATTCACGAGGGACGAAAGGTGAATATTTTTTTCTCTTCTTTAATTTTTTAAATTTCATTTCACTGTATTCAGGTACTAATATGTATTTGGTTCATTTAGCACTCTGAAGCTTCCTTTATATTTTGTCATAGAAAAATGTTAATAATTTGTTTTGTCAATTTTAATTTTTCATGCTTTCATTGTATGATTTCTGAATTCTGTAATCAAGCTCAAACTTAAGCTGCTATGTTCTGGTTGGTTAAAAAAAAGTTGTAAAGCTTCTAGATATTGTATTCCTCGATCATTTTACATGCAGTACTATATTCTCTGTCTTTTTTTAAAATATAATTTCAGTCCTCCAAGCCTCAAATGGAAAAGAGAAGACGAGCCAGGATTAACGATAGTTTGGGCCAGCTCAAGTCACTCATTTTAGAAGCAACTAACAAAGATGTAAGTATTGCCATCGATCATGTTCATTTTATTCTATCTTCAAAATTTTTCCTTGCTTACCACTTTCTAATGTTTCAGCTCAGTAATCATAATTTTCTGATATGAAGTTTTTTGGATATTTCTATTTTGACTTCACTCCTTTTCCTCTTTCTCTCATCATTTTTTCCCCTCTCACTCTCTCCTTTCCCGTGTTCCGCCCAACTTCTCTCCTCATTGCACCTCGCCGACTCCGCAATCTGGCTCTACATTTCTCATCCCTAATGCTTTGGGAAACCATTTCTTATTGGTCTCGTAAAAAGTATATATTTTTAATTGTGCATGTGTCAAAGGCAATCAGCATTGGTAAATTAAAGTCTATTTATTTTTTCAACTTTGGATCCGACCGGTTTTTGCGATCCTTGCTGTATTCGCTGAAATTGCATTGTGTCCCCCTTCTCTCAATGTGCGAACGGTTGCCATGAGAATAGCGTCGTGGACAGTGGGTCCAATTATAGTTATACCACTAGCTTATACTGAATTCACGGGAACGGGCTTTTGTTATCATACTGTAGTGTAAATTGTTGCGCATTCACTTCATTAATGGTTTTTACTGTTTAAACTTTAATTTCATAATATACGTTGTCCTTTTTTATTTGACAACTGGACTGATTTCATAGGAAAACCCATTTCATTAAATTTAGCTTATTTCCAAATGTTCACTGCAAATTACAGCATCGTTATTTTTCATTGTGCAACTGCTCTGAGACATTACGAGCCATGTGCGGATCTGTTAAAGCGCGCCAAATTCTGGTTCTCCTTCCGTTGATTCACTCTCAGTTGTCAAGATCATGAGGTTGTGTTTACAGAAGAGCCTTAATTCCCTTAATTCAATGTGGGGTGATGTTTTCTTACCAATCGGCGCGCCAAATACATTGAAAAACCCGCGCCCCTTCCCAATTTCTGACTCTATCGATCGATGCTCGAAAATGGGAGTTAGCTAGAGCGAGGAGTGATATTTGAAACTCGTGAGAGAATGGTGTAACTCTTGGGTTTACCTCCTGCTGTAAATCATCCGCCACAAACATCATGTCATCTCACAATCTTCTCAAGAGACATGAATGTTTATATCTGTTCAATTAACCGCATATACACAACATAGCCTATCATCAAGAAAGACAAATGTTTAATCATTTCCTTTTTACCGTCGCTTGTTGAAAGGGTTGGGTCTTCGCATTTAGAAGGTTATTCAGAAGAAAACCCATCGTTCTTTTCTTATCTATTAAAAAGAAGACAAAGGGTTTCTTTCATCATCACTTCGGCCGGTCTTTCCTCGGCAGGATAATCCTTTTCAGTTTCTTTGCCCCATCTCGTTTGCTCACGCGACCAGTCCATTCAGATCACACGACCCATTCCAAATCCCGCGCGCTGATTGGATAAAAGCTATCGTGTGGCGCTAAGTTCAATTTACCATGGAATGCCTTGGCCATACACACACTCCCCACACACCCACACTGTAGCTGTCACACAAAGAATCTTTGTCTGTGTGACGTCACCTAATAAGGAAGAAGACTCACTTTTTTGTGATGCCATGCGCGTTGGCGCGGTTTTTGAAGCCTAAATCTTGACGGGTTTTTTGTTTCTTTGTTTCTCGTGTATACAGAGCTCAAGACATTCCAAGTTGGAGAAAGCAGATATCTTGGAGATGACTGTCAAACACCTAAGGAACATTCAGAGGAACCAACTTACAGGTAAGAATGTAATGTTTTTCGTATTATCGTAAACCCCAGTTTAAATACTGACATGACTCTTGTAGGTTCTTATGACCAAAAAAAAATGATTCCAAATTTTAAAACAAAATACATCAACGTACATCTAAATAATACTTTATAACTTTAGCTATTTTTTTTAAATACAAAAGATAGACAATGATGCTTCAAATAAGTGTGTGTTTTTTGGGTAATTACATTTATTATGATAGCATTGTAAATACTATCATTCCGCTTACTACTAGTTTTATTATGAAAGCTACATTTCCTGTCTTGTGTTAATTCAAAATGTGAAATCGCTCTATCTGATGCTAATTGAAGATTTTGTTTTTTATATTGGCTTTACAGGTCCTCATTCTTCTGATCCAAACATGGTGAGCCGATTTCGCCAGGGCTACAGCGAGTGCATTCATGAGGTTGCCCGCTTCTTCACAAATATTGAGAACATTGGTGGACCCGACATGCGCCTCTCCCTGATCAATCACCTCGCTAATACCTGTAACCCTCCAGTAACCTCGACGTCAGCGTCCGCTTCGCAGCCATCGCCACCGACGTCACCGGTGTCGGTTTCTCCCATTGCTCCTCACCATGCTGGACAGCCAACGGTCAGCTTTCCAAGCCAAGCCGCTGTACCTTCCCCGGCCATGTCCTCTGCGGCCGCCGTCAACACGTCGCAGGTGACGCAGCCGATACGAGTTCAGATCTCGCCGGCGACGTCGACAGCGCTGTGCTCATCGAACGGTATTGTTACGTCACCAGTACAACAGCAGTGTGTCCAGTCTAGAGTAGAGACTGTTAGTCCGACGAACAATGTTCCTGCTGGTCACGCGCAAGTGCTGTCAGGAATCCCACTTGGTATTCCCGGATCGCTACCTTCCGGCGAGATTACCCTAGTCCTGCCCCCTCAAGCCCTCGCAGGTGGACAACTCCCAAGTCATTTCATCCCTGTGTATGCCCAGAGCGCTCCGGTGCTCACCTCCCCGACCATGTCACCGGCCTCGCTAGGACCGGTGTCTGCAGAATCGCCAAAATCATATGCTCAAGTTCACCTTCCTCCACAAACTCAGGTGAACGCACCACAGCAGGTCACTGCCGTCCAAACACCAACGCTTGTAGCTTTACCTGCACCTGCTCCAGCTCCAGTTGTGAGACCAACCAAAGTCGCGCTTCAGACCGCACCCCAACCCCTTACTCCACCTAAAACCGTCCTTCATACTGTGCATGTACAACAAGCAGGAGAACAGGAACCAGTGTGGCGGCCATGGAGTCATCGCAGAGAATAAACACAAAACTATTTCAAAGAGTGGAGACAAAAACTGTATCAAAGATAAACTTCTGACTTATCTAAAAGTATTCATCACAGAGCTTCCAAACTAATTCTTCCAGACGTTATGTATTCAGTTTTTCCAATGTAAAATCACGTATTCATACTTCTTCCTCAAACTTGTGTGTATTCCTGATATTAAAAGTACTATTTATCTAGTCATGTTTTGATATATCCTGTTACGATGCAAAACAGCATCAATTGACCAAATATGTTTGTCATTCCTTCGAACATCAACAGAATCACTACCCAAATCAGTATTCACGTTCCAACTAAAATGGAAGTCATTTAGAAATCAAACTGTAATGAACAAAACAGATACATTCCAGCGTACCCTGATTTCGAAAGTCGCTTTTTCTTTTTCTTTTTACAAACCACGCTTTTATGCATTTTGCTGTGACTCAAAAAGTGTGATATTTGCTTCGCTATCATCCCAAAACGCATCGCCCGATTTTCTAGTCACTTAAATTATTAATACATTAAAAGACTGATGTGTTTGCAGTGGAAAATATATTCCTATCATCTTTTTATAGTTGTGTTGCTCAGTTGAGCTTTTCAAAGTGCCTGTTAAAAATCTCGTTATGCAAGAATTAAGTTGTGTTCGTTTAACCCAAGTACAGCTATGGACCAAATCCCTTGTATGTTCTAGTTATTGCTTTTGTTTCCAACTTTTTGTTCTTGAAAAAACTTGCGGTTTTTTACGTTTTGTGAGTACTATATTTGTCTTTTTCCTTTTCTGTGTTTCGTTGGAGCCGAGGCGATACATGTTTTTGTATATTATAGAAATATAAGATATTTTTCATAAAATGAATTAAAACTCAGAAAATAATCCAATGTCTTGAATCGTCATGCTTTGAGTGTTCTGATAATCTTTGCGATGGTTGCGTGAGCTTATGACATATTGCGTGCTGTGAAATCTGAAATAATAAGATCAACTTGGTGTTATTATTTCAATTGTGGATGGTGATAATGATTGGTGTCAAAGTGCGTGGAGAATATTGGAATGAGGTGCTTGATGAATCGTGTATAATATGTGCGTATGGAATTTTAATAGATGCTTTGATTGTGAAAGGGAGTAAGTGTGTGACACGTTACAATGAGACACTTGTCGTTGGTGTTAGTGATTGTCGAAGGATGTGCTTGATTGCCTCTGGTGTTAAATTAATTGGTGTAAAGGTGCTGCAGAATGTTTAAATAAGAACATTGACTCTCTTTTATATGTCAGAAGAAGGTGCTTGATTGCTCTGGTGTTAATGATCGGTATAAAGGTGCTTGTAGAATGATCGGAGACGCTGTTGTCAATGATAAATGATGAGGTTATGTGTAATGTCAGAAGGTACTTGATAAAGGTGCATGAATAGTGTTTGATGGGATGCTTTATAATCGCTGGTGTTCATGAGTGGTGTAAAAATGCACGCGATAAGTTAAAAGGGCTGCTTGATGGTCGTTGGTCTTAATTGATTTGTGTATGAAGGGGGGGGGGGGAGATCTGTGTCACTTTGGTGTGTGGGTATCAGTCTATAACGAGGTGAAAGGAATTGGAGAGAAAAAAAGGCCACGGATTGGGGGAGGGTATGAGCAAGGAGTTAAATGTGATAACTCCTTGGTATGAGAAAGGGTCATATCTTTCTAATATTGTCTGCCCTTTCTCCCTCCCTCTCTCTCTCTCTTCCTCCCCCAACCTTCTTTGATCCATTCGATGGGGGGGGGGGTGCGGGGGCGGAGATGTGCCTCCCCACCCCGGCCCCGTCTTGCTATGCCACGCGGTGTAGACGCGCGTAAAGGATTGTCTGTGTTTACGACTGGAGTAGAAGTGTATAGTACAGTATACCTAATGATAAAAAAAAATATTTGAACAAATAAACATTTGGCCACGATGTGATCGTCTTCCTTGAGGAAAATGATGTGACGTCGAATGAGGGCGCAGTCACATTCACAGAGTTCCTTCATTTCGGGAAAAGGATTCTCTGACACTTATAGCGTCGATTTGAATGAATGAATGAGTTTATTACCAAAAACAAACACGTTAAAATACATATGAGAGAGTTGTTTTACATTTGTTTGGTAAAAGGACTCTACGGAAATAGCAAATTCTGCTAATGAGATGATTTCGTTATTCATAATTATTATTTTCTTTAGTACATGTATTGGTAGATTACGATTTCACTTTCCCATCGGCCCGAGTTACAGCTATAACAAATTTATTATCTTGTTTGAACAATCATTTTGATTCCAAGTTTGAAAAATACATTAAAGATAAAGTTGAGTTCTGGACATGCAATTACATTGTGAAGGAGACTGTCTCAAGGCAATTGGGAAAGGTTGATCATGTCTAAGATTTGGTGTCACATACTGTGGGGTTTTGGGATCATCGAAATGATAAGAAATTGACCCAGTCTCACTACAAAGCACATGCACTGCAAACAGAAATGGGTATATGGGTCTGCACACACATGTGGCTTGAATGTTCAGCCCGATCATTTCCGCTATTTCTCATATTTCGAATATGAGGGCATTTGAAGACAAATCCTTTACAGGGGACATTTCTACTTTGATGTTCTTCCAATTTGACATAAAAAGAATGAGAAAGCTCACAAATTACCTTTCCCAGAACTCAACCTTCTCTTTAATCCACAACTGACGTTGGCGGTAACTTCACAATTTCTTTCATTAATTTTAACCAAACACCTAGCAGTTGAATAAAGCGGCTGAAAAGGGGGGCATAGACGTATGAGGCGGGGGCTGAAGGGGCTGCATCTGCCCAGCAACTTTGAAATGACCTATATTCGTGTACCTGCCACCCAATATTCAGGCAGTGAGGGGTCATATTGTCTGTTTTGTATCTTATTTTGTATACTTTGATGACAAAATTGTCACTTCAACAATATCAAAATCATTGCTTGCTCGCTAAAAGTTAGAAACTGGAAAGTTATTATTAGGGCAGGAGACGTCAGCCCTTTGAGACTGGGCCCGTGCGCTTATCTAAAAGGGGTTCATTCATTAAATGATCAAACCATATAAAGGAAAACGGATTGCTTGACAATTTTAAAAATTCTCTTCCTACAAAAGTTCCATCAGTTTATATTTTTGCTTTGGATTCAAAGGTGACGAAAGAAAAGAAATGCAGTAAGTGACAGGTTGGTCACACGTAGATCTATGTTTGCATTATCTGAATACAGAGTATGATTGATCGATAAATCATTCTTACGATTGCATTGGAACATAAATCGTTTTCTCGAAGGACTATGTATTCCCTCTTTGGTAATTCGGAATCCCAACTCTCGTACCCCAGAGCGTATGATAATGGCAATTCAAATAAAAGACTAGACTACAATTGAATGCAACTGCCATACTTGCTTGTCAAATCAGGCCTCGTCATAACACACTTACTATTGAGTGACACAGCTCAGTCAAGGTGATTGGCAAAGTGACTCACGTAATGGTCACTCCGAGGAGTGCACTGCATGGTTACCAAGTTCAACAAGAAAAGGGAAAGAATTGAGCCGAAAATGAGGTAAACCGCATCGTACAAGAGATTCCATAAGTACTCATTTTATTGATCAACGGGAGGTTCGGAACATCCCTGTGTTGAGAGCGTGCGTAATTGCCCAAAATAGTTGATCCTCTCTCAGTAGGACAGGTTTGAGCAGAGAAATCTTGTGGCCGTTCGCTGTTAGGAGTACAAATTAAAATGGATTGTTTACTAACAAAAACCACTCACCGTATACTCCCAGTTTAGTCGTGTCAAGGTTATATCTAGAAGAATGAAAGTTTAACCTCTGACATTGAGGTAAAATCAGAACAAACCTGTCATGCATGTCAATTATCCAGTAGAAAACTTTTATTTCTGATATACCAATTGAATATTGATGTATTTCCATTTTTCAAAACCTTTCTTGTATCCCTTTCCTGTTTCATTGCTTCATTCTCTTTACTTTCTCAATGAGGCCTTTATAAAAGTCGCTGAACGGAATATCATTTTTTTAGATTTTCCCAGCAAGCGAAAGGAGCGAGCAAAATTTCTTTATAAATATATTATGTTGTTTCAGTGAATAGTTAGTTATAATCATGAAATATACTTTTTTTATAAATATATTTTTTAATCACAAGTAGACCCCATCGTTGTCATGGTAGTCCGAATAATTATGTCGGGTGCCCGAATATTGGTCATTTCAAAATTCTTGGGGGGGGGGGGGCTGCAGCCCCTAGCCGCCCTCATATGTTTCCATCTTTAAATTGTTCATTGCAAGAACTGCAGGAATTGAGCCATTGTCAATCTTGCTTGATACATAGTACCCACAAGGATCTGCTATTTTCAATTTTCCTTTCAAAAATGTTGCACCTATACTGTAATCAATTCCTGACAAAATAATGATTTCGTGATATGAATATGACATTGAACTTTTAAGTGAAAATATAGTTTGACCGAGTGGATGAAGTACAAACACCTGGCTAAACATGGGGTCGTGTGACCTCGCAGCTTTCAAACGTTTGCACAGCTCTCCAAGATTTAAAAGAAATGCATCAAAAAACTTCGGACAACCCATTGAGACAAAAAAGTGTAATAATCTCATCTGAAAACTGTGTCATGGATAATAGCAGGCATGTCCATTTTAAGCCGAACCTGGCCGGTTTCGCGTCGGGATGTGTTTGCTTTACTTAGCGGCATTTCTCACTGGACATGCCCGATTGGCCGGAGTGTTGTCGGCGGTCAAGCTGTCTGGTGTTTGTACTAGAACGCGCGCGTGCGTAGCAGACGGCTTCCAGCACGTGCTTCTATACGCTGTAGCTACCAACGGTCAGTTGTCCGTTTTAGCTCGCCCTTGCCTGGGGCCATTGAACGATTTTCATCTTTAAAATACCCCTTTGTAATGTACATGATTATGAAATTAATATTGGAAGGAAATAAAAACGATTTGCTATTGCCCTTTCTGGTGCATGATTATGAAAATTGATATTGAGAATGAAAATATTTGGCGAATAAACCATTTCCCACTTTTCAAGTAACCATTGGTGCTGAGAAGGAAAGATAAGTTTACATTGTCTTGGTATGAATAAAGTACTATGCCCTAATAACTGACCACAGAATGGCCTGCGAGTATTCAGATTATCGAATTGTGGTCCGAATATGAAAATTCTTTACCTCACACTCAGTTGGTCGTGTACTACAAATTGCCCAATTCTTCGATCAGGTATCTAATTTCTCTTATGTCTTATAAGGGGTTTTGTGTTTCTCTCTCTCCCTATTTACTGTATAGGGACATGCATTAACCAAGAACTCCTTACTTGAAGTTACTGTTACATATTTTGACCTGCTTGTTGATTTAGCATAGACATGTGACTGCGGAAGAAAAAAAATCCCTGAAAGTTTGAAAAAAGTGACTAAAGTTATAGCTAGGGAAAATTGATGTTCATTTTCTATAAGGATTTTATTCGTCCCGCAGTACGGGTAACCCTAGAATTAAAGTATGATCAAGGAGCTACTAGGCAAGCACTTTGATATCTTCGCGAACAGAGAAGTTATTTCAAAAGAATTTTGTACGCTGTAGCCAGTCTCATAATCTTCATTCCAATCAACTTCTGGACTGATTTTCCATCGTGTATTTTGTTTCATTGGTGCTTTGATTTAGCTGGAATAAAGTTATGATGAAAGAAATCATGATAAATGCATACAAGTGGAGCTATTCAGTCCAACCCCCCCCCCCTCTCTCTCTCTCTCCCTCTCTCTGTCTCTCTCTGTCTCTCTGTCTCTCTCTTGCTATTTATTCATCTAGCTCTCTTTTCCTATCCCATTTTCCTTTGACCTATCATCTATCTTCTCTCCTTCCATTCTCTCCCTGTTCGCCCCTTCCATTCTCTCTCTCTCTTCGCACTTTCCATTCTCTCTCTTCGCTCTTTCCATTCTCTCTCTCTCTCTCTCTTTCCGTTTCTCTCACTTTCTCCTATCCCTATCCCCTGTCCCCTTATTCGCTCTTTCGCTCATGTAACCCCTCTCCTGTATTTTCAATACTTCCCCCTCCATTGCTTTGTCTATACCGATCGAATCGACACCTCTGTGTTCTTGTACTTTAGCTTAAGATATTAATTCCTTACTTTGTGTTGTACATGATTATTTTGATATGTATGCTATATTGCATTCCTTCTTTAGTGTACTTTAATTATTTTGTTTGTAGAGCTCCATGAGCGTCATACTTGACGGATACCGGCGCTATATAAATATCCATATTATTATTAATAAGATGTGTTGTTTAAAGCTAAAACAAATTGCTTTATTGCAAATAAGATTTCATGGGCTAAGTTTCTGGTACATTGCCTACTTCACGTCTCATTTCTTGGCTTGTACATGTATTCATTGGGCCCCTAATGTTTTCCTTTTACCCAGCATGGGCCCCATGCCACGAGAATCACGCCATTGACATTGACTAGCCATTGGCATCTACGGAATGCTTTCTGCAGGTGCATTGCACCTGTTCTCTCAACCGAACTTGGCGCGTGCCTACGCTATGAATGGGTGACTCTGATTGGTCAACAGCACGCGCTTGCTCGAATCTGATTGGACTGCAGGGACGAGCCCCCTAAAGTGACGTTCTTATTGGATAATTCAACTCTTTTGGACGCGTGTATCCGGCCACGAGTATGAGAGTAGGGGGTGGTTTTGATTTAAAACTTTAATATCACTAAGCCAGAAACTGCCGGGTTTTGGGGTGAATTTCTTTGTTACTATGTTTGAACGCTGATGCTCTAACGAAAAATATTATGTGCGGGTATACAATGTTCAAATCAAAATACCAATTCACTGGATGCAGAAATATCTACTTTCTCCTCTCTCTCTCTCTCTCTCTCTCTCTTCATCTCTGTCTGTTTCTCTCTGCCTTTTGGTTTTGCTATTTGCTATTTGTGGTCTACTCCATTTCACTTTTATTATTTCCTCTCATAGTATACATAATACCTGAAATCCCTGAAGTCCTGAAATCAAGATTAATTAGAATTACACTGCGTACTAATTTCAATATATTTCATAATTATTTAAGGCCAACATTTTGATGATGGCTGCTTAAAATTCCCTTATAGCTTCATGTCATATGATTGATACATGTATTTACATATATTTTTTTACCTGTTTACCTGACATTTCCATTTAAACTATATTGCCAAAATTATGAATTACAAGGAAGCCATATGAGAACATAATATTCAAAGGTTACAAAACAGAATTGTTTGAACGTTTTCTACTCAGAAATCTTTTTCTTATTTCCTTAATTATCTACTTTATATCAATGCATTATCTAAATTCTGATACCAAGATGTACAGATTTCTTTGTGTTGCGAGTGATTCACCTTAAAGAAAACAAATTACCTTCCCAAGGTTTCCCCAGTGAGGTAAGCGTCACCCCCCCCCCCCTCTCTCTCTCTCTCTCTCTATCACTTTTCTTTCATTGTCTTCACCTATTTCTCTACTTCTCTATTTCTCTCTCTTCTCTCTCTCTCTCTATCACTTTGTCTTTACCTACCTCTCTCTCTCTCTCTCTCTCTTCCACTCTCATCTCCATCTCCCTCCTCTGCCCCCCTCTCTTTCTCTATTTCTTTCTTCCGCTCTCCCCTCTTTCTCTACCTCTGTATGTACATGTATATATCTCTATCTTTATCTCTCTATCTCTCCCCTCTTTCTCTACCTCTGTATGTACATGTATATATCTCTATCTTTATCTCTCTCTCTCCTCTCTTTCTCTACCTCTGTATGTACATGTATATATCTCTATCTTTATCTCTCTCTCTCCCCTCTGTCTCTACCTCTGTATGTACATGTATATATCTCTATCTTTATCTCTCTCTCTCCCCTCTTTCTCTACCTCTGTATGTACATGTATATATCTCTATCTTTATCTCTCTCTCTCCCCTCTTTCTCTACCTCTGTATGTACATGTATATATCTCTATCTTTATCTCTCTCTCTCCCCTCTTTCTCTACCTCTGTATGTACATGTATATATCTCTATCTTTATCTCTCTCTCTCTCCCCTCTTTCTCTACCTCTGTATGTACATGTATATATCTCTATCTTTATCTCTCTCTCTCCTCTCTTTCTCTACCTCTGTATGTACATGTATATATCTCTATCTTTATCTCTCTCTCTCCCCTCTTTCTCTACCTCTGTATGTACATGTATATATCTCTATCTTTATCTCTCTCTCCCCTCTTTCTCTACCTCTGTATGTACATGTATATATCTCTATCTTTATCTCTCTCTCTCCCCTCTTTCTCTACCTCTGTATGTACATGTATATATCTCTATCTTTATCTCTCTCTCTCCCCTCTTTCTCTACCTCTGTATGTACATGTATATATCTCTATCTTTATCTCTCTCTCTCCTCTCTTTCTCTACCTCTGTATGTACATGTATATATCTCTATCTTTATCTCTCTCTCTCCCCTCTTTCTCTACCTCTGTATGTACATGTATATATCTCTATCTTTATCTCTCTCTCCCCTCTTTCTCTACCTCTGTATGTACATGTATATATCTCTATCTTTATCTCTCTCTCTCCCCTCTTTCTCTACCTCTGTATGTACATGTATATATCTCTATCTTTATCTCTCTCTCTCCCCTCTTTCTCTACCTCTGTATGTACATGTATATATCTCTATCTTTATCTCTCTATCTCTCCCCTCTTTCTCTACCTCTGTATGTACATGTATATATCTCTATCTTTATCTCTCTCTCTCCCCTCTTTCTCTACCTCTGTATGTACATGTATATATCCCTATCTTTATCTCTCTCTCTCCCCTCTTTCTCTACCTCTGTATGTACATGTATATATCTCTATCTTTATCTCTCTCTCTCCTCTCTTTCTCTACCTCTGTATGTACATGTATATATCTCTATCTTTATCTCTCTCTCTCCCCTCTTTCTCTACCTCTGTATGTACATGTATATATCTCTATCTTTATCTCTCTCTCTCCCCTCTTTCTCTACCTCTGTATGTACATGTATATATCTCTATCTTTATCTCTCTCTCTCCCCTCTTTCTCTACCTCTGTATGTACATGTATATATCTCTATCTTTATCTCTCTCTCTCCCCTCTTTCTCTACCTCTGTATGTACATGTATATATCTCTATCTTTATCTCTCTCTCTCCCCTCTTTCTCTACCTCTGTATGTGCATGTATATATCTCTATCTTTATCTCTCTCTCCCTTTCATCTTTCCTCTCATCTCCTCTCTTCTCCTCTGATACAATTTGAATGCTTTTTCTTCTTTTTTTTACTGAATAGCGTGAGAACCCTTTGCAGTCCCATACACAAAACCTTTTGTTTGTTGAATAGGATAATCATTTCACACGCAATCCTAATGACAAGATATTCATGTCAAAAGGTTGTTCTTACAAAGATCCCATGTTGAGTTTGACAGTCCTTGAAGTGTTGAATTGTGATTCATTACTCAACAGATATGACTGATCTCCCACCCAAAACAAAGAAAAGATAAACGATGCGGTTGTAGAGTCAACATTGCTTCAAAAGTTGTTCACCTCAATATTTCTCTCTTTTGTCGTTTGAGCTTCACATACATACAATTCAACCATGGAAATTGTTGAAATTTCAATTCCGTTTCAAGGTGCATGTTAGCACACAACATGATGTCATTTTGTCCTCTATAATCCTGATAATTATGCTGCTGTCGTATCCCTGGAATAGTCGTTTCGGTGGCGGATCCAGAATTCGGTCGCCGTGGAGGAAAGGGGCAAAGGTCCGAAAATCTCTTCATTACACTTTTAGGTCCCTTTTGGGATCTAAAATTGCTGTAGGGTGAAACAGCCGGAGCACATTTCTTTCGAATGTCATGTGTACTTGCTTGCTCCTCCCCTGAATAATTAAGCCACTGTCTTCCATCACACAGTGGAACAATTTTGAATGCCTCAAAATATTGGTAATAACACTTCCTTATGAACATATAAACTGAAGACAATGACAGATTTTTAAATATTTTAAATTACAATGAATTTATATTAGGAATCTATTCATGTATAACATAAAACATTTTCAGATTGTTTTAATAGGTTAACGCCACATCAACCCCGCGCCCTGACCTTTCAGTTTTTAATATTTTTCCTCCAACATCTCTATTTACGACCAGGATCACGAATCAAGATTCGTGATCTGATGATCTAAATGATTTGCACATTTTCACAGAACGAACCCAGTTAACCAATATTCTGGATTTATCTGAAAACAGGGATGCTTACATCGATAAGATGTTAAGACTAAGCTTACAACCCGTTTGATATTGGGTGTTATCTGCAGATAATACTCTCGTCTTGTAACAAGGTTTGTTTGGTTTTCCCACAGAAAAATTGCATTTTAAACAGATAATCAAGGATTTCTTTTGCAAAGGACGCCTTTACATTCAGCACCTTTCCTAACCTTGTGCCATGATCTCTTCACGAAATTCATTTCATCCCTTCTCTTTTTTTTTCTTTTTAAAAAATGTTTTCATTTTTCCTATTTCGGCTCTCGATTTGCAGGCTTTATTTGCATACACGCTGACTTTATATCAAGGATATTGTTGAGAAAATGTCCTTGCTCCCTTGCTCCACGTATTCACACTCCAGTTGTGAATTCAGGCGCATCCAGGGGGTATGGGGGCACCTAAAAATAATAGGATAACCATTTTCTCCTTTTTTTTTGGGGGGGGGGGCTTGTCAGAGAATTTTGGAGGAAAGAAGAGCCCTGAAAATGAGATAACTTTTCGTTTCATTCTCTTCACAGTCTAAACCAGACTAGCTAGCACTATTTTTATAGGGATGGGAACGGGGCTACTCCTACTCCGTCTCTCTCTCTCTCTCTCTCGCTCCTTGTCTTGTCGCTCTTTCCCTCTCTACCACATCCCCCTCTCTCTCTCTTTCCTCAAGAAACCAGACTTGTTGGCCACCATGTTTCGATCCAAGCATGTACCTACTAGAGAGGTCTATGATCCAAGTGTGTTAGATTATGAAGGTCAAAGCTACAATATCGGAGAGTGATCTTCCCACGACTCCCACAGACACATCCCAAATCTCACCGATAAATAATTTTATTATCTCACATTGTATATTTTATCCATTACACCTGGTGTTACCTTTATGACGAACACACTGGGGATTTTGTGTCTGTTGCGTTATGTTACCCCCCCCCCCCCCCCCCCACACACACACACACACACACACACACACTTCTGTCTGTCTTTCTGCCACTCTCTATCTCGCTCTCTCTCCTTCTCTCTGTCACTCCCTTCCTAACTCCTCTCTCCCTCTCTCTCTCTCCATCTCTCTCCCCCTCTCTCCATCTCTCTCTCTCTCTCTCTCTCTCTCTTTCTCACTCGTTCAGCTCTCTTTTCTTTATGTCTCTTTCTCTCCATGTCGAAAATGTCGAAAAAAGGCCTTTTCGTCGTTTGGAGCCTACTATCAAAGTTTTATTCGCTATTATCAAAAATATGCTTTCAAGTTCTTTCTGTTATCCTAGTTAACCCTAGTTGAAATGGGGGGGGGGGGGGGGAGGGGGCGGAAGCTTCACAGCATAAATTTCAGATACCTTTTTTTCCGAGTATGATGATAGCTTGCCTATGTCGGATATCCGTTTCATTGGAAGTATGAAAACTGTGCTTTTCGGGAGTTCATTAGCCGTACAATGTTTCAATTTAAGGGCGACGTGCTTTTTCATACCAGAGTTGGAATGCATTTAATTCTGCCTTGTTTATGAATATCGCTCCTTATTAACCTAGAAAAAAAAAGATGCACGTCCTGGCCTCGTAAATCTTTTCTTTAGATATTATTCTGTGATTTATTCTGAGTCAAAGCCCCATGAAATATTCCTTTTATGGATCCCGAAAATAAATCGACCGCAGAAACACCCCGACGTGCCCACTTCGCGATCTCCTTGTTTTCCTGTCTGGACCACAGTAAAACGGTAAATAACATCATGTCTTAGGTATTCAGCTCGCTGGAAAATGTTTATCGTGTAGACTTTATATCAGGAGTTTAATGATTGCTATTTCAAACTTGTAATATTTTTACACTAGACAGCAGTGGGATAGCTAGAGGGCGTAGCTAGAGGGCGTATCTAGACGGCGTAGCTAAGGGGCACAGAATTGGACGGCGAAAAGAAAATATAAAGTGAAAAGAGAGAAAGTGAAATGGAGAAGGAGAAAGGAGGAGAAAAGATAACAGAAAAAAAAGAGAAACCCCTCCCGTGCCCTCCCCATATTTTTTTTGTAATTTTTCATTCTCCGAGGGGCCGCCCTCCCACCCCCAACCCCCATGATGCCAGTTCCCCTCAATGGTGTTACTGTGTGTGTGTGTGTGTGTGTGTGTGTGTCTGTCTGTGTGTACACACACACACACACCCATCTATGTTTTCTATTGTTTGAATTTCAACCGATGACTCCACTATTGAATTGCGTCACAAAATTCATTGACGGAATAAACCTCACCGATTGTTGACAACCGATGACCCATTGTTCTCTTTGTTCGATGTCATCGGTTTGAATGCGTAAACATGTGTGTGCGTGGGTGCGCGTGTATGTTATGTTATATATAGAAATGAATAAAGATTACTGAAAAACAAAAAAAAGTGTGTGTGTTCGTGTGTGTGTGTGTGTGTTTCCCTTTTGTAATATGGCATCTTTTGTTTGTACTATTCGAATTCATTCATCTACCTCGGTCTATTAAATAATCGTCTATAATTTGTCCGAACGATTAAAGGTAAAACCTATGTTGTGCGTACGTGTGAGTATGTTCGTGAATTTTAACTGTAGGACAAGTGTAGCTAGGTGGACCTTTAATAAAACATCTCGTTATAGTTATCGTTATCGGACAAATGTGATCAGCCCTAATAACCCCTTTATCCATTTCGCTACTTCTTCGACAGCCCACAAGACCAACAAGCCGACAATGTCGATCTAGTGAACTCTCAGAAAAACATGGGTTGTTTAATATGCTGGTCTCGTGGGCTTAGCCACCTACTTCTACTCCTCCAGCATGTACTGCCAATTCCTTTTATTTCTTTTTTCTTGTTTGTTTAGCTCCTCATTATTTTATTCTTTAAAATGTCTTCCCTTTTCTTTCTTTCTCCATAAGCCTTTATCTTTGGCATATACATTTAGCTTTGGTGTTTACGTCTGCAATCTTACCTCTGCCATCTCCATCATCTCCAGTTTCATCTTTTTGATCAGTGTTCCATATTCTACGTTTGTAATTCATTCTGCTTCTTTATCTTCGGGGGGGGGGTTTCTTTAAATCATCTTTTTTTTTTTTTTGCTCTTCTTTTGCTGTCACTCTGGTAGGCGTTGATGTATAGAAGATATAATATCGCTCAGCATGGCGTCGCTTTATTCACGCCAAAATGGCGCTCCTTATTTTGAAAAGCTAGCAGTTTTGGAACGAAGCACGTATAACTCCTGGGTGACGAGTCTACCCAACATGACTTTGAGAGCGTGGGAAAGCCGTGAACTCTTGCGTA
Organism: Heliocidaris erythrogramma; assembly: GCA_025617745.1. Lineage (NCBI taxonomy): Eukaryota > Metazoa > Echinodermata > Echinoidea > Camarodonta > Echinometridae > Heliocidaris > Heliocidaris erythrogramma. Next base: position 33,199,689 of record CM046865.1, on the reverse strand, counting down.
AAACATAGTCCGATTGTATTTCTCGGTTTCATTTCATTATTTATTCCTAAACCACAGGGCATGGAGGGTAGAAATGTTTCATCATCAGTGACTTCTCCATCAAGCGTAAACAACGGCGTATCATTACTCACATCAATGCGCATGCCCGTAATATTCGTCATCTCATCTCCAAGGCGGATCTACTAAGAGAAAAAAATTGCCCTCAAGCGAAAGCCACTTTCTACAACACGCTTCTCATGAACTTATACGATTTTCCAAATGAGTTTAACTCAGCCCCCCCCCCCCCCTTGTCCGATTTCTGCTTGTGTCCATGTTCATTCATTTAGTAACATTGCCTTCTTCCACGAAGACGATATAGACACCGCCTCCAAAATAATAGAAATATTAATGAATAATCAATCAATCAATCAATATCATAGAGAAAAAAACTGGAAGTCATCTTCAATGCTTGCTCTTCTTTAAATACAAAATAATGGATTCATACGGATGAGAGAAGGGGGGGGGGGCACGTCCAAATTCTCTACCAAGCAAAGAAAAAGAAATAGAAATCGTCAGATTATTTTTAATAATCCCCTCCCCCTTCTACCCCGGCCCTGGATCCGGCAATGAGTTGAACTTGAAATGAGACCGCACCGCATCATTATCAGCCAATACGAATAATATGTTCAACAGGAATGCAAGTATTGGCGGGGATTGTGTCATGACGGGTAGTCTTCTGATGCGAGGTGTCAATCATAATTCATTCAAACCTGTGAAAACAAGAAATGTTGGAGTAGTCTTCAAGCACAGACCATAATTTGACACTTTATCAGAAAATCATTGTGTCTTGAAAGAAGCCTAATTCAGCTACCTTCTGGTCGTGTCAGGAGCAGCTATAGTAAAAGGACTATGGTAGTCTTACAGTGCAGACAATCTTTTACAACTGACCAAACTTTAATAGGTGGGAAGGGTTGCCAGCATAAGAATCAGAGAGAGAGGATGAGAAGGAAGAGAGAGAGGGAGAGAGAGAGAGAGTTTATTATAATCATAGATTGGTGTAGCTTTCATCTAACTTTTGAATGCCAATATTGCGTACCGTAAAGAAATTTTGAGAACAGCATATACTGGGCTGAATAAATGCATTCCAATAAAAATTAATTTAATCTTGATTCTTCTATTTCATCTATGTAATTATCGTTGTTTCTCTTACTTTCTTACTTTCTTACTTTCCTCAGTAATGTACTGACACTCCAAAACTTATAATACGTTCAGAAAATGGTTTTAGTATCGACAAACAACAAAACTTAACATTTAAATAATAGAGCGTTCCAAAAGAAACAAAGCAAGTAAAGAGTATTACAACTCTTTACAACTTATGTTGTTTGTTTCGATGTCTCGACTTCCCTTCAGGCTATGGACATGGTCTATTAGTCCAGGACTTTATTTCCGTTCAAGTCTCTCAAGATTTTCTTACGCCTTTTGTTGGAATAATTGATTTCTGTTAAGCGTTCTTCATTTTGTTTCTAGGTTTGTTTCAAAGAGTGATGTGTCTTCAGGTCTTTGGTCATGCATACTCACGGTGTTTCTAGGGTATAGAAAGTCAGGAGAAAACAAATTAAGGAGAAAATATCTAAGGGCTCTATTTTTCTCCCAAAGTTGAGAAGCAAGAAGCTTATAGATTTTTTTTCTTTGATCTTATTGAAGAGGTTGAAAACAAGTAGAACGCGTGAAGGATCAATGTAAGGAGATGGCTCACAAACCAATCTTTCCACCCCCTGTGTCCACCCCCCCCCCATTATCTCCTTCCCTGCCTTTCTTTCTGTTATTCCCCTCTCTCCCTCCAGTCAGAGGTCTTTCTATCTGTCATCTACCTCTCTCGCTCTATCTCAATCTCTCCATCCATCCACCTCTCTTTCTTTCTGTCATTCCCCTGTCTCTCGTTCTCTCGCTCTCGCCCCCCTTCTTTATCTCTCTCTCTCTCCATTTCTCTCTTCTCTCCCTCTTCTATTTCTTCATTTTGTTTCGATTCCAAATTTGCAATTCTGTTATTCCCCTCTCTCCCTCCAGTCAGAGGTCTTTCTATCTGTCATCTACCTCTCTCGCTCTCTCTCTCTCTCACTCTATCTCAATCTCTCCATCCATCCACCTCTCTTTCTTTCTGTCATTCCCCTGTCTCTCGTTCTCTCGCTCTCGCTCCCCCTTCTTTATCTCTCTCTCTCTCTCTCTCTCCATTTCTCTCTTCTCTCCCTCTTCTATTTCTTCATTTTGTTTCGATTCCAAATTTGCAATTCCGTGAGTGATAAAATCAAACTAAAATCAACCAGTCGTTCTTGTAAAGGAAATGATGACAAGGTTCGATGTTTGTACTAACTAATAATTGCTTATCTAAATAGTAACGAAGCGTGCAATATATTTTAGCTTTGTTTAGAAATGTTAGTTACATATAACTGTATTAACGAAAGGAATAAACTTTGACGCAATACTTTCAATGTAACGATGGTAGTCATAAAACACAATCTCTCCGTTTTCTTGTCAGAATATACATAAAACTCATTTTTATTATAGAATTTCACAACAGAAGCTTTAACTTCATGATTGTACTAACTTTAAAATTTCGTCATGTCTTTAATTAAGTATGCTTATGCAACCCTCGAATTACCCAATATATCAACATAACCTGATACACACTGAATTCTTATTATTCCAAAATATAAAGCTTTGTAAACATTACATACCAGCATTTACTCAGATGACGAATTGATTGACAGAAACATGCTATACAATAAATACTATACTCTCCGTTTTACATTGTGTATACAATGTCTCTATCACATGACAAAACAGAATAATTTACAATGAAAACAAATTTAATTAAAAATCAAACATTAAAAATACCCAAGCACTGCCTGTTGGAACTGTTTCTTTGAAGAAAAAGATAGAATTGACGATATTTCATGCACGAAACAAAATGAAAGTCTATAAAAGACAAATTCATTTACCAGTTTTCCGTAACCTTTCCCGAATTTGCTCGAGGTTGCTTGCTTTCTGCTCCTACTAACAAACTTTTTCAAACTAATGCTAAAGCAATCTGCTCTATTTGCACCTAAAATAGATTACGTTGGTGTTGAAATGAAAGTCCTGGATGATCTCACGTCAGCAATGACGTCATCATGCCCTCGCTAACCCTAGATCAGATTGTCAATGAAGGTGTGTTATCACGTGGATTGACAGAAGATAATTCAACGAATATCGTCAATATGACGTTCATACGAGACAGTGTCCATTAATTTGGAAATAAAAGAAATCAAGTAAAATATGTATATCCGTTGACGAAATAGAAACGACGCCTAAAATCATGCCAATATGACTTACACGTATGTTTTGGGGGAAAAACCCCACATCTTAAACTTGTGTGACGTACATAATGACGTAATGGTTTCGTCATCCAGATGTTTCGATTGAGTATAAGCAAAAGTTGAAATGCTGGATCTTCGATCCTCTCTATCGAAAGTGGGGGGGGGGGGGGGGGGGGGGGTCGGTTGACAAGTGGATATCCCGCCCTTCTCTCTCTCTCTCTCTATATATATATATATCTCTTCTTTTCCTTCCTTCATTCTTTCCTCCTGCCCCCTTGATCGGCCTATATCCTGTTATGCCTTACAGACTTGTGCTCTGATCGTATATGCATGCATGGCCTATGGATTTGATCGGGCATATATTGTTCCCTTCCATATGCCCCCCCCCCCCCCATAGGTCCCCTCCCCTAGTTTGTCCTCCCATACCCGTATTCACAGCACGCTACGCTCCGGGTGGCTAAGAAAACCTCCTCCTAATTGTACCCATATCTTCTTTTACACTCTCGTCATTTCTCTCGACGTTACTTCCTAACAAATAAAACTCTAAACCTCTTCTCAATGTCATATCATGTTCATACATAATGGCGTAGCGTATCTTAGGAGGGGGGGGGGGGGGCACCGGACTTTCTATAGGTGGATGCAATGTGAGAGACACATGGCCTCTGAGTGGTGAAAAGGTATGGAAAGGGAATGTATCATCTTATCACGGGGTCATCCCAGTAACCCGACAGCCCACGAGACCGACAAAATAAAGAAATACATAAGGGGAGATAGGAAAATGTCGGTCTGGCTCGAGGGCCATCGCTCTAGGTAACCTTCCAAAATGTGGCTAGAAGGACCACGAGACCGATATTGATTGTCTGTCTAGTGAGCTGTTGGTCTCGTGGGCTCTAGCTTCTTTTCACAGTGCATTTCCCCTTTCCTGTTTTTCTCCCTTTTATAATTATAATAATTTCAATTTCCATTTTTCGCCATTCAGCTTCTTTTTTTTTGGGGGGGGGGGGGGCACGTGCCCCCTGTGTCCCCTGTTCCCGCTGAACCCACGCCACCAAAACTGTTCTTACACACAGGGTACCCAATATCACCCGATCATCAATGTATTTTTCAAGGAGTCACCTTATTGTTCAGAGTTCAAGATAAGAGAGGAAAATTCCTGTATCATGTTCAAGCCATGGTTCAAACCCCTTCCAGTGTCTCGTGTTTCTTTAAAAATATGCAGTCTCATCACCCAAAGGTGGGCGAGATAATCGTACTTTGCGATATCCATGATCTCTTGTTCGTCTGTAGCATAATGATATAAACAAAACATTGGTAAGCTATATAGTTAGTACATGTAGGACTATAGGACTAAGATTATAACCATGTATAATCTTTGAAAATTATTTTTATTTTATTTGTAACTAATCGGTTAACACAACATAATTATAAACTTTTAAAAATTTCTTTTATTGAAGGATGGGACATTTTGGTGGCATTTTCACAATCATTTGGGAAGTATTTCTGTAGCAAAGATAATTCATTAGACATAGAAAATGGAGAAACTAAATAACCTGGTTAGGAACCACGTCAATAGGTATAGCGCATACATTGTTCCCCTTTTAACATTTTTGCGCTTTTTTGTGAATGACGTACTTCTCCACGAATCAGAACAGATTTCCGAAGAAGAAGCCAATAAACTCTCTTTTTGCTTTCTTTCGTTCTTTTTTTTTCCTACTAATTTTCATTTTCTGGCAAACCCCCTTTCAACTGGCAACTTTATCGACGCGACGCTTCTTTCTAAAAACCTGGCGCGCGCGTAATTCAAACAAAGAGCGGATCGCGAGCGGCACGCGCTGAGCGCGTTTGATAGCAGACGACAGACACGTGTATCATCCTCGTAGACAAATACAGGCATAGGATCAGAGCAGGCGGTGACCTTTTATTCAGTCATCCTAAGACTGAAATTTCTTTTTAATTTGTTATACTCCATGCAGCAGCTGCATCTCAATCAAAAGTAATCATTGTCCACTTTAAAAGAAACCGAGCCCGCATCTTTTTTTTTTTAAGAACAATTCACACTTGGTAAAGGTTGCATCTCGTAATGTATCACGTGATATCGACTAATAAAACCCGGAAAACAATCTTCATAGAAACTGAAATAATAATCTGTTTTATACAGTTTCAGACGATTGTCATCATAACGATAGAAAACAATAATTTAATCACGATTATATTTTCCAAAAAATGATAAATAAATAGAACGATAGTAGGGGACATTTTGATAATCAGTTTTACTGGTTGATAAGTCTTCTTGGCGAATGAGTCTCTATAAATGCAACACACCCTCACTCCTTTTATGTCAGTTTGGAAGAACATCATAGTAGAAATGCCCCCTGCAAAGGATTGCTATTTAAATGCCATTATAGTCAATTTCTTCTCGTTTTGGTGATTCCGAAACCTGACAGCATACACCGATTCTTATGTTCTATATAATCAACCTTTCCCAACTGATTTCAGTTTCTTTCACAATGTTATCGCATGACCAGAACTCAAATCTTCAAAGCCTTTTAAAAGAATTTACTGTGTATCGTATTGAGCATATGCCCCATTCCCCTTCCCTTTCATACCCCTTCCCCCCCCCCCCCCCCCTCACCAATAATATCAATCGACGCCATGTCTGGAGAAAGCTGACATGCCCTCTCGTTTCACCCCGTTCCCCATCTTAATCGCTATTTAGCTGTGAACTTCCACAAGCCAAAATCCAAATTCTCCAACATGAAACATACGCCCAGCCTATTTCTCCAGTGCCTGGCTTTTCAAAGTCCGTCTGAACGTATAGGAAAAAGATTTGATTGGTTTTGATGGCAGTAAAAACATGATGCCGTGGGCCCTTTCTCAAGCTCATAATCGAGTTCAGTGTGAATGACCGAGAGGTTATTGCCATAAAAGAATTCCACTCAAACTTGCCTTCAAACTCCTTGATCTGGTTTTCATGACATTAAAATTTCTATGTCCTTTTGACGTTAGCTCTACCAGTTTACAACTCCCTTTGACCTTCGCAGCAACTGTCTTTGCTGCGAAGGTCAAAGAGAGTTGTAAAGTAGTATCTCCAACATGAAACATACTAGTATCAATCACAAGATTGTTTTATACAGTTTATACAGTTTCAGGCTTGTGGAAGTTCACAGCTAAATAGCGATTAAGATGGGGAACGGGGTGAAACGAGAGGGCATGTCAGCTTTCTCCAGACATGGCGTCGATTGATACTAGTTTATGTTTATATAAATCATACAATACCATTTTTCATCTTGTGATCTCACTTTATGTTATCAGTGCTTGCTTTACCAAAACAAGGTTTGTCAAAAGAACCATCACTGGTTATGATTCGAACCTTGTACCTGTCAATTCCTATACCAGTTTAACAACCACTGAGCCACAGTGTGATACAGTAGTTCATTTCTATCATTTGTTGAAACCTAGATCATTGTGACGATATTGATTGTTCGTACCAATCAATCGAGGGGGCTGTTGACTTTCTCAAAATCTCTCTTCCGAGTGGCCCACACTTGACCATGAAGACAACGTTCGGACATCCGTCCATTGTCCACAAACATCACCAGGTGCAGAGGGTAACAAAAATATTCTGCTTTTCGTAACTGTCTCCTTCCTTGTTGATGAGTAAATAAAAGAAAATTTTGATTGACATAAGCTGTGAAACAATGTAAAATATAGACGAAGGTATTACACAGGTGCAGAGTAGCTTCATTTTGGTGAATCGACGCTTTGAGATCCCCACATAACACGATATTAAATACTCTTAATGCAGGGGAGTGGAGATCCACTATTTTAAAGAGTCATAATAATATTAGAGATCACTTCCTTTGGTGTTGAATCCACTCCAAAATGGTGGTTAAATTACTCTTTTGAGAGTGGACCCCAAAAAAATTAATAATAACAATAATAATAATAATAATAATAATAATAATAATAATAATAAATACATAAATTAATTAATTAATTAAATTTTAAAAAAATAATTAAAAAAAAAATCAAAAATAAAAAGATGAAAAAAAAAATAAATAGAGTAAATAAATAAATAAATAAATAAGCAATAAAAAATTTAAAGTGTGAATTTTCTTTCCTGTACTTTTGGAGAGTACATAACATAACGGCACTAGTGTTCTTTGGCAAGACATTAATCTACATTTGCCACTCTCAACCCAGGTGTTAAATGGGTACTGTAGGAAGGAGTTCCTTGAATGCTGTGAGCACCGAATTTGGTAGCCTAGCTAGAGCCGGGTAATATTGGAGCGCCTTGAGCACCTTATACGTGGTGGATATGAGCGCTATGAAAATACCCAGTATTATTATATTATTATTATTTTGAGACGTTTGCTGCATATTGTCGCAGGTATAATTTTAGACGGAGTTACATGACATAATGAGGCTATAAAATCGTATTCCCGTGAAAGAAAGACAAACTACTTCAAAATGATGATGTTTGGAGCCGTGTCGCATGCATTAACACGCTACGAATATATTATGGTAATCATTGATTGCAATGAATGCCGGAAATTGAACTAATATCTTACAAATCAGATGATATGAATCATAATACTAATCTGCGAGTTGTTTAATGTCATTCTTGACAGAAGAAGAAGCAAGTTCCGGAGTTGTACCTCAGTCACACCGCCAAATTTACTCAAACCGATTCCAATCCCACTGATTCTTGGTCATTCGGTGTAATGTAATGTTTTGTCCGGTCTGTTATCGGTCTAGTAAAGGTATCGTTGGTGTGACTGGGGTATGTGTTTACCGACTTGAGCGTGAGAATGTAGCCATATGGGACCGAAATACAAACATGTCTTGTTGAGAGCTAGTCAGATTAAAGATGGAACATGTTTTTCATCGTCTTTAGATTTCATTCCATTCAAAATTCAATTTCTGATAAGGTCAAGTTCGGGTATTGAAAGGGAAATGAGAATGAACCTTGGTGAATAATGGTCTTGTATCTTTAATGTGTATCACTTGAGAGAATGTTGAGTTCTGCGAAAGGTGGAAAATAATTTGTGAGTTTTGTCATTAATTCATTGTATGTCAGTTTGGAAGAACATCATAGTAGTAATGTCCCCTAAAAAGGATTGTTCTTTAAATGCCCTCATATTCGAAATATGACAAGAAATATCTCAAATGTTCGGGCCGAACATTCATGCTACATGTGCGTACAGTCCCATATACCCATTTCTGTGTCCCGCAAGATTGGTTTAAGTACTTATCGTTTCGATGATTCCAAAACCTCACAGTATACACCTGTTCTTATTTAGACATGATCAACATTTCTTTATTCACAATGTAATCGCATGACCGGAAATCAACGTTATTTCTAAGTCCATCTAAAACATGTTTATAGCAATGAAAATTTACCTTATCTCAGAGTTCACTTAACTTCTTTAAAACTGATTTATGTTTGGTCGAAATCCAAATCTGACAGGAGCGAAGAATTTAAACAATTCAGTTTACAGGAAAATACATACAATACTTTTTATGTCAATCAAATACATGTACCAAAAACACACATTAAAGAATATGACTGAATTGGGTTTAAACATTCATCTTCTTGTCCCCAAAATCTTGTGTATATGGTTCATAGGGAAAAATAAATATCTGTCTTTAAAATATTGTTTGGCAGAGAGATCGTTTATCATTGACTGAAGCCAACTTCCGAAAATTATTACCTCTCTTTTGTTAATACATATTTTAAGCTAAAACTGAGGAAGGGGTGGTTTCACTTTCGTTCTCATTAATCTTCAAGATCTCTAAAAAAAAGGATTTTAATCGTTAACCAGTTACTTCTCGGGGGAAGCAGAAGAGAAGCCTTCTGTGTTACACAAATAATTCTCAGGAATGCATGAGCGAAATAAACCCTTAAAGCCCGGCTCACACGAGGCGTTAGCACACAGCTACAGTCAACGACACCGACATCCTACAAGACCCAAACTGCCGGTTAATTCTGGTGGGCCTGTTTCTGACAAGATGTCTGAAGGTCCACGGGTTGATCAACGTGCCACGATACCAATAGCCCACGTTTTCGGTCTCGCAAGCCTCATTGACAATCTTTCTGAGGGTTTACGAGCTAGACGAACATTGTCGGTCTCGTGGGTTGTCGATCTACTCCGGTGTGCTGTTAGCACACACACACATTTACCTCTTGACTTCACTCACTCCAATAGGAACACCCGGTTCCAGTGGGCAATGGGTTAATTTTACTACGATCATAGATGTGAGAGACAGAGGCCTACAGAGTTCATCGTTCGTTACAATCCATTGTCTTTTTTTTACTCAGGTTTTAATTGCGAACCTTATCAAACATTATCAGGTCGTTACTAAAATTCTGTATTGAAACAGACTCGTGAATAAATCAATATTTTATTAGGAGTCTGATCAAAGAGTTATCACAGTTGGTCTGATCTATCGTATGGGTGTAAATTGTGGGGGAGGGGCACTCCCCCACGCTCATGTCTTGTAGATTAGAGACAATCTGGGGCGGGCGCCTCTATTATTTATTACTACTAGACCATTGTCAATTGTCATTGGATCGAGAGGGGCTGACCATTTCTCTTGCCCCAACCCCGACCCGTTTTTTCTTTGTTTTCTTTTTTTAATAAAAAAATTCCACACCCCCTTTGGCGACACTGAATATTAAGTTGGCTACCCCCCCCCTGTATTTTCACGGAGCTGTTCCCCGGTAGTAAGGACTTTTTTGTATATTTCGAATATGAACCATGTCATACACAATTTTAATTTCAAGTATTAATTTCATAACTTGTAAACAATTTTTAGGCATTACTCCCAGTGTTAAAGATCGTATGCTCGATATGTAATGAAAAAAATCACAAGTCAGAAAAAATTGGAACCAGCGGGATTCGAACCTGTTATCTACTGCTTGCCGGGCAGCGACTTAACCCCAGGCTATTCTGGTTCACGGCCAAGTCGCGATGAACTGGAATCAAATATCCAAGATCTCTTCTTTCTGACTCATTAATATTCAACGGTCTGCCGTGGACAATAGTAAATGAAGAAGCTTAATGGGAGGAATTTTAATTTGTAAACAATTTTTAGGCATTACTCCCAGTGTTATAGATCGTATGCTCTATAATGAAAATCATTTTCACTGGGAGTAATGCTTAAAAATTGTTTACAAATTAAAATTCCTCCCATTAAGCTTCTTCATTTAATTTCATAACCATGCAACTTATTTTTCATTAACTACTCATAAACTGGGTTAAACTTTAGGCCTGGGTTTCAATTGGGTTTTAGGTTAGGTTTCAGTATACATTCAAGGTTAGGTAAAGTGCTTGGTCTGGGGTTGAAGTTAAGAATTGGGTTAGTGATCCTCCCTCCCAATAAATCACATTTGATTGACTAACGATCCATTGTTAAACACATCTGAATGATATTACACACGACCATGTTATATGACAGAGATAACACATTTTCATATTATCCCCCTAAAGTTAATCATCTGTTTTATTTGTCACATACCAATCAAAGTAAACAATTTGGATCGTGTTTTTCGTTGAACTTCAAACAGATAAGCCAGTGGCTTGTCAACAATATCGCGTGGGAAAAGACAACAAAGAGTTCGAAATCGGAAGATAAGATGGACATGTATCTGTGTTTGCCAAGACGATATATAGATCTGTGAAGTGTTTTCAATGCAGTTTTAAACCTGTCATTGACATACGAGTAATGATCAATTTATATTTTACTATGGGTGACAGTGTTTTGGGGACATATACCTCATGAAACGTGTACCGGGATAGTAATGAATCAAACAACGTGATAAGCAAGGCTAAATTCAAGTCTATTATTTTAAACAATATTTTGCACCCCCCCCCCCCAAAAAAAAAAAAAAAAAATATATATATATATATATATATATATATATATATATATATTATTGCTTTTTACTAAAAAATATTTCTAATCCATGTATTGCCAATTATATCTAATTTGTATTGTTAACGCTCACTACATTTAAAGTTCCTGACTTCAAATAAACGCAATTTCTGACAATAAAGGGAGCAGCATCATCACATTGTTTGTGTTATTTTGTTGATTTGTTTAGCACATTGAATGGGTTGTGGGTTTTTTAAGTTTAGAGGGCTGCATCGATTTTATGGTTTTAATAGTACTGATTTTCTAAGAGGGATAATAATATTTGAAACCAAACTCACACACAGGGAAAGTTTGACTGAAGGAAAGTCAAGGAGTTTATCCACTAACTACGTGGGATGAGTGGGTTTTGTTGTCACCTCGTTACCCTTAGCAACGTGAGACGCTATCACGTCCCCAGCGGACTCCGGGAGCACGGAGAGAGCGTGGGAAAGTGAGCTGGACCCAGAGAGACTTGAAGTCATGTTCAAACAGTTTCGATATCCATGACGATATGACTCTCTCATGAGACATAGCACTTTCATATTAACCTCTCGTCTCTGCACCTTCATCCCCCTTTCCCCACCCCTCTTCATTCTCTCTCTCTCTCTATCTATCTATCTTCACCTTTCCCTTTCTCTCCTGGTAGGTCTGTCCCTTTCTTTCTCTCATTATCCCCCCTCTCTCTCTCTCTCTCTCTCTCTCTCACTATCTCTCTATCTCTCTCTCTTTCTCGAATACACTCTTTTTTCTCGCTTTTTTCTCTCCCTCCCTCCTTCATTCCTTCATTACCCCTCCCCTAACTCTCTATCCTTCTCTCTTACATATGATTTATTCTAATCTTCCATTCCATTATATTCCGTTTATATATATATATCTCTCTCTCTCTCACTATCCCTGCCTTGTTCATCCCTTTTATGTTGCATTTTCTCTTTTCTCATGTCTCTTTCTCTTCTTGTTTCTCTCCTCCATACTGTTCTTTATTTTTCTCCGTCACCCTAAGGCTTCTCTTTACCTCTCTCCTTCTGCTTCTCTACGTGTGTTTTTACGTGCGTTCATCTGTCTCCTACTTAAAAGCTTCACTGACCCTGCTGAATCATATCTGCAACATGAAATAAAAATCATCTTATAATCGATAAAAACCCTCAGATCTGAATTAGTAGACCTAATAACATATTCTGGAGGCTTGGCAGACGGACGGACGCAGTGCGTCCGGCGGCGGTCGGTACAATTTACAGCGCAGTGAGTGTGTAGGACAGCGCCTTAATTGTAGCGAGATATTTGTGACTGTCAGGGTGTATTCTCATGATAAAGCTTGGATCATTATCCTGTTATTGTAAAGTGACAATTTAATGTCATTTATTTGAAATTCAAGAAAACTGACATAAAAAAGCACGCGTTCCTCAGATAATCATCATCATCGAATATGCATAATTAAAGTTATTAAACGCATACTGACTGTCTTCAGTGAATTCTAGGGCGCTGCATGCTCAATGTCGACCCCCCCCCCCCCCCCCCCATTGGTGTTTTTACAACGAACCACTGGAAGAGGAATTTTCGATGTGGACAATACTAGCTATATTTTACTTCATTATACTATACTATACTATTACTATGCTAAACTATACATAATAATGTACTATACTATACTATAACCATTGCTATAACTATATTATACTATAATATTGTGGATACGTAAGAATATGGATTAGAATATTTAGGCTACATTGGTGAGGTCACATGGGTTCATTAGGCCCTGCATGGAAGGGCCATGCCCAACCCTTGTCCACAATGAAATATTTACAGGACACGATGGCGTGGTGTAACAAAGGCATCTACACTCCAGGTGTGACTGATTTGATTTCACAGAGTCGAGAAGTGTTGCACTTTGGCTTCACATGTGCGAAAAATTAAGAGATTTGCAGAGAAATGAGTCATAATTTTGACGATTTATGACACGAATAAAAGAAAACAAAAGAATATATATCCATCTTGAAAAGGAAGAATGTGAGATCTTTGGTTTTTTGCCTAAATGGACCCCCAGGGGGTTGTATGACACCCCCTTACGCGTTGAGAGAGCTAATTCTATTTTCACCTGTGATTCGTTTGAATGGACGCCGAAGCGTGGGGTAATTCCGATGGTGATTCCAAGGCAACCATGAATTCTCAGGTTTCTTCAGATTAGTATATTTAGATGAAAAACGCCCGTCGTAAACTGAGACAGATGGATTGTTGAGGTGTATATTCTGGTGTATTCAATAATGTCGATTATTGCATTGATCTTGCGTATTTCTTTACAGGATAGGTGGTGAAATGGAATTTAGATTACATAGTCAACGGTATACTGGTCAAAAACATAGTAGTCAACATTGGTTTTATTCTATAAAAAGTCTGTGTTTTTTAAAGACGTAGTACTCAAACACATATCAGATGGTCAAATATATAGTAGTTAAACACATGGTAGGTAGTAGACATAATAGTCAACGACTTTCAAAGATATAGTACAAGTCCACGAAATAAAAGCGAAAGACATGATATTCAAAAACATAGTATGTAGTCAAAGACATATTATTCAGTAGTAAAAGACAAAGTAGCAAAAACATAATTTTTAAAGACATAGTATTCAGAGTTATGATAATTAAAGACATAGTAGTCAGTTGTCAAAGAGATAATAAGTCGTGAAAGATATAGAAGTAAAAGATATAGTAGTCGATCAGTCTAAGACAAAGTGAAATGTAGGTAATTTGATTTGATTTGATTTTATTCGTCAGGTATATTGCAATACAAACATAACCAGGTACCATGACAGGATAGCCCATGAAAGCCGAAATGGCTTATTTCCAATGGGGTCCTTATACCTAAATAACTGATTAAAAAATACACTAAGAAAACACATTAGTACGGCTACAAGACTATCGTACACGTACGACAGGTAATAAGAATGTACTAAAGTAGCAAAATAAAACATAATAACATTTTTATAAAGTAGGCGAAGATTACATAAATGTGAAAACAAGACTTACTCAACGGAAAAAACTATATACATAAAATCATAATGAAACTATCGATAATAAACGTTGGTTACATAAGTCATATAATATAGGAAAAAACCATCTGAGCTACAAAAAGGAGAGGAGAAATATAGTTATGGAGTAGACACATTTTTCAGATGATGCTTCAACACCCTTTTAAAATGTAAAAAATTCTTAACTGACTTAACATGATTTGGGAGGGAATTCCAGAAAAGAATACCGTTAAAATAAAAGGAATTTCCAATTTTACCTTTCCGCTTAGGCACTACGAAATTAAATTGACTATTTCTAGTGTCATGCCCATGAACACTTGAAGAGCGAGTAAAATTATTTGAAATATAGTGATCTGCATTAGAGTAAAAAATCTTATGTACATGGTGAATTAAAAGTTGTTGTGATCTAAGGTTTACATGAAGAAGACCAGCTGATTCAAGTTCACTCTTCCCAATGTGTGTTCTTGGTGGTAAGTGATTGATAAATCTTACAATCAAAGACATTATTAGGTTATCACGGACATATAGTCAGAGATATAGTAAATATACTATATCTCTGACTATATGTCCGTGATGGACATAGTATTTAAATCATAGTAGGTAGGGTGACACACACACACACGCACCCACCCTAACACAAAAGCACACAAACACACCTTCTCCCCTTCCCTTAATTCTGGTCAGAGACGAACATGGTGGTGAAGAATTGTGCTTGAATGTGACACCATATTGAACAATTCAAAATCAAAGGTTTGAAGTATTAGGTTTATATGTTTTACTAACGATTTGAAATGGCATGTTTTAGTTTCGGCATGCAAGAGTGTCTGGATAAGGAATGTCTTTTTTAAGCCACGTGAATGGGGGCTACCTGCACAACATAATTATCCTTGTTTCAGGCTGACTTAATTTTTCTTCCTATTCTTTGAATAAGTTCTTTTAAATAATGAAAATTGCAAAAAATGAATTGCATGTACATATAGACATTTATGTCCCCTAATTCGTATGAACTTGTTTTTATATTAAGCAATGACAACAAAATCCAGTGACAAGGTATTTGGATGGGGTAAATAAGCCTGTGAGCAAGGCTACGTTATTGTTATCCCGAGGTATTTGGGCGGCATATGTCGAACTAATGTCAGCTTCGTTTTACTTTCTATAAAAAGGTGTTGAGATATACCAAGGGATATTGCTATGTTCATGTAAGAGTTACCTAGATTTGGAAGAGACAGGGTTGGTATTGTTCCATGTCAAAACACCTGGAGAATGATTATCAATATACTATAAAAAAGTTGAATTAATTTTTGGTTTAAATTGAAAATAGAATAAACAAGCCAAAAGGATATTGATTGTCGTCGTTAATAGATCTTTGTTATCTTAATCGTTGCATATTGTTTTGTTATGCTACATCGTTATCTTAAATTATCGATATTAGTTATATGTTCCTAAATCCTTGTTATCTTACATCGTTATAATATATATATTGTTATACTACATCCTTATTTCCAATTATCTCCTTTAGCAATTATTTGTTTCTAAATCATTATTTATCCAAATTAAATTAATTCCTAGTTTCCCCGTCCCCTCCTCATCCTTTCATTTTTCGGTCTCCTTTCTTTTGCATGTTACTAGTATTCGATTAAAAGTTTTGTTTTCAAATTAAATAAATAAGATTCTGATGGCATCTTGTCAGTGAGATAACAAAAATCATGAATATGATGCAGTTTCATCATGTTTTTAGCCTCTGTATAGCATGTACAGATGAAATTAAATGAAATTTAATAAACATGGAACTCCCTCCCCCTCAAGTAAAAAAATAGATGAGAAACTAGGAATCAATAATATTTGGCTTATATCGTTAGATGAATAACATGCAACATCCCCTTCTCCAACACACTCTGTATAATGTCTCTCTTGTTTGTTTAACATTGAGAGGACGCGATGATGCAAGGTAAAGAGTCCATATACTGTGGCGTAGTGTGGCCCAGCATGGGGGAGGGGGTCATTAATCTTACTAGGTGGATGAAACGCGAATTAACAAGGACATCTTTTTCTTGTTGTTTCCCATTTTCCATCTTTTCTTCTTTTTTTCACCGTGCGATGGAGGCATATGCCCAATGGGCACCTTACACTGTAAAATAACTGTAGATTAACAGGTTTTTTGACTTGTAACTGTAGATTAACAGGTTTTTTTTACTTGTAAAATTACAAGTTTTCTGTTAATACGGTATTTTTCTTGTGAAATGGCATGAAAATTAGCAATTTTCCTGCCATTTCTATAAATAATACACCGACACTGACCGAGATGGTTTCGGATTCCTGAGATATATCTCATCAGCTTTCCTTTCGTCACGAGAATGTTATTTCTCGAACTGTTTTGAATCAATTACGATTGGCCGACCCCTGACTGCAAAGGTTTCAATTGTTTGCACATGTTTGCATCAAGAACTCAGAATGATTCTTTTGAAGAGCAAGCAGAACAGTTCTGTGTCTTTCAGGGACGTAGCTACAGGGACACCGGGGGCACGTGCCCCTCCCTCATGAAATAGCGAAAAGGGACAGAAAAGGGGGAGAGGAAAGGGAGGCAAGAAAGGGAGAGGGGTTAAAGGGAGTGTGAAAAGAAGATGATAGAACCCCTTTCCACACCCTTCCCCGAATTGTTAATTCAAACGTGCCCCAAATGGTGACAGTGTCCCCCAATGGCTGGATCCACTCTACGCCCCTGGTGTTCTTAAAAACGGTGCGGCCAACCCCTTGGTAACTGATTGATGGTTGGTCAAAAAAGTGGGACATGACTCGATCACGTGGTACTTCAGACACTACCGAATGACAGATTTTCTTTGTAAAAGATAAGATTCATCCACTCATTGCATTGAGCTAAACTTTGAACTTTGAACTTTGTAATTTACATGTTGCTCCTTCTGTACCTCTCCCTATCTCTTATCCTTACACCCCCTCCCCTCCCTTTCTCCCCCTTTCTCTCTCTCTCTCTCTCTCTCTCTCTCTCTCTCTTTCTCTCTCTCTTTCTCTCTTTCTGTCTTTTTCTCTTTTCCTCCCTCTCTCACCTCTCTCTCTCTCGCTATATATTATCTCTCTCTCTATCTTTCTCCCATGCACTCTATTCATAATTCATACATCAACAACAAACGGAAATACATATTTCTACCGCACTGAAACCTCTAGCTCATCCAACCATCTCATAAGAATGTTTCCATTTGTTGAGTATTCCTGTCTCCGGAAATGTACAAATGATAAACATAACCAGTTTATTATTTCGTACTTTATTTATAAAGTACCGGATGCAGACACACTTGTGTGAATGTGTATCAATTTAAATGAAAGTAGACAATTCTTACGTTCTCATCAAAATTTATTGACACTTTAAAAAAATTGTGTAAATGAATGGATCATTTATTCGAAATTGGCATAGCACTTTATTTCTGTGTTAGATAGTAAGTGGTAAATCTACCATGTACTATTATCGTATGAAATGGGACAGTTCGATATAATTGTAGATATTTGTTTAGATAAGCCTGAATGGACCATTTATTCAAAATTGCCTCCACGTTAATGTCACTGTAATGTGTTGGTCATAATCGCAATAAAGCACCTTGTATTCAGTGGAAAAGGCGCTATATAAATTCATATTACTATTATTAATATTATTATTATTATTATTATTATTATTATTGTTATTGTTATTATTATCACAATAATCTACCGCAGGCTCACAGCTCACTTCCTATAGTCTGTTCATCATATCATCATCATTCTCCTCTTGTGTTCTCATCATTTCATCTTATTTCAGTCTACATCTTTCTCATCCTGTTCCCACACTCTGCCTTGTTTGTTTTCAATCTCCTACCCTAATCTATTTGCCTGTTTCCTATCTCACTAATCCCTGCTCCATCCAAACACACCTACTAATCCATTCCAGCTGTATATGATGTAACTACTCTGTGGATACACTGTGTATATATCCAAGTTGTTGGATGAATAAAGTTACACTTGCAGTTTGATACTACATCAAGGCAAGGAGGTCTGTGATAACTCCTTGATCAAGTTAGTCAGGAGTTGTTCTTTGTAAGAAACAGCAGAATGCAGTATGAGAACATAAAACCACTTAAATCAAATTTGACAAAATATCGAAACATAAAACCATATCATATCAATGATTAATAAGACCAATCTCGCATGGGGGAAAAAATTAAGAGCATCAACATGATCAGGCTTCAAGACATTTAGAATTGCGGATCCATGATCATTTACCCTGGGGGGTGGGGGGGGGGGGGTAGTTCGTGATTTCTTTCCAGCCCTCCATTACGTGGGGGTGGTTAGAAGCAAACATCCCCCGCCCAGAAATTTCCCCGAAAATTCACACTTGTTCACTGCAAGAGCGCGCTGTGAAGCAGGGGAGGGTAAAAAAATAATACAGACATACAAGGGTTATTTGTTTACTTATTCATTCATTTATTTATTCATTAATTTATTTATTAATGTGTTTATTTATTTATTTATTTATTGTTTCGCCATTGCCCACCCCCCTCCCTCAAAAAAAAAAGAGTCACTAACATTGCCTGTCATCTCTCTTTGCAAAAATATCATTTTATTCTAAATATTAACCAAGAAAAACGTATTTTATTGATTTCGTGATGTTATCACCAGCATCCACTATGTGGTGTTTCATAAAGCTGTTCGTAAGTTACCCACGACTTTACGCACGACTGGTGATCAGTTCTTGTGCTAAATGATTGAGAATCTGATTAGTATAGCACCCAAGAACATGTTCCAGTCGTTCGTAAATTCATTCGTAACTTTACGAACAGCTTTATGAAACACCCCCCTGTCCATCTGTTTAGCATTCATGTCGGGGTATATTATTATTTACTGGACATAGCTATGCATGACATAACCTCAATAAACACAGATCTAGGGGTCATTGACTTGTCCTAGCCTCACTTCAAGGAGGGTTCCTTTTCTATTTGCTCTCGGTAAAAAATATCCTTCAATATGATTGTGAAGAATAATGCAGGTATCAGAATTTTTTTATAAATTCACTCAATACCTTTCATTAATGAGATGAGATACACAGTCACTATAAATTACCAAGGGGAAATTAGATGTACATCGAATTCTAGTATGTATTCTCGTCTGTTTTGCAATTACTTAAACTTTTTAAACATTTCAAAAGAAAAATAGAGCTATTTTATGTTCTCTTGTACCTGTGTCCTTGTAATTTGAGAAAGGAAGCAGACTAAAATTGCTTTCACTCTCCAATTTATCAAGTTTTGTCCCCTCCCCCTTTTTATAAAATTGTTTTGTCTTTTCAGGTTTTCTGTCATTCCATTGCAATTTTTATTCATTTTGCATCATAACCAGTATCAATGGCTTTTGCTAAACAGTCGGGTAACGTCGCGTCGCGTTGGTAGAAATTTTCGAACATTTTTCAGGAAGGTGTCTTCAAGGGGTCAAATTGAAAAAGAGTCAATCTCAGTATGATTTTTCCCGTTTTCAGGCTAAAAACGACAAACAAGGGAATAAAGAAAACAATAGAAGGACAATGCAAAGAAAAACATGAACTATATAAAAAGAGAGAATACAAGGGTAGGAAAGATGGAAGAAAATATGATGAAAGGAAACAAAGAATACAACAAAAGGAAAGTTGGAAAGTAAAAATAAGTGGATAAAAACAAAGAATAACATAAAGAAAGATAGAGACATAAATGATAGAAGGATAAAGATATTAAGAGTAACATAAGGAAAGATAGAAGAGAAGATGATAATTTGAATAAAGGAATAACATAACGAAAGAAAAGATGAAAGGAAAACAAAATGATAGGATAAAAGCAAAGAATATTTTAAGGAAAGTAAAGATGGGAAGCAGAAAATGATTTTAAAAAGAATAATATGAAAGATAGAGAGAGAAATGATAGGATAAAGAAAGTTTAACTTATATAAATAAAGACAGAGAGAGAAATGATTGAAGGATAAAGATTAACGTGAGGAAGGTGGGGGAGAAAATGATAACAGGAAACAAAGAATATCATAATGAGAGGAAGGATGGAAAGATAATTGATAGAAGGATAAAAGCAAGAAATGACAAAGCGAGAGATAGAGAGAAAAATGATAAAAAGATAAATATAAACATGAAGAAAGGTGGAAGAGAAGATGATAAAAGGGAACAAAGAACAAAGTGAAGATGGAAAGCAATAAAAAAAAAGAGGATAAAAAGAATAAATATAAACAGTAACATTATGAAAGATGGAAAACAAAATGATAAAAGCAATAAAAGAATAACGTAATGAAAGGAAAGGTGGAAAGAAAAAATTAATAAAAGGATTAAAAACAACTGAATTAGTAATTACGCGATGCGTAATATATGTCCCCGCCAGAAGTGTAGATCTGTGGAATGGCTGTTAATTTATGTAATTTCTGATAGAACCTTGAAGATAAATGTGAGAAATGAATTATCAAATTAATGTTTTATGATTATTAATGCATTTTCTGTTGATTTTGAATAAATTACAATAAATTTGCATAATTAATGAATTTCAAAATTCTATGTAGAGGTTTGACAGCCCCTACCCAGCCCTATCAGATAAAACAATCAGATTCAAAATACGGTGTGAAATAGAGAAGTAGCATTTTTCGTCGATTTTGAATAAATTTGCATAAATTTGCATAATTGATGAATTTCATGATTTTGTGTAGAAGTTAGGAAGCCCCCACTCAGCCCTATCAGATAAAACAATCAGAATAAAAATCGGCCAAGAAATGACGGAGAAGTAGCATTTTCTAACTTTTTGAGCACACACGGACGGACACACACGCGCACACACGAACGGAGTTCGTTTCATAGTCCCCTCGCGAACTTTCGTTCGGCGGGGACAAAAAAGGATAACACTACGAAAGATAGACTAAGGAATGGTAGATGGATGAATATAAAGAGTAACATAAAATATGGAAGAGCAGATAAAAGGAATCACAGAATAACATAACGAAAGTAAAGATGGAAAGCAAAAAAAAAAAAAAAAAGTATCATTGGGAAAGAGGGAAGACAAGATGATACAAGGGATCAAAGAATAACACAATGAAAGGAAAGGTGGAAAGAAAAAAATTATAGGATAAAAAAAATTGCAGAAATCATCATAATTATGTTTGAGACAGAGTTCCAAAATCCTGTGTAGAATTTCTATGTATATCACTTATCTCTACTGGATAAAACAAACAAAATTTAAAGAAATGAAATGAAGGAGAAAAGGCTTTTTTTGCGGGGGGGGGGGGGGGGTTTGTACTAAAAAATTATCATAGTTAATATAAAGCAAACAAAATCAGATGAGAAAAGACAAAGATATGATAGATTTAGAAATAGAGCTACATCCGCACACAGATTGGACGCTCATCATTCAACAAAACAAAAAACAAAACAAGAAAAATAATACAAAGAAAGTTTTGTCTATAATTGTTTAACATTATAACTCTTGTCAAATACCTCAGGATAAAATATGAAGATACATAAGCAGCTTGTGGCACACAAAACGGGAAAAATCATACTGAGATGGACTCTTTTTCAATTTGTCCCCTTGAAGACACCTTCCTGAAAAATGTTCGAAAATTTCTACCAACGCGACGCGACGTTACCCGACTGTTTAGCAAAAGCCGTATCAATTTACCCCTCAGTCCCCTCTAAAAACGAAAAAAAAAAAAAATGAGCTAAACGATGATAATCAAAGCAAGTTGTCAGAAAGCCCACGTGACCGTCAGTCTAGTGCGCTGTCGTTTCGTCGGTTGTATAGCCCCAAAATCCGTTTACAAGCAAAATAATTTTCACCTTCATCTATAACATCAATAATCCATATTTATTGGACATAAGATCAGCCTGCAGTTCGTCGTTGGTTTGTTTGTTGTTGTTGTTTGGTGTGTTGTTTTTGTTTATTGTTGTTGTTTTGGGGGTGGTAGCTTTCTTCCTACCATACTGTTGATATTCATGTACCCGCAATACCCATGATAAGAGGAATAAAGAAGAGAAATGCATATTTATATTTAATCTGTTACGTGTAAGAATGAAACTTCTTTCCAAAAAGTCATAATTTCGAATTCCTTGTTTTAATTAGCCTAGAACTAGCATAACCAAGAACCACTTTGATGGGGTGTTAAAACCGGAAATGCGTTTTGAATGGGAGCCAGGTAAAAAGCGATGGGGTAAACTTGCACCCCGCGGCTGACTTGTTGGTTTTGCCCAGAGCGGAGACGGGCGCGTCGACGCCCCGGCCATCACGGCAAGCGTGGGAATGGAAAACCGCAGCACAGCGAGAAGGCCCTGTGGTCACGCAACTATAGTTTATTTGAAGAGGAGGGGGAAAGGTCGGGCAGAGGGAGAGAGAGAGAGAGAGAAAGAAAGAAAGAGAAAGAGGGGGAGATGGTGGTAGAGAAAGCGGGAGAGAGAGAAAGAAAGGAAGAGAGACAGATACAGAACGAGAAAGAGAGACAGAGAGATAAAATGGAGAGAAGGAAAGATAGGGAATAGGAGAAATATGGTTAGAAGTTGGACAGCGATCGAATATACTAAATACGGTTTATATATTAACAGATATTTATTAAGGAAATATTTTAATAAGATAGAATAAAGGAGATGATAAAATGAGTGAATGACAGACGAATAATCGACTGAGAAGTGGAGACGCGACGGCTCAGATGCGCTGGTGTAAGATATTAATCCTCATTACCAAGTCCCTCGGAGAGGTCAGTCGGTCCTCTTGTTGCTTACTTACAAGCATACGCATGCTTTCTAAGCAGTCAGGTAAAATAAACCATCAATTAACAAATATTCAATGGTAGATGTAAAAAAATAATAAAAAGAGAACTTTTTACAAATCACATGCTCTTATATAAGATGTTGAAATACGAGCTAACAGCAAAGGGTAATGACGTGAAATTAATTTCGCCTAAATTTGTGTGAGATTATGCCACCTTGAATTTATAATCTACAACTCGTTTAACATGAAAATGTTTGTAATCAGTGGTTAGGAGCATGTTCTTTGATTTTTGTTTTGTTTGTTTTGTTGTTTTTTTTTTCATTTTCGTTAGTTCCTCCTTATTTATACGGCCCTACAATGATATTTCCATGATAACTAGCATAGCTGCGTGGGTAGCCCCCTCCCCTTTTTACTCTTTCCCCCTCGCCATTCTATAATGGCGAGGGGGAAAGAGTATTGAATTGAATTGAATTGAATTGAATTGAATTGAATTTATTGGTTTCTATATCACATTACATTCCATTCAGATGAATCAATACAACATATAATAACATCATACATGAGTAAACAAAAACAAACAAACATGAGACTAACATAATACAAAATGAGATATAGAAGGGCTACTGCTTAAGCAATAGAGCTTGAAAAGGGAGGAGGTGAGAAAGAGAAGAAAGAAAGATTGAAAGAGGGAGAAGGCATCTTAAAAAGAAGATGATGTGACACTCCCTTCATTCGATGGCTCTGTTTACTTGTATTTCATCCACCTAGTAAGATCAATGACCCCCCCCCCCCCCCCATGACACCAGCGCCTCCACGCTACGCCAATACTCGTTCTCCTATTTTCTTTCTCTGTTTTACAATTGTTAATTCTCATCACTGCTTTATCGTAGGTTAAGTATATGGGCTAACCAATCATTAAAGAAAATCAAATACAGATTTCCAACCTCGTTCCTTCGTTGTTTCCACTAATATTTCCTTTACCCCGTAAAAACAACTGTCAGTCTTTTTTTTTTTGGTTCAATATTGAAACATGATAAATTCGTTTCAAATATTAACGAGACGCTACACGAGCTCCTCGCTGCGTTTAGGTAGCCGTAATGACGATAAAAAGTCAACTTCATAATTGGTGCCGTTATTCAATTACTTTCGAACATCCATAATTGGACGTTTTCAATTATACCAAGAGGAGATAACATCTCTATTCAATGTATCATTTGATAGGATATGAAGGCAGCACGCTACCCAATTCCTATTCTCTTTCTCATTTTTTGCCAAGTGCCCTTGGGGGGGGGGGGGGGGACGAACATTGTTTTTGTCATTTCGAGTTTTTTTCCTAATCTATGTATAAGTCATATTAAGCATGTTAAGGAAGGCAATGAACGACAGAACCTAAGCCCTGATTAGGTATCCAAATCACTTTTTTTTCATCCTCTTATTTCTTGGATAACAAAAAGATTTTTTTCGTAAATTTGATTTTTGAAAGTTGGGGATTTAAAAATGGGCCATAATTAGAAAATCAGAACAGCAGGTTGTGATGTTGTTATGCAAAACAATGAGATAACTGTTTTGGTTATGAGGAAAAAACTTCTTGCAGAATAACATGTTAAAATGTGATCATTTATGATGCTCTTATCGCCATGACAACGGAAATTGGGTGTATCGTCTGCCCTTTTGATCCTATTGTAACTATAGATTCAGGAAGAAGTTATAAAAATGAGATGAAAATCATATTGCTATAAATTACCATGGGCATCATTTGTAATCAATAAGCCTGAAAAGTGTACCTGGGCAGTATGGAAAAGCTTGAAACAGAGAAATGACTGATTTGATTTGATTTGATTTGATTTTATTCGTCAGGTATATTGCAATACAAACATAACCAGGTACCATGACAGGATAGCCCATGAAAGCCGAAATGGCTTATTTCCAATGGGGTCCTTACCTAAATAACTGATTAAAAAATACACTAAGAAAACACATTAGTACGGCTACAAGACTATCGTACACGTACGACAAGTAATAAGAATGTACTAATTAAAAGTAGCAAAATAAAAACATAACATTTTTTATAAAGTAGGCGAAGATTACATAAATGTGAAAACAAGACTTACTCAACGGAAAAAACTATATACAGAAAATCATAATGAAACTATCGATAATAAACGTTGGTTACATAAGTCAAATAATATAGGAAAAAACCATCTGAGCTACAAAAAGGAGAGGAGAAATATAGTTATGGAGTAGACACATTTTTCAAATGATGCTTCAATACCCTTTTAAAATGTAAAAAATTCTTAACTGACTTAACATGATTTGGGAGGGAATTCCAGAAAAGAATACCGTTAAAATAAAAAGAATTTCCAATTTTACCTTTCCGCTTAGGCACTACGAAATTAAATTGACTATTTCTAGTGTCATGCCTATGAACACTTGAAGAGCGAGTAAAATTATCTGAAATATAGTGATCTGCATTAGAGTAAAAAATCTTATGTACATGGTGAATTAAAAGTTGTTGTGATCTAAGGTTTACATGAAGAAGACCAGCTGTTTCAAGTTCACTCTTCCCAATGTGTGTTCTTGGTGGTAAGTGATTGATAAATCTTACAATCTTATTTTGAATTATTTTTAACTTGTTTTGATCCACCTTGCCTAGACTGCAGTACCATGCCGCATTAGCATAAGTAAATGGGTACCCGGTAGGAAGAAATTCCTTGAATGCTTTAGCGCCTATCATGGCAGCTCGGCTAAAGCCGGGGTAATAATGTAATACTTTGTATTAAGCGCAGTAGAATATA
Source organism: Heliocidaris erythrogramma (assembly GCA_025617745.1). Lineage (NCBI taxonomy): Eukaryota > Metazoa > Echinodermata > Echinoidea > Camarodonta > Echinometridae > Heliocidaris > Heliocidaris erythrogramma. Next base: position 33,173,867 of record CM046865.1, on the reverse strand, counting down.
TTCATATAGTAGCTGCGCTATATAAATGGAACATATTATTATTATTATTATTATCAAATAAACATTGTATTAAGGAAAAACTTAAAATGCGTCTTGATTTTAAGTTCATGCAATTTTGATAACGATACAAGAATTTTAGACGAGCATTAGCTTTTTTGACAATACTGTCAACCAAACTTGAGCAAGAAAGATCACTAGCTATACTTAGTCCTAAATACTTCACAGAATCCTGTCTCTTAATGAGTTGATTGTTATAACTTATATTGAAATCATCAGTATACTTCAGCCTACCCCGCGAACAAAACAAAATACTTTCGGTTTTACCAATATGTAAGCTAAGCTTATTTGCTGTCATCCAATTAACACAGTTTGATAATTCTAAGCTAAGTTTTTCCCCGATCAGCTTAGGATCAGTACCAGAATATAGTAACACACTGTCATCCGCATATAAAAGTAATTTACTGTCGTTGACACAAACACACATATCATTAATGTAGCACATGAAAAGAATAGGACCTAATATGCTCCCCTGGGGAACTCCGCATCTTATGGGCATAGAATCGGAGAGTACATTTTGCAACGAGACAACTTGATGACGATTGGTCAAGTAAGACCTAAACCATTGGACACATGCAGAATTTAAACCCATTACTTCTAATTTACTTAACAGTATATTATGGTTAACGGTATCGAAGGCTTTTTGCAAGTCAAGAAGAACCATCCCAACAAAACGTCCTTGGGAAATTTCGTTCCTCACAAAATCTAACAGGTGAATAAGACAAGTTTCAGTGGAATAACCATTTCCAAAACCAGATTGAAATTCGTATATTATTTTGTTTTCTTGAAAGTAGTTCTCTAATTGGGCATACACACATTTCTCTAGGACCTTCGAGACTATACTTAAAACGCTAATCGGTATATAATTGCTAACATTAGTTTTATCTTTCTTTTTATAAAGGGGTGTTACTTTTGCAATTTTCATTTCATCAGGGAAGGTGGAGGTTGAGAGAGATAAGTTAATAATGTAAGTTAAAGGTTTATACAAATATTTAGCTCCATCCTTCAAAAATCTGGCAGGTACCAAGTCAAGCCCGGTACTTTTTGATATTTTCAACTTATTCAATTCATCTAAAACAAACTTTTCTTTGACAGGAGAAAAAAGAAAACAGTCTTTCGACACACCCTTAGTGTCGTATAATTTTTGTAATTTAACACTGTCCGTTCCAAATTCATTTGTGTTGCTATCTGGCAGATTACTAGCTAATTTTTCTGCCACAGTTGTGAAATAATTGTTAAATTCGTTCGCTATCCTCATATTATCATGACATAACTCCCCTTGGATATTAATAACATTCTCTTTAATATTCTTTTGTTTGTTTTTACAACCTACAGGGCCTGAAATCAGGCAAAATGATGAAAAATGGCTAAATTACTTTAAACATTGAAAGGAATTAACTGGACACACTTTTTAAATATCTATTTTCGTGGCGGATCGCCTTCAGTTACATTTCCCTGGTTTATTTATGGAATCGTTTTGAGACATGAAAATATATAATTTGTAAGGTCATGTAAAAAATTAATGTAAGTAATATTAGAATCAATATTAGAATTAAAATTAATCAAGTCACATATATTCGTTGATAAATCTTGTGACACAGAGATCTAGGAGTCCTTCAACGAGAAGTTGAAACAAACAAGCAGCATATAAAGAGCGTCTGACCAGACTATCTGTCTGTTCTTTGCTGGATTAGGAATGTAAACACAATGTGGTCTCATTTTCAGTTTCAAGCAACAAGAAAAAGGGAGGAAGAAATAATAATTAAACTAAAAAGCATTCCATTTTATACAGGTCATTTTATTTACTGGCCCATAGTGTTCATGATAAGATAAAATCAAAGCATTATTAGTATTCATAAAATGGAAACGTCTAAGGAATTACCTAGAGACACTTTTTAAAATAGGGAAGATAATTTACTTATAGCATACCGTGTGAATCGCTCGCCCCCCTTTAATATTTTTATCCCGGGTATATTCTGTTCCTACCTTGTAAAAAAACTTGTGTGTTGTGTGTTTGTTATCACGACACAGGTCATTATTCTTGTGGTGGCTGATTTGGCGGTTTAGTGCCTTTCTAACAATCATACATAAGCTAAATGGCGTGCTTTCAATATCAGCTTCCGTTGAGATAGTACAAACAGTGTCACAATTAACAGTTCTTCATTCTTTTCATTATTCATTTTTATGTCTATTCATATGTATTTTATTTTTAAGAGAAATCACAGACCGTGGGAACAGAATTCGATATTCATTTGATCAGTTTTGAAGAACTATATCCATAATGGCGTTAATGGTGTTTGAATAAAAGTAGCAAATGAGTCTTGAACTCAGCAATTTTGTGGTTACATGGGAGTGTTGATTGCCACGAAATGTCTAGAATATAACTATCAAATAAACAAACTGATTATCTTTGCCATTCTGAAGTAGTTTTTCATCGTCCATCACAAAAGGAAGCTATTTGGAAATATTATTATTTTCTTTTTTTTGTACCTTGCAATCATGACGGTCATGATTTATGGTTATGATCGGAGAGGGATGATCATGACTATATCATTTTATATATTATATGAGTCATAGCCAAGCAAATTCAAGTATTTAAAAAAAAATAAAGTGTTGATTGGCAAATCAAATATTATAAGTAAGAAGTAATCAAAATGATTAGAAAAGGTGTCAAATTGAAGGCCCTTAATGTCCTTCCCTTCCCGCTTCATATATATATCCCCCTCTCTCTCTCTCTCTCTCTATATATATATCTTTCTCTCTCTCTCTCTCATTTGTCTCTCCACCATTGCTCTCTTTCTCTCTCTCTCCCTCTCTCTTTCTTTCCCCCCTCCCATTCTCTCCAATCTCTCTGTTTCCTTTTCTCCCCCTTTCTCTTCCTATCTCTTTTCCCCTATCGCCCTCTCTCTCGTTCAAAAAAGGCAGTTATTACATTCTTTGAACACAGCAGACGATATGTTCTATGTGTGTCATCAACACACTTATAAAAACATTTAAAAGAACACAGAACAAAGGACCATCCGAGACTAAAATGAGACTTCTGAAGTTTGACAAATTGATATTGCAAGTAATAATCGTCAAGATTTCCATGAGCTTATGACCAGCCTGGGACATAACAATGAGCAATGATCCAAATATTCAGACCTCCTCAGGGAGTCTGCTTCATCCTTTAGTAGTGGTGGCGTCATCTATAACAATCTGTTTTTTATCATTTTTATCATAAATGGAAGTATTCATATAAAAAACAGAGGTATCATTGAGAAACCCAGTCTTGTTTCCAGGCGCGGTGATATCATTTCGTGTAAAAGGTGTACATTTCGAAGCTGTTCGTTAACACTAATGTTCGGGTTTTTGAAAACAAAAGGTATGTTTGTTTTTTTCTAGAATACCCTCAATACAACTTTGACAAGATGTCTGTTGGTCGATCGGTGCTTCTTCAAGCAAGCTAAATTCAAAGACTTAATCTAATTACCCCTAACCCTATAACCCTAAACCTATGCGTTGGACATCCATGGTCATGATGGTCTGCTATTCTATAAAGTTAAGCCTATGTTTCTTGACAGAATAAGAAATTTCAAGAAAGGGGTAATTTTTTCACAATGTGTTTCACGATGTTTCACGTATTTACCTTTTTGTGTTTTGGCGAAAACAGGGTACTTTTTGTGAATGTGTGAAAGTGTAGCCCAAAATGGAGTTTGTATTTACGCAAAAGAGGATCATATTTTGTGGAATGTATTGTTTTATATCATATGTACTTAATAGGTCATTTTGTTATTTGTTTCTCTGCCCTTAACTTTGGTCCGTGAAGTTCATTGATGTTCATTGTTTACTCATTCTGTTGCACTCTAGGAGCCTGTCCCAAAATAGTCACCCCATTTTACATAGGAAATTTGACCCCTGACAAAATTTTCCGTCGGGATGGGTTGTCAGACCGCCCCTGAAAATTGGGGAAAATTTTCCCCTTAATGCCGGTGGACCAAATTTTGTCAGAAGGAAGATGTATATGGATGTACATTACAAATATATAAAAACTGACCAAAATTTCCTTTTTTTGGGGGCGCCGTCTGACAACCTATCCCGTCAGTTTGTCAGTTTTTGTGTTTTGGTAATGTATTATTATACACCTTCCTTCTGACAAAGTTTGGCGCATAATGTTAGATGGGTTGGAATGGAACCGACTTTGGGGCCCCTTTTTTAGCTCTGAGGGGCAAACCCGGCGGCTTCGTTCGAGCTGACAAGCTTTTTGGGAATGACATAGATGTTCTAAGTAACTTTAAGGGGTCCAATTTCATCTGTAAAATGTGGTGACTATTTTGGGACAGGCTCCTGGCCTATATGTAAAGTCAAAACCTTACTATTAATTTTAAAGAAATCAAAGGGCATATCATATCCAAGGGATACTCCTTGCGAAAACCTTCTCCAATCTACGTGGAAATTCTCTAACCACCTCAAATAATTCCATACATTTCATTGAATTTTAAAGAACTACGATGAATCAACATTTGAGTTTCAGAATACTAGACGAAAGGAGAGTTTTTACGTTATACTTATTATTCGAAGTAAACAATCCTTCAGAATCCTCTATTTAAAAAAATGGAAATCACATAAATAACAGAATGTGGGGTGTGGCCATGAAATTATTATTTTTTAAATCTTTAGTTGATAACCAATTTTTCAACTTGACGTTACAAGTTTGTATGAAGACCCCCCCCCCCCCCCCTCCGAAAAACAACAATCCCAAAAGATCTTTTATACATGTACGAAGTGTAGTACGAATAGAACATGACGAATGGCTCGGCTATGTGGTTCCTTCATAATCGCCTCATAGAATCGGAATGTGTTCAGTTTTGAAAATAAAGAGGCCTTATAGTTAAACGAAATAAATCAACTTTTATGATCACCTTGATATTGACTAATTTCGCAATATTTCCTTCATTCAGTTGGAACCCATTTTGTTCTTGAAAGAAACTGTAAAGAAATTCCTCTTTTTTGTCTTCTTTCAATTGGCTTAAATATAATATTGGATACTTTATGAGTTTATTCAGGTGAATATTTTTTAAAAGCCGTATTGGAATTCTTTTTGTCGGCAAGGTGGGGCAGTCCCCTGAGTGTGCACCAAGTTCAGGTCAACGGCTTTTAAATGGATTCTGGATTAAAGGAACCAGTTTGGGGGATTTATGATGTTATGATTTCCTTCATTTGGCATAAAGCTCATGATAAAAACCAAGAATGGGATTCCTCGAGATTAAAGTTGGTGGTAAGAGAAACGAGCATAAAGAAATTACTCCTGTCATTGACACGTGTTCAAATTTATGGGTGTTCCACAAAAGCCGGCTACTGACAGCCCACGAGGCTTACGTGTCGATCTCGTGGGCCTTGTAACATTTTCTCTGGGGGCTAACTAGCTCGACATTGTCGGTCTCTTGGGTTGTTAGTCTTGTAAGCTTCGGTTTCATAGGCAGTTGTTCTCGTGGATCATCGGGTCTCATGGGCTTTGGTCTTGTGGGTTGTCGGTCTCATGGGCTTTGGTCTCGTGGGTTGGCGGTATCTTGGGATTCGGTCACGTGGGTTGTCGTCTCTTACCAAAGCCAAGCTAGACCTTGTTCAAGGCACTTCGTCTTGTCGATCATTTGTGAATAATTCACATCAAGGTTACTGAATAACTTTATGGATAGGAGTTGAAATTGTAAAACATCTCTTGTAACTCCTATTCATTTATTAATGATACAGTGTAGCAAAAGGTTGTCGGAAATGAGAGGGGTGACGATAAATTATGTATTGTGTTGATACACACATTTTATGGCCTTGACTTGTCCAGAAGTAACAATCTGAAAGAAAAATCAATCGAATATTTTTCATAAGGTTCAGTTGATTTAATTGTTCTTCTTTTAATCTGATATCCACAATGCCTTCAACATTCTGAAAAAGTTGAAAATTACAAAACTCAGCAAAATCTCCTTTTTCGTTACATATCATGACAAATGAAGGTCATGTTTTTTCTTCCAATAAATTTGTCTGACCTTTCATTTTATTATCATTCGCTTTGATTTATCGTCGTTCATCATTTATCATCATCCAGTGATTGTACATGAATGACTTAACAACGATCACCGACGATTTAACTCCAGAATGACTATACAGGCATTTTGTCACAGTCAGCAATAGTAAATAGCTTAATTATTCAAACGACAAGCGAAATTTCAATTTTTGTTGAGAAGAAAAGAAAATGGGTGATTCCAATTCAACATTTCATATCACTAGCTAGGCCGCAGACTACTCACACAGAGGAATGGAAAACCTGTCTTCGTTTTGGCATTGTTTGGAGTTGAATCCACTCCAAAGTGGTGATTTGAATTACTCTTTTGAGAGTGGAATTCCACTCATTAACACTTAGGGAGTACATCTCAACACACCCTCGCAAGGTTACGTACGGGGCGCCCAGGCGGGAGCCACAAGTCATTGACCGGTCACAAAAGCCTCCCATAGCTAGTTATTAGTATGCACTAACACGTGGGAGAATGAAATATGAATCGAGTGACAGCTTTATTCTCAAAAAGCTTGACAAGAAAATCCATTATACCGAAATCACTCGGCAAATATTAAGTTTTCTATCAAGGGGATAATTCCATTTTCAAGCCAATCCCATATCAGATCGGTGTGCCAGCTTTTTAAGAAGTCATTTTCTTTAATTGTCAATGAACAATATTATGAGAAATTAAATCTAGAACCGCAGAGTAACATTAATGATAAAAAGGAAATATACAGTCATGAGGAATGTATTTTTTAATTAGAAAATAATATTGGTTATAGGCCTATAATTATTATTGATATGAGCTATGATTACACACAAATAGCCTAACTTTATTGCAGGCGTTTTTCACATTTTTCTTCAGCTTTCATTGCTATAATCAATTCAGTTCAATACAATTTGTTCAAATATAACCGTGACATATGGATTATGATTATGAACAAAGTATTGAAATAGAGCACAACTAACAAAACACAAAAACGGCATAAACGTTAAAACACAAGGATAAATCTTATATGAGAAATGATTTTGCTATCTATTGTTTGCATATTTTGTTTTGATTCGATACATTTACACCAATAACCTGATGACACTGATTTAATATCTTATTTTTTGATCCATGTGTACTATTGATTTTTTTCGGTGTCCCCCAAACTTGAATATTCACTGATCCTTCAAAAGTTGCTAAACCGTCATAGGAGAAGAAATTTCTTATGTCTTCTCCTTTTCTTACAATGTGCTTTACAACGATCCAATCAATATACAGAAACAAACTTTTTGTCTAATTTGTAGAGTACTCTAAAAACTCAAATATTAAATCTATATTTAAAATGTTAGAGGAGTGACAACATGCTGCTGGATGCAACATGTATTAGATCCAGCACGTAAGCTAAAAGTGTTAATTTACCATTTTGAAAATGTTGTCACTCCTCGTTGAACCTTTTAAATCTAGATTTAACATTTAGGTTTTTAGAGTGTGTTTTAATTTCACAAAATCCTCTTGTTATTTTTCACTTACGTGAGAACATTTCCCTGGAGAAACATAACTAAGATCATCCCAAGCTATGCATGTACATAGATTTAAAAGCTGTATGTAATTGTCTATTTTTCTGTTACGTTGATGATGATGTACACACCATGTTTCCTTTCTGTAGATAGCTTCAATTTTTAGACAATCTCAAATGAGGTTACCATGAAAAAGAGAGAGAGAGATGGTTATTACCCTTTGTATGTTTTCTATAATATCAAACTTCATCTTGATAAAGTTTGATATTTAAAAGAGTTATGTTCTCTTTGCTTGTGTTTGTGACATTGCGGAGGTGCATTGACCTTCAACCTCTTTCCCGATATATTTTTCACAAAGCCAATTACTAATTCTGGCCCGTTTATTCCCCATATGGGTCTTAATAATGTGCGTAGAATTTGACACTATCGTATTTTGGTTCAAACGATTTTAATCATTTCCATTACGCCAAGCAATTTGTTAAAAATCTAGAAGAAAAGAAGTCAATCTGTATTCTTGATCTTGCTCGGTGGAGTGTGTAAAAATTTGCCTGGCGCCCACCGAATCTACACCAGACAGTAGGGGAGTGATGGGTGGAGGCTAGGCCGACGGGCTGGCGTGGATCGTATGTCAGAGACCGCCCAGCTACCATGAGCTTGCTTGGAGCTGATACAAACCATGTGTTTGTTATCAAGATTTATTGAAAGGGGAGGCATGGAGGTATGGAGCTAGGAGGTATACAATCTGGACTGCACGTGTACTATTGATGTAATACGAGGAAACATAGCGAGATTCTCATCCCAGCATGTAAAGCAGTTTCTGGCGCTTGCTTCTTAAACAGAGGGAAAAAAGTTAACCATCTTGAAAAAAAGTCCTTTCTTCCATGTAAATGGGGAAGGGTAATGATTTGATTTGATTTTATTTGATTTTATTCGTCAGGTATATTGCAATACAAACATAACCAGGTACCATGACAGGATAGCCCATGAAAGCCTAAATGGCTTATTTCCAATGGGGTCCTTACCTAAATAACTGATTAAAAAATACACTAAAAAAACACATTAGTACGGCAACAAGACTATCGTACACGTACGACAAGTAATAAGAATGTACTAATTAAAAGTAGCAAAATAAAACATAACATTTTTTATAAAGTAGGCGAAGATTACATAAATGTGAAAACAAGACTTACTCAACGGAAAAAACTATATACAGAAAATCATAATGAAACTATCGATAATAAACGTTGGTTACATAAGTCAAATAATATAGGAAAAAACCATCTGAGCTGCAAAAAGGAGAGGAGAAATATAGTTATGGAGTAGACACATTTTTCAAATGATGCTTCAATACCCTTTTAAAATGTAAAAAAATCTTAACTGAATTAACATGATTTGGGAGGGAATTCCAGAAAAGAATACCGTTAAAATAAAAAGAATTTCCAATTTTACCTTTCCGCTTAGGCACTACGAAATTAAATTGACTATTTCTAGTGTCATGCCTATGAACACTTGAAGAGCGAGTAAAATTATTTGAAATATAGTGATCTGCATTAGAGTAAAAAATCTTATGTACATGGTGAATTAAAAGTTGTTGTGATCTAAGGTTTACATGAAGAAGACCAGCTGTTTCAAGTTCACTCTTCCCAATGTGTGTTCTTGGTGGTAAGTGATTGATAAATCTTACAATCTTATTTCGAATTATTTTTAACTTGTTTTGATCCACCTTGCCTAGACTGCAGTACCATGCCGCATTAGCATAATCAAATAAACATTGTATTAAGGAAAAACTTAAAATGCGTCTTGATTTTAAGTTCATGCAATTTTGATAACGATACAAGAATTTTAGACGAGCATTAGCTTTTTTGACAATACTGTCAACCAAACTTGAGCAAGAAAGATCACTAGCTATATTTAGTCCTAAATACTTCACAGAATCCTGTCTCTTAATGAGTTGATTGTTATAACTTATATTGAAATCATCAGTATACTTCAGCCTACCCCGCGAACAAAACAAAATACTTTCGGTTTTACCAATATGTAAGCTAAGCTTATTTGCTGTCATCCAATTAACACAGTTTGATCATTCTAAGCTAAGTTTTTCCCCGATCAGCTTAGGATCAGTACCAGAATATAGTAACACACTGTCATCCGCATATAATGAAAAAAACAAAACACTTCAAATGATTAATTTGAGGATTTGGTCATGATTCCTTAGATTTATCGGACATTAGATGTAATGAGATGACGCATGTTACACCAAGGAGGTATACTAAGGCAAGCTTCAGTACCACCTTGGTCCATGCAGTGTAAGGAATATTGGATGAAAACAAAGGAACCCTGTGGGAATCCGCCACCACTGAGAACAAAAAATGCAAAGTAAAGTCATTAGTTTTATTTTAGGAATATCAATGTGACCAATTTTGAAAAGCTGTGAAATTTAAATGATTGTGAACTGAGATTATTGTTTTTACTGTCTAGTTGACATTCAAATGCCCACGAGACCGACAGTGTCGGCCTCATGGACTTTCTGCAAAGCTGACAGAATGCACAAGAGACAGCTCACGAGACATTTCAATGGGTTATAATATCACTGATCAACAAAAAACTGAAGAGGCGCGATCGATGGTTCAGTGGTAAAGCAGTGGTCTCGTAACTGGGAGGACCTGAGGTCGAAACCAAGTGAATGCACTAGCATGACTAGTGTCCTTTGGTAATGCATTATTAAATCCTTATTTCCAACTCTCTCGGAGAGGACTTAAAGCTGTCGGGCTCCTGGTTGCTTACTTACAAGCATACATACATGTGCTTTCTCAACAGTCAGGTAAAATAAACCATCAAATATTCAGTAAAAAAAAAAAGAAGAACAAACATACATGCACTGACATCAGTGACCAGGGGAGGGTTTCATCAAGCGTTTTTTTTTACCGACAACTGTTATAAGCTACTGAAATCCTTGCATGTGATTGGCTGAGAGCAAATTTGTCAGTACAAATCACTGACAAAACGCTTGATGAAACGCTCCCCAGGGCTCTACATACCAAACCTTATCATATTTGAGTTTCACGCTATGCAAAATGGGGGTCTAAGTAGCGGTTATCGGTTGCTATGGTTACCATTTAGCAGTCTTGTGTACAGTGATCATTAGAAAAGAAACATTTGACCAAGTTTTTGGTTTTCTTATTCCCTGCTTCTAGACATGTGAATTTCGTGTTGATTATTCTGATTAATAACAACTGCCTTTTGAACAGAGGTGCAACGAAAGCAATAGAGACAACAAGGTTATAGTTTTTGTCCCCCATAACCATAACTTGGACAATAAACTAATATCTCATAATACATGACTAATCATATTAACTTTCTATTTCTCTCTCTCTCTCTTCACTACAATCTGCTATAGAGTGAAAGTAGGAGCGCACGGTATTTTGATTGAGCAATCCAATCAAATGAAATAATTGCCTCTCTCTTAATTACAAGATAACTAGGTTTCGATTTTATTCGTCCAGGGGGAAACATCTTTGATGAGATGCGTGTCCTTTAGACTATATACCTCCATTAAAAAATCTAGAAAACAAAACAATGCTTCAAGTATAAAGATATTAATTTGTAGACGCTTCCATATTGAGAAATTTCACAATTACCAAAAAAGCATTGAGGTGCATGGTTAAGGTGCATGGGAGATACTACCGCTCCCAGATATTTTCCTTTTTCAGAACCAACAATTGTCTGGAACTTATCCCATTTTTAAAATTATAAATAGGCCTATAATTCTTTGCCCACTTTCATAGAAATTTGGATTTCCTTCCGCATGTGATTTCTCACTTTATTTGCTTTTTTCTTCAAATTTCAAAGAAAAGCTCTCACTAATAGTAGACCCCATCCGATTCTTGAGTTCCGATAGAATTTATATAGAAGCAGTAAAGGGGTTCCCGCCCAGTACGTCAACTCATCAAATTCAGCTCATTTTCACTTTCGTTTATATTTATTACTTATAGCAGTCTTCCCCCTTCCTATTGATATCTTGAGTTTGTAACTTTCACTTTCATTATCACTTTTCACTGCTTTGCGTTGAAAAAAAAAAGGGGGGGGGGGTCAAAACACTGCCGCGTGAAATATTTGATGCGTGAATTATACTGGCGTCGACTGATTAACTCATTTATTCACTCTCTGTCAATTTCCATTCGAGTCTCTTAATTCTTGCTTTGCTTCAAGGCAATTATTATTATGATCCGGGAGTGAGGACGCTTGATGATTCCCAGAAAGAAAGTACACAAGGCCCAATCCCCCTCCCGCCCCACAAATTCTTTCACCCTGACTCATCGGATACCAACAAAAAGCTCTTTTCGATTTTCGGCATACAACGCGGATTTTTCAAACGCCTATAAGGCGCGGGTTCAGTGCCCTCCAGCGAAAGACAGTTTACACATATGTACCAACATTTCCAGTTACTGTCAAAAGCTTTTTAAAAATGCAAACACTCTGATGCGAAAATTGCAACAGGCTATTGCATTGCACAAAATCTTAAACCTCAAACATTTTTATTATATAAATTCATATCACAAAAACATTAACGGTCCTGAAATAATTGTCGAAGTGTTTCTTACTTTACGACCGACCATAATTATGTTAAATACATTATGTCTATTCTGTTCACTGTACTCTTTTGAACATCCCCAACCAGAATGAAATTATTGATCGATGATTTCCAACTGCTAATAATTATAGTTACAAGGTCTCCTACTCCACCGCCTTCTCCTCCTCTTCCTACTCCTTCTCTACATGTTCCTCCACTTCTTCCTCCTCCTCTCTCCATCTCTCTTTCTCTATCTCTCTCTATCTCTTTCTCTCTCTTCCCCCCTCTCTCTCTCTCTCTCCATCTCTCTTTCTTTCTCTCTCCCTCTACATCTCTCTTTCTTTCTCTCTCTCTCCATCTCTCTCTTTCTCTCTTTCCATCTGTCTCTTGCTCTAACACTTTATACCATTACTGATTTTTGTCGCATTTCAACTACAAATAACTCCCTCTTTAACATAATGTGAATGCATTTTATATCATAATTTCCATTCCATCTTAATTACCTATAAACATCAGGCATATATTCTAAAATCTCAAAATTATAACCGATCATGGAGTTATTTGGGTTTTTTTCGTTTCCTTTCTTCTTCTTTTTTTCTTCTTCTTCTTCTTCTTTTCTCTTGATTTTTTTTTTTCTCCTTTCTTTCTGTTAGGTTAGAAAGCCTTTTTGGAGTGAGGTCAAACGCCTGTAGCGAGGCACGCGTCGTAAATAGAAAACAAAGTCTTATATTTCAGACGCTACTTATATGATATGCCGTAAAATATAACATCAGACAGGATGCATCTAAAAATAGGAATATTGATAGACACATGATAGAATTAAGATTATATATTTTACACGGGTTTAGTACCAACCAAGGTATTTCAATCTCTTTTAAACATTTTATTTTCTTTAGACCTTTCAAAACTACGATAAGGCCTTTGCATCACAGACTAGAAGATACTCGTTCGCCTCAACTGTTTCCGGTCAGTAGCACATGTCATAACTATGACACGCGTCTTATCTGAGTATATAGTTCAACAGAATACAGTCATACTTTTGTTTCAATTTTGCGGAAATTCGAAACAAGCAAAGTCTCTCTCTCTCCCTTGTTCTCCCTAGTGTAATATATATCTTTTAGGCAGTGCCTTCTGCTTATTTTCATTTCGGCATTTTTAAGCATGTTAATCGCCAGAGGCCATTCCCCTCGACATCTGCGGACCCTCAACTATTCTAATACCATTTATTCTATCTGGGGAGGACCGTTTGCGGTAAGATGGGGTCTTGAGAAGCGAATAATGAGTCAATTGTGCTTTTACATCCCCGAAACCGATAAAATATTAAATAATACCATGAAATTGGCGAGATGAGGGAAAGAAAATAGGTAACACAATAAGGGCATTAAATGTGGTCAAATTGTAAAGTTTGAAGAATAGATCTGGCACGGGTTACACTCTCAAACCGATGATTGCAGACAATATACTTCTCTTAACTCACACGTGCTGATATCAAACGACAAATAACAAACAAGAGAGAATAGTTGCTCTCTCCCTGTTCGGCTGTCCTCAGCTTGATGAATTGCTCTATCTAATGATACTATACTCGTCCTTCTCATAAATCATATAGATTTTATCAATGACAAACATCCTCCTCTGAATATAGTAAGGTATTATAATTATAGTGTTTGTAGTAGTAGTAATAGTAGTAGTAGTAGTAGTAGTAGTAGTAGTAGTAGTAGTAGTAGTAGTAGTAGTAGTAGTAGTAGTAGTAGTAGTAGTAGTAGTAGTAGTAGTAGTATAGTAGCAAAGTAGTAGTAGTAGTAGTAGTAGAAGTAGTAGTAGTGGTAGTAGTAGTAGTAGTAGTAGTAGTAGTAGTAGTAGTAGTAGTAGTAGTAGTATAGTAGCATAGTAGTAGTAGTAGTAGTAGTAGTAGTAGTAGTAGTAGTAGTGGTAGTAGTAGTAGTAGTAGTAGTAGTAACAGTAATAGTAGTAGTAGCAGTAGAAGTAGTAGTAAATGTAGTAGTAGTAGTAGTAGTAGTAGTAGTAGTAGTAGTATAGTAGTAGAAGTAGTAGTAGTAGTAGTAGTAGTAGTAGTAGTAGTAGTAGTAATAGTAGTAGTAGTAGTAGTAGTAGTAGCAGTAGTAGTAGTAGTAGTAGTAGTAGTAGTAGCAGTAGTAGTAGTAGAAGTAGTAAATGTTGCAGTAGTAGTATACTAGTAGTCATGAGTTTGTGACATCATTGGCTCACAACTATTTTGTTTTGCTTTGTTTATATTCATGATTTAAAAATATAATGTCCAAGAATAAGATTTCCTCATGACTTGAACCCACTTATATGTATGGCAATATGTTTTGCGTGTATACACTAATACAGAGTAAATAATTTTCTGTAAAAATCATGAAAATTTTATTCAATTTTTTAAAAATATAATATACATAAAAATGAGTGATTTTGAAAAAGGAATATTTTGAAAACAATCTCAATATTTTTGGGTTCGTTAAATATTTGTAAAGATTTATACATGCAAAAACATGTAACTATAGATATAACGTGGTTCAAGATAATTATGTGAAAATGATATTATCAATATAAACAAAATAATTTGTGAGTTGTGAGCCAGTGACATCTCATACCCATGACTTAGTTGCCAATGTGTTTAGTGATTTTAATTGTTTTCCCTAGTTTTTCATGCCACTAAAAAAAATCATAACTTTTTTATTAGATGTCCGATTTTCCTGAAATTTTGTTTGATCTGTAGGTCTGATTTTTCTGCTTGAAATAAAACCAAGTAAATTTTGGACTGGACTTCCCCTTTAATATTGTTCTTTTGGGGGCCCTGTAATTATTATCACCCTAGCATTGCCATTAGGTAACACCTGGGTCGAGAGGGACAAACGAGGGTAAAACATCTTGTGGAAGGACGTAGCCCAGAGCAAAGATCGAACCCAGAACGAGGGTAAAACATCTTGTGGAAGGACGTAGCCCAGAGCAAAGATCGAACCCAGAACGAGGGTAAAACATCTTGTCGAAGGACGTAGCCCAGAGCAAAGATCCAACCCAGGACCTCTAGGATAACAGTCAAGTGCTTTTATCAATATACCGCATTGCACTCACTGAGTGTCTAATTGTGTCCTCCATTTCAATAAATGATATCACTTCCATGCAGCCCCCAGGAACGGAAGTGCTATTCATTGATGCACCCAAGGAAAGATTAATTGATCCTCATTGATAGTTATTATGACACTTTTCATTATCCAAGTCATGATCTATCAAAATGTCAAACCCTACCAGATGGTCTTGTCATGACAGTAAAATCGCATTAAAACGTCAAATGGTTATTCACTATTAATATGATAAATTTCTTCATTTGATTGTCACAATAGAACTTCAAATGAAATCGGAAACAACCCTTTCCTGAACTCGTGGTTATCTCGGGCACTCGCACAGCTTGTTATGATATGGCTTCACTTTCTTTCTTTTTAAATCCAAGTTTCAAACAGAAATAGAAAAAAAGACAAAGTCGATGATGAAAACATCAAACACGCTTCGTTTAAATGATAGTGTAAATGAGAAACTACAGTTCGGAAAATGTTGTCAGTCGAGATTTTGATGTTTGACATGGAATATACTAAGAGAAGAAAATGATATAAGGAAGATGAAAACAGGTCCTTTAGAAGCATTCTTTGAAAATTTTATTTTACTTTGAATCGTAGATAAATTTCATTTGTTATTCATTTGTAAAATGCAGTACAAAGGCGAACAGTGAAGACTTGCTGAAAAAAAAACACGTCAGACAATGAATAGCACCAACAGTCGTAGCATTATAGCGGATCCACAATCTTACATTTATCAGGTGCCCCTTAAGTCTAAACAATATAATTTTTGAACATATCATAAATAAATGTGAGAAAATTACAATGCCCCGACCGGGATTCGAACCCGGGACCCTGGATTACATGACCAGTGCTCTACCTACTGAGCTATCCGGGCTCCCGTCGAAGCAAAGTAACAATCTCACATATAGCCCCTCTCTTTCCATCGAGCGTAGGGGGTACATTCATACCAATTCCATGCGTACGCTATAATGGCCTACCAATGAGACAGGTCTTCCCTCTAAAGTCGGGCAAATCCATGCCAACGAATTTCTATAGTGGACAATTTAAATTCGTAATAAAATATCATAATTTTTGAAAAGCACAAAAATGGCGGGTCTTAAATTCTTAAGTCCAAAATATACCTGGGGATACGCGTATATAGATTTGTGATTTAAAAAAATAAAATATAAAGTTTTGGCAGGGGCACCTATCCTACGTTCTCCCTGCATGGATCCGGTACGGGCAGAGATGTACAGGACTACAATTATTACACGGTTGTCATGGCAATACCGATGTCACTTTCTTTATTTGTATATTACTCAAGCTATTACTTAAAATTAGAATTGTCAGAGCGCAATACAGTTAACTTTATAGAATTCAGTGTTAATCGTTAGATTATTTGTTTTTTACAAATTTGTATTTTGGGGGTGACAATTTTGATGTAATTCGGACTATTCGGAGCTCAAGACTCTGATAATACTAGCAGTGCCCCAGATTAGCTTTGCCAATTTACTTTATTTCAGGGGTGAATGCTTCACATTATCATAATTATCTAAACTTTTAAGCTTGAATTTCAACAACGATGGCGAATGGAAACTGGGTTGTAAATTGAGACTATGGTTTTATCTACTTTACGTTGACTACGAACACTTTTTGCTCATCTTTCTACAGTCTTGCTGAATAAAGACACAAATCCCTTCCCTTTTTCTAATCTGCTGATAATGAACTTAATTACAACCCATGGCTTAATCTAGACTCCCGTGAGGGGTGAAAATGAACACCCGTTCCCAATGTTTTGTCCCTCTCTTCTCTCCACTAATCCATCCCATTTCTTTTGTGGCCATACATTATGACCCTTCATTCAGCAGATAATTAACGCTTTCATATCAAAGAGGACCAACTTCTTGGAATGGCACACCCCTTTTCACACTAATTATTAGTAGATGGAATGAGTCCTAAGTCTATAAAGTGAAAATAAACAGACCGAGGAACTTGCAGGGATTGAAAATCCTATAAGATTAGTCAATTTCAAGAAGACCGCAAAGTGTTACGAAGTTGGTTAAGACGGTCGCAAAGAGTAACGGAGACCTAAAAAAAGACAAAGAAAGACGGTGTTCGAGAAGAGAATAGAACTCTTTAACAGTATAAGAGAAGCAATGCCGAGTTAATTAGCAGCTTATTACTGGTGCTCACTGAGTTTATTTATTTTTCCAACCACGGCGTCATTTTGCGAAGCCTATCGCTATCCGAGTTTCGGAAGCGGACATTTAAGATTCTTGGGCGAAAAGTCTTAGGAAAAGCAATTAGGAATTATCACAGAACTGCGATAACTCCTTGGGAGAAGTGGCAAGATGCAATGCTAACGTATATATGAGCAAGAAGTATTCCTTGGTATGAGCATGATGAGAGTCAACTAAGGAGGTACATGTACCTCCTTGGGTCAACAGTCTTCATCAAAATACCACTAATACTACAGCTTGAAGACTGATATAATTTTATCTTGAGAATAAATTGTTCGTAAAGGTGCTCTGTGTAAAAGAGGAGCCAAGAAGATATCTTTTAAAGAGACAGTTCAGGTGGTGAGCCCCACCCTTTAAACCTCTCCTCTCTCCCATTCTCCCACTCCCCACTCCCCGCTCTCGTTTATACACCTATCAAAGCACATTTCTGATTGACGCTGAATCAACAAAATCTCCCGCATCTCACCTGTGGCAAGGTTCTTTGTAGATTAAATACCCATTAGCGACATCATCATCATCCTCCGTCTGTCTTTGTATTTTCATGGTCATTCGTAAGACGTTAGGAAGTTTGAGGATTTGTTGAATTACCCGACTGACAAAATATGTGGAGAGGTCAGGCAAGAATAGGGGCTTACAAGAGTGGTTTTTGTCACCCATCAACAGGGTCAATGGGATCTTGAGATCAGAATTAGCTCCCTTTGGACGGAAAAGAAATGTCGTCCGAGAGTAAACTATCTTCAAATTTCAAGAGGTGCAAAAAGTAGGCTGACAGCTTCGACAATCATTCAATTTTTCGTCAAAGTTTTGTTAACATGAGAAGATTCTTCCAAACAATGGCAAAAGGAGTTATTTGGCGGGGAAATCCTGCCATGTCTTTTGATGGATTAGAGAATTTGTAACACTTTACAGTTACTTTACTACTTCATTTCAAACGACTTCACTTAGAGAGTGACAAGAAATAAGCTTTCAGAAAGAAATATATGAAGACAAGAAACAACTTGACTGATGATTGACACACGAAGGCAATGACGATTGAAGCATTTTTCACAAACTTGTTTATAACTACCAAATAGACGTTACCAACACACCTTTCCAGGATTTAGGGAGGCATAACCGACCGGTGCCCACTTTTTTCAAATTTTCGACCAAAAAGGCACCTGAAAATATGATTAACTTTTTTGTGCTTGTCATTTTTTTTTCGGAGTCGTGCGCCCCCCCCCCCCCGTCCCTTTAGCAAAATGAAAATTGACGAATTATTCAATGTATAAACCAGGACCACAAACACACGATTAAAATCATTGACAACAAAGAACGTGATGGGAGCACTAAAAGCTTCCGTTTTCTTTATCCTGCACAATAATCCCGAATAGTTCAACTGAATAGTCCAAATCCCCAATGTTTGCTCCTAACAGCCCAAATATACTCTCTTATTCTCTTGTTTGGAAGCAGCAAGTTAATGTGTGAAATTTGACAAATTTATCTAAAGAAAGCTTTTAACTTTTATCCGGCTGAGTGTCCGCAGTGGCCAGTACAATAATGGCAATGGTGAGTTGGAAAAAAAAATAAAAAGGACGGTTGCTTGAAAATATCTTATTTGGGTGTTCATGTTTGCAAAGTTTGGCGGTGTTTACAGCGTTACATGTTCAATAGCTGTATTATTATTGTCCAGGTTTTGAGTCTTTGTAGCAGGTATTCAGGGCGGATCCAGGATTTTATCATAGGAAGGGAGTCCAATTAAAAAAAACCCTGATAACCAAAAAAAAAAAGGGTTTGGACCTTCGTGTCCCCCTTCCCCTCCTAGATCCGCCCCTGGAAACAACTGAACGACACAAATTCCCATCTTGAATGTCTGCCTGTCACTCCATGCTACTTGAGTGACATTTTATAAAGGAGACACAAGAATATCATCCTTTCATATTTGTTTCGAGTTTCTTTTATAT
This sequence comes from Heliocidaris erythrogramma, assembly GCA_025617745.1. Lineage (NCBI taxonomy): Eukaryota > Metazoa > Echinodermata > Echinoidea > Camarodonta > Echinometridae > Heliocidaris > Heliocidaris erythrogramma. The sequence goes on along the minus strand of CM046865.1, from coordinate 33,154,452 downwards.
TATGAATTGGCATATCTGACGGGGTCCGCTCGCTATTCATAAGGATCGCTATTCATTTAACACGCGTTATGAATACTGGTCCTTATGAATGGAGGTCCTTATGAATAGCGAGGTAATTTGTCAAGGTTGCTCGCTATACAGAAGGACCGCTATTCATTTAGTCACGCGTTATGGATAGCGGTCCTTATGAATAAGTGATCCTTATGACTAGCGAGGTTAGCCCTATCTGACATAGGCCGTGGTACAGCACTCCCCCTGACTGAATTCTTAGAAAGGATTTTTTAATGCAATTGAGGGTAGCCCAGTTAGTTTTTGCTCCGAGCACACCCCTACCCCTCCCCCCGAGGGCCGGTGAGATTCATTAATTCATTTTCTTCTGCAAAACAATCGTGAGGAAAATTTGGTGGCCCCTTCCCCTAATCTCCTTTTCTGATAATCCTAGATCCCCCTGTCAGTCCATTCACTACGATCTTGACTTCCTTGAACAACAATCACAGTTTGACTTTGAGTGATTATTAATGCAACTTGGAAAATTGTTCATTCGTTGATTTATGACATTTTTGGGTCACTGAAATTGGCTTGGAAACAAAACGTAACCTCCTCATTCGTGTCTTGCCCGTAACGCATAAAATTACTCTTCTTTCCTGCTTTCAAAGAAAAGCGTCCTTACAGTTACAGCAGCACACACCTGCAGGTTTCCAAACAACTGGAAAACAACGGAGCGTGTACCACGCGCACGCATACTCACGCATATAAATTGTCGTGTGCCTTTTTCGTCAAATCCACAAAATCATAGAAATGTGGTTTTAGTGGAGCAATTGTTCTTCAGTGAGAATCTCGGTAATGAAAATCTGATATAAGAAGAGTAATTTCGATGCATATTATTCGGGTTACCGCTCAATGCTTGGCCACATGTAGGGGTTATTTCAGGTCGGTGGTGGCACCGAGCCCCGGCACCGAGTTACGGTCACACGATGATTGACATAAATGGGACATCACGAAGTTTCTATTTAAATCAAAAATTGCGTTTATTTCAGAATGTGTAACAATAATAATAAAAATAATAATAACTAGCATTTGGTTCGCTCTTCATAGTACAACTATATCACAGCGTTTACAAACTTGATAATACTTAATATAACATTAATGCAATTAATAATACATAACATAATATTAAGACAAAATTGGTAACACATAACATTGAATAAAAATTAAAGTTTGAAAGAAATGGAAGGGTTTAACTATTCCGGGAAGAGATATTTTTTCCGAAATTTCTTAAATAGGTCTATGAAATTAGCTGATTTTATGAAAGATGGAATTTGTTCCATTCTTTGGATGCGGTTACAGTGAATGTAAGGCCCTACAGTCACGTAGTATCGAAGGTTTATAAAGTTATTTTCTATTCAGTGTTAGATCCAGGGAGCAAAGGGACCTCTTTATACCCCTCTCACTCTGAACATTGCCAATCCTAAATATACACGTGACCCCCCCCCCCCCCGAAAATTTAAAATCATCTGCGGAATGTTTTCGTTTTGCTTTGATTTTCCCCCTTTTTCCAGATATTTTTTACAAGGTTTAGAAAGGATTTACTCTATGAATGCCCTGATATTCAAAATATGACGAGAAATAGCTTTAAATTCTGGAGGGAAAAATTATATTTTACATGGGTGAGTAATACTCCCACATAATATTCAAAATCTTTTTTTTTTGTTGGTGAATTACTGTTCATGGTAAGTGATTTTCAGCAAGTTTTGGTAAATTTCTCATCATTTTGAGATGCTAAATCATTAAGTACCACATAGGCTTCCTTTCTCAATAGTTTCCTTTTACATTGCAATAGTGTGACCAGAACTCAAGTTTATCCTTTAAATATAAATACCAGGGGCGTATCCAGGATTCCCAATAGGGGGGCGCCAGGAATTATTGATCGCCGTCATGGGGGAGGGGTCTTTGGAAAATTTTTGCTTCTGAAGAAGGGCTGAGATGCAAAATAGTGCTATATGTGACCAATTTTGAAGCCTATTTAATGAACAATATTTTCAATTGGTATGAGGATTTTTTTTTTTGGCTAGTTTTTTTTTTAACGACGGCCCATAGGGGGGGGGGGGGATACGCCACTGAATACAATCCATGCATGTGGGGGCTTGTAATCGCCGCCTTGATCCAAAGGACCAATAAACAATATCTAGACTAATCAAGAACCTAGTAACTCCTTGGACAAACCACATGTCCAGAGAAACAACGGTCAGAAAAGTGTCAAGAAAGCAATTACCCAGTATCCCCCATTTCCGCGCCTTGTCGACTGTCCTGTGGTCCTGTGTGTGGTCATCAGTCGCGTGGCGATCTGGTTTTGGTAAATAAATTCAGCCCGGTACGCGCGTGTGCGCCATGCTGTCTGCTTCTCCATACTGGGAACAATGATCAAACAGAAAGTTCAGGCTAAATCTGGTCCCACTCCCCATCGAATCTCTTTAGTTTATTATTTCAAGACGAAAAAAGTAACAAACTGGCAAGTAGTAGTAATTGCAACCGAGTTAGGTGTGTGTTTTTCATGTTTATTCATATAGATGGAACGCACATAATTATAAAGGGTCATTCTACCATTTTTCTCCGATAACAATTGATTTTTAGTGAAAGATGTAATCTATCCACACATTCATGATGTGTTTTGATTTTTTTTTTAAATTCACAACAAAGTCTTAAATTTGTTACAAAAATAAATGTCAATCTAATAGTGTTTTCGCAAAGCCTTATATTGAATTGTTGGTCGAAACCTGAGTAATATTGAAAATAATTTCCTGTATCTGTTTTGAGGGTAGCATTTGGGAGCGATAAGATACTAGCCATAACAAGACAGTAAAATTACAAACAACACTGATAATTATGACGATTATCAGATAAATGACACATGTCTATCACCCCCTTTGGTTGTACGACACAAATTCAAATTCAATTGAAATTTATTTATACAAAATCCTGACATGATAGGATTATCATCAAGACAAAACTCAGCATAGGCATGTTGAATATATTACGGGGAAAGAATACAACAAAGTAAAGGTAAAGAGGCATGTTAAGTTGCACATAATTATTAGATTATACTGAAAAAGAATGTAGCAATCCTTAGACACGTGCTCCAAAGCAACTCGATCAACGTCCTACTTGGGGGGGGGGGGGGGCACTCGTTTTTCCGAAGGTTCATAATTCCGAAACACAGATTTCCCATGCCTGGGGGTTCATAATTCAGAACATTATTTTGATGCATTACTCCGAATGTCCGTTATTCCGAAGGTTCCTAATTCCGAAAATGAAATAGGTTTCATAATCCTGAAAATATATTTACATAATTTTATGTGACATAAAGGCCTATGTGACAGATTATAGTTTCATGTGAGCCAGATATTTTTGGATGGACATATACATTGTATAATACTCTTAATAATGTGACAAATATACCTTTTCATTATGTGACATCGTCACAAACCTAGAAATAAGCGTGGCACGTAGTCGTAGATTGATGACTGTTAAACGAATATACTGACAGACTGATGTGTGGTTTATTTCTTATGTTCAACCTTTTTTTCAATCTCTAATAAGTTTCGTCGAGACAAGTGTCATCTCATTCTTATTCATGAACTAGAGATTGAAGGACCACAGGCATTTTAGGCGAATATAAATATAATCAGAGTTGCATATAGTTAACTACGCTTCATTATTGTTAAAAATAGCAGTGTTTTTCCTTCTTTCTTTTTTTCGTCTTCACGGGTAGAATATCATACAAGTCATGCTTTACAAAATAAACAATTATGTACAGTTTTCACCGATATTACCCGCGGCTGTGAGCTACGCAGGGCTTCAAATTACGTTTGAAATGCCATCCTCGGATCTTTATAACCAAGTGAATATAAAAGACGTGAAGTAGAAAAAGCGCAATCTAAAATCTATATGCATACCGACTTCCTCAATAATGAACAACAATGGTTTGTTAAACATCTATTATATCAAACGAGAATCCCTGATAATGACCCACAAAATCCGATGAAAGAAAGTTAGAATTACAGAGGGATCGTAAATGGAAATGTCAATAAGAAGATTAATTAAACATCGCCACTCATCTGTAAAATGACTTCTTTCAAGTCTGAGTGCCGACAGAACAGACAGTAAGACCGTCTACTTATTACCAAACTTGATTGGCTTCTTGACAGGGATACAACGTTGGTGGCGCTCAGTCTTCATGTTTCTGAATTTCTTTCTTCTCTTACACTTTAAAGTGAAACTGAATGGCATAGGAACCAAAACTAAATATCACATTCAGTGCCATGCGTACGAGGAGGGGGGGGGGGGGGGTGACTTGGGGCTGCAGCCCCCGGATGTTTAAAGATTTGGACGACCCTCACCAGATATTCGGCAACGATATGCACAAAATGGTCTCCTATAGTATTCGTCCAAGAGGTGCCTGCCCCAATAACTAATAAGTCATTCACTACATGTTCACAACAAAGTGTCAAAATTTTGCTCGCCCGTTTCGCTCACTCGCAAATATTTAGAAACTGCAAACCCCCCGCCCCCCCCCCCTAAATAAAAAATATGCTTGGCTGCCTGTCACCACTGGGAATCTGAATTTTTAAAAACATAATTTTGAAACATGTACAGCTAATATTTTAGATTATAAATAACTTGTTCACATAGATTTTTACTTTAGTGTAACTCCAGTTTATTTCGAGAATGCTGATCTTTAAAAAAAAATGAAAACTGTATGACCGTAATGGACCTGACAGAATCGGTACGTTTGATACTGCACTGACTACATGTTGTTTTTTTTTACTAGAGAAATGATTTGATATTAAAATAAAATTGCCATTATTGCGTGAGTTCAGCTATTTCGAATAGGGCCCATAGGCTAGCAACATTTCCACCTTATTACTGCGGCCGTCATGCCTGGAGCTCTGGGCGGCAAAACCAGCAGGATCCTGCATCTAATGAGACACGCTGCGCATGCCGTAAGCGTGTTATTAGGGCGGGTTTAAAACTTTGGTTTCAAACCGTATCGAGACACTTTTCGCTCTCTGCGGGGCGCACGCCCTCCAGACGCACGTGCGTAACGTGCGCGCCAGATTTCGTTCTTGGCATAGCCACGAGGTATGCAGCCCCCTTTGAAAGTTAATAAAAATATCACTGATTGAAAAAGAGTTCAAAAGAAATGATGAAAAGGAACCGCAAAGTGTGCGCCGAAATGAGTAATAAATTTCACTATTTTTACAACATCTCATGAAGGGGGAAAGAAAGTTATATTTTCAATCAAAATGTGTAATTCGAAACTACTTCTATAGTGTGTGCCGAGAGTAGGCTACGGGGAAAGCAACTTGTACAGGGCATTGTCAAGCGGATTTCGATGTAATGTTATTCGACATTTCAAATAAATGAAAGTACTTTTACCCAGTATCACGAACTAAAGTAATAATGAAATTTGGTTGACTTATTTAATCTTCTACTCCTAATATTTCAAAGAAGAGGGGTAAAGGAGTAAAAAAACCCAAGCACTTTAAACTAATTTAAAATCTCAAGCTTATGCACTAAACGTTAAAAACTAGGGGAAAACCAAAGCAAAACACGCAAGAGATATTTCAAAACAATATAACAAGAGTCTTGTAACTACTTTTACGAATGATAAACAGTATAGTTTATGATGAACTAAAATATAAATATAGAAGAAGATCAGATTGCAGTAGCGCTATACATTTTTTCTTAAGTTTAATTTTTGTTTGCTTTTTTGTGTCGGTTTTTCTATGAACTTATTTATTTTATTTTAACTTTTACGAAACATATCATCAAATTGACGGTTCTTTTTTTAGATCTTCATGAGAAAAAAAAATAAAACCACTCTAAAGACAAAGAAAGTGGGATAAACATTCATTAGCTTTAAGCTTGCCAGATTTTTGTGGTCTTGAATGTAAAGTTGAGTCTTGGTCATGCGATTACATTATGAAAGAAACTGTTTGTAGTGTTGGTTGTATACTGTGAGGGTTTGGAATCATCAAAATGATAAGAAATTGACCCAATGTCGCTGAAAAGCACTTGGACTGCAGACACAAGTGGCACGAGTGTTCGGCCCGAACATTTCTGCTATTTCTTGTCATATTTTGAACTGAGGGTATTTGAGGAGCAATTATTTTCAGGGGACTTTATTTTATTCTATAATGTATAAAGGGAACGAGAAAGCTCACATATTATGTATTTACCTTTCCAAGAACTAAATCTTCTCTTTAACTTTTATTCTCCGGGGTAAAATCGACATTACTGCAGCTTGCCCCCTCTCACCATCCGTGGGACAATTCATGGGATTATGAGCCCAAAGCAACCCCTTACTCAGCCCAGGGAAGTGTAAGAGAGATAGAGTGAGGGAAGTTTTACACCTCTATGCGCCCCCATCAGCTTTGGACACCCCTCTCACACCTCTCCTCGACACCCTTTACACATTTTAGTCTGTTTTTCACGCTCAATTTAATAACAGTGATCCCAAATAATAATCATTATAATAATAGGCCTATATACAATACATGTAGTGCGGGACTTACGCATTTTAATGTCCTGTATATTTTTCCATCTGGTAGTGTTCTATTCATGACATCATTGTTGCATTTTTTAAAACATATGTGTGAAAGTTTTCAGAAGGGAAAAGGGTAAAGTCTGCAAGATAGACTGATAAGTCTCATGAATGTGTGAACTGCCTGCAAATCGCAAAATCTTATGTCGGCAAAAACTTGACAAAGTGAGAAACATTTTAAGTTAAACGCAAATAAACTTACTGTTAAAAGAGAAATTCTTGACAGAGTTATTATTTATTTTCTTCATATTTTTGGAGCAGGTAGTACAGTGGGAGGGAGGAAAATGATTTTAGCAGATTTTTTTAAAGGCCAAGTCCACCCTAACAAAAAGTTGATTTGAATAAATAGAGAAAAATCCAACAAGCATAACACTGAAAATTTCATCAAAATAGGATGTAAAATAAGAAAGTTATGGTATTTTAAAGTTTCGCTTAATTTCACAAAACAGTTGTATGCACATCCTGCTCAGTATGCAAATGAGGGAACCAGTGACGTCACCCACTCACTATTTCTTTTGTATTTTATTACATGAAATACGAAATATTTTAATTTGTCCTTGTTATAATGTGAAACAAGGTTTGATTCCTCTCTGAACATGTGTAATTGCCATTGTTGCAACCTATATACAATTCAATGAGAGCTTTCTAATTGTGAAATCTGGAGAAATTAAAATATTCTATATTTCACATAATAAAATACAAAAGAAATAGTGAGTGGGTGACGTCAATGGTTGCCTCATTTCCATACTGAGCAGGATGTGCATATAACTGTTTTGCGAAATTAAGCGAAAATTTAAAATACCATAACTTTCTTATTTTACATCCTATTTTGATGAAATTTTCAGTGTTATGCTTGTTGGATTTTTCTCTATTTATTAAAATCCATTTATTAAAATCCACTTTTTGTTAGGGTGGACTTGGCCTTTAAAGAGAAGGTTGAGTACTGGGAAAGAAAATATAATTTATGAGCTTTCTCATTCCTTTCATGTCTGTTTGGAAGGTTATCATAGTAGAAACATCCCCTGAAAAGGATTGCCCTCACAAAATTCAAATATAACAGGAAACAGTTGAAATGTTCGGACCAGTGGCGTAGCCAGGATTTTTCAATGGGGGGGGGGGGGGGGCAGACGTGAAGGATACAACCGCGTAGCCAGGATTACATTTTAGGGGGCGGTTGTGAGCACGCGAAGCGTGCTCGGGGTGGGTGCAAATTTAAGAGAACGATAACGGCTTGTAGCAAACAATTTTTTTAGGCGGAAAGTTATAGTTCGACACCCTGACTGCTTTTCAGTTATTTGGACGTAATATTGCACTGTGTGTAACAGGGGTGGGTGCAAGGAGGGGGAAGTTATTTCCCCCTTCCCGGGCGAAGCGCAAAAATTTGACGTTTTAGCAAATTTTGAGAGAAAGATAACGGTCGTTCTTGACAGAGTTATATTTACTTTTCTTCATTTGGTTGGAGCAGGTAATACAGTGCATGGGAGGGAAATGATTTAGCATAATTTTTTTAAAGAGAATGTTGAGTAGCCAGGATTTCATTTCCCGCGCGAAGCGCGAAAGCTCATACAATTTAAAGCCAATTTGAGAGAAAGATTGTGACTCGTAGCACGTAGTGAAGATGATTGGAAACGAATTTTTGTCTAAAGTGAAAAAGATCTTATAGGTTTTTTTCTGTGAGAATGATATCAATAGTAGCATTTAATGATTTACTGTTTTAACAGTCTTACTTGGTTGCATATATATCATATACCTAAGAGAAATAGAGACAAACTGGAAATGGAGTCAAATTATGTTAAGCTAAACAAATACTATTTTTTAGCCTCATGAAGAATTTGTAATAGTAACGCTGTACCAGATTTTGTATTCTTTAAAAACAAATACAAGAGATAAAAGCATTTGAATGAAATCAGCTATGTCTTACTTCTTTCTACAGTTATTACAGTACACCGATTGACAAGCTACCGTGAACAAAATGGTAACGGAGTGAAAGGGTGAGAAAGGCAATTTGATTTTATCATAAACAGAATTTTCAATAGGCTAATAAATAAAAATGTGAGAAACATCACACGAATAGGGAAAATATGAAATGGATGATCTAGAGGGGTTTATTGCTTGTTAAAATTGAGACTTATCAACACTCGAAAAATTTGATGACCCTTTTTTTTTTTTTTTTTTTTTTTGCTTGTCATATTTTTTGGGGGAAGGGTAACTGGAATCCCACTTTGGACAAAAACCTGGATCCGCCCCTCTGAGTATGTGCGGTGATGAAATAATTGACAAATGAAAGATAGGAATGAGGAAGAGAGGAAGAGGACTGATGGTGGTCTTCTTTGGTATCAATGCACAGAACAGTCAAATTATAGGCTACGTCAAATTAAGATCATTCATTATACGACAAACGTCCGACCATTCGAGTTCATTACAGCGACCTAAGAAGAAATCACCTAACAATGGCAGCATTATTACCCCATGCAATACCGCAAGATCCACCGTGGGTACTTATCTTTTTCCCATCCACCCCTCGCTGGGAGGATCAATACAGACCTCCTCCTCGTCAAGCACCGCTCAAATCTTCCCAAAGGAGGCGCCGCCATGAAAGATTCCGTTTCTTTTCCCTTTAAACCGCAGATTGTGGACGTTTTTTATTTCGCGAGAGGGCATCATGATCGTTACCTGATCATGGCGTTGCCCTGCAGGACTCTAACTCCGGACAGACTGGCCGCCGCGCAACATGCACGCTCCGCCTGAGCTCGAGCTCTCGTGCGAGATTCGGTCGGCTTCGTGCAGTCCGAAATATAATCCCAGCAGTCCGACGGACGCGTTCGACGCGCAAACTTTGTGTACGAGTGAATGGGGCTTACGCAATCCTGACTTTCCCCACGGCCGCCTGGCTCTCTTCTTCCTTTTATATCAGTTTGGAAGGCGCTGGGAATATACCAATGCTTTTCTCCCAATCCTCTTTAGAAGACAGTACACCTGCCTGTGAAGAAGGGATATGGTAGAGATCGTGTTTAACAAGATTTGAGAATGAATACTGCATCCAACAGGGTAGGACCCTACAATCCTCATCGATAAAACTGTTTTTCAAAAACATGAAAAAACACAAGAAGACCTATACAATGCGTTTTAAGAAACGTACACACTTTGAAAATATCTTCCAAAATCATAATTTCACAACATCGATGTGGTTTTTTGTTTCTCCTTATATAAATATTGGTGAGGGTCTGTTCCATCGGATGACACTATTTACGCTTGAGTGAGTACCGGCTGCTTCTGTAAACCTCGCAAAAATTGATTTGCGCAAAAATGCCTCAGTCTTGAAATTGATGAAAGTGCTTATCAGGCAGTAACTTCCTGTTCTCTGATAAGTAGTAATAATTGATTTGAACAATCATTTAATCATTAATCCTATATCTGTCCGCACACTCCCACCCCTCGCCCACACACACACTCAAACTCCTTACTAAAACATCACATATTATGTATTTCTGCATGCACACAATTCTAATTTTGACTGGAGCATGTCGAAAGGATGCAAATTGCAATGCATTACAGGAAGATGGACCTAAAATGTTCCATTTTTAAGAAGGAAGATAAAGAAAATAAAATCTGGTTTTGAACAAACAGTATTTGGTTCCTTTCTTTGCCCCATCTCTTCCAACCAGTTGAGGATGCGTCACTGTCAGGATCACTGTATTGCATGATGATATCTTTTACATATACGTGTACTTGTTTAATTGAAGAAATGTTAAAAAATTATTTCGATCAATAAATTTCCCTCTCTTTAAAATACTTATTCGTCATACATAACTTTGTTTATGCGGTCTCTTTACTTTTAAGCGAAATAAGAAATTTGAAGAATAAAATATGTAAATGTTAGGGTCCTCCTTCCGTTAATGCAATCAATCTTTCCAACCGTCTTCACATGTTTCAGGCACCATTGAGTATTGATGCAGATGATTTTTGCTGGAAAGACACCACCTGCAATGGTGATGGCAGTTGTGGGGGGGGGGGGGTGGCGTATCCAGCCATTGGGTAAAGCTGGTGTAGCTTCTTCTTTGAAGGCCCATAAAAAATCAGTACAACTTGCTATGCTCCTGTTTTGGGAGCACCCCCCCCCCCTTAATTAATTTCTGGATACACCACTATGGTTGTGTACTATATAGGTATAGGGTTAAGGATTAAATGATTGTTCAAATCAATTATTGATACTTAATAGAGAACTTACAGTTACTGATTAATACTCACTTTGATCAAATTAAAGACCTAGGTCTTTTTGCGCAAATCAATATCTGCGAGTTTCACAAAAGTAGCCAGTACCCACTCAAGCGTCAGATATTGTCAGTACTAATACTGTCATCCGATGAAACATACCCTCACCCATAATTGTGGAAGAAAATATCATATCGGTATTTTGAAATTTGGTTTTGGAGGATATTTTAAAAGTGTGTACTTTCTTTTGATAGGAGCTGTATATGCGATTCTATAGGGTACAGGGTACATAACTACTATATACAGTACGCTGACTAGGGTAGTGGTCCAGGGTCGGGCATGTTCACTCTGTAATTGTAAATAGAATACATGTATGTAAAACTATAGGTGACGGACAAATAGTATATGTTGGGTCAGTAGTTCTCGGCACTATCATTTTGATCACATCTTCGTTGTTTGGTGTAACTGCGCCTCGTTTGTAGTTTATCCTCGTTCAGTTAGCAACATTGATGACAAGGACATTTTATACGCTACTACAAAAATAAAACAAATCATTGGGGGGGGGGGGGGGAGTGAAGGGTAGAACTATACCTGGATATTGTTTTTTATTGAAACGAAATCTCTCCTTTGCAGACTTATTTCTGATTGGTATTCATTTAGACTAACCTATAAACTCTCCCAATCAAACAATCAAACTCATTCGACCAGAAGAAACCATATTGATAGCGGAACCGTCATGCGTTTTATCGAAATTTGATTTGTGACATTCTCCACGCCAACAAACAGACACTGGAACTATTCTGTAAACCCAGCAGGAATCCAGACTATATATAGGACTACGGTTGGATGAATTCGAATCAATGAGCTTTTTTGAGGTTTCTTTTATTAAGATATCTTGGGATTTCATATGATCTCTTTTCTTTCTCTTCTTTTGAAGAGTATAACACCCCGACTCACACATTCTTCGTGGCTGGTATTAATACGATTTTAGTCCGTCGGAGCCCTCCCATTCTTACGAGATTTTCACAGCAGGGTGGGAGGATGGGAGGAGACTAATTTTAAGATTTATACTCTAAAAACACCCCTAATATTTTAAGGTTTAAGTTATGAAGCCGTTAAAACCAGGGGGGGGGGGGGGTAAGGAAACTGGGGCATCATCATGAATCCCAAAACTTTTAAGAATTGGAATAAAATCTGAAATCCAACATTGATCAATACATGATACATGTTATACGTGCATTATACTGTAGTATCCAAAATACTGTTGTACAAAACCAAATGTGATCAATTTACTGCTTGCAAATATTTTTGAAAAATCGATTGCATATACGGATGTTGTATATCATATCCTGTTAGAATTAAAAGCTACAAGTTGAAAAGATATGGGATAAAGGAACGTCCGTCGACTCTGCCCAACCACTCTCTCTCACAAATTAGGTGTTTTCCCCCCTTAACGAACAGAAATTACAATTTTGTGCGGGATTTCAGTAGCCCTGTACTCGTAGGCCTATACCATACCTACGTCTTTTTCTTTTTTTAATTCTTTTTTTTTGTTTTGTTTTGTTTGTTTTTTTGTATTTTTGTTTTTATTGAAAACAAAACAAACTTAACTACATAATATATTTACAATACATGTTATATCAAAAGGTATGCGTGAATACAGAAAAATACAAAACAACACAGCACAGCACAACACTACACATCACAACATAATGCCAATGCCCCAACTCTTTAAAATAGTGAAGCCTCGTCTTAATGAACATCAAGGATATAGAGAGACAACTATAAGGAATATTTAACTGAATCTTTTTTTAATTCTTGTTTAAGGAAGGTTGAGCTTTGGGAAAGGGGAAGAATGATTTTGGAGATTTCTCATTCCTTTTAAGTCACTTTGGAAGAACGTCATATTAGAAATGCCCCCTGAAAATGTCTGCTCTTTAAATGCCCTCGTATTAGAAATATGACCAAAAAAAAAAGCTGAAGTGTTCGTGCCGCACATTCATGCCACATTGTGTGTGCAGTCCCACATACCCATTTCTGTGTACAATGCATGTGCTTTTCAGGGAGATTGGGTCAATTTTTTATCATTGTGATACATCATTTCTTATGTAGACATGCTCAACCTTTCCCAATTGCTTTGAGACTGTTTCTTTCACAATGTAATCACATGACCAGAACTCTCAACTCTGTCTTTAACATTTTGTTATAATTTTATATTAATGACAAAACCATGTTTTCCATGTGTACCTTCTTAGAAAAACAATTTTAATTATTTTTTTTTCCTTGGGAGAGGGGGGGGGGGGGGCTGGGAGGAGTTCAGGCAGGTGTAGAATCGCGCCTGTATATTGTTTTCATTGGACGAAAACACTCCCAAATTTCTGATGGGTATTCATGTAGATTATACTATAAGCTCCTCCGATCAAACAATCAAACTTATCCCACCAGAATTATATCGATAGTTAAACCGCCATCGAATTTTGATTTCCTACATTCTTCACATCAACAAACATTCTCATGGACAGTTGAAATATTCTACACAGCCCAGCATGAACCCAGACTATCTGGGACTATATGTTTGGTGGGATTGAGGTTTCCTTCAGATGTCTTACAATTTTAAAAGATCACATTCTTTTCTTTCCTTTTTTTTTCTCCCGAGTAACGCCTCGACTCACACAGTCTTCGTGGCTGGTATTAATAAGATTTTAAGTCCGTCGGAACCTTCCCACTCTTACGAGATTTTCACAGCAGGGTGGGAGGATGGGATGACGCTAATTTTAAGATTCCTTTCCGATAAATCTCTCATTCCTATATAACAATTCTCTTCAGTGCATCAACCCACTAATAAAAGCTATATTTTACTTTAACTTTCCTCATCCTTATGGAAATGTCAGTAATTAGCACTGGTAGTCTAGCACCGTTTAATCAGGAAATGGATTGAACAGATACAATGAAAGAAAATAGTGATAACTACATGCATGTATTTGTGTGCATATCCCTGTATGCGTGTGACTGGAGAAAATAAGAATAGTGGATAGTAATACAATGCACAATGAGTAACATTCGGAGTGGTCACAACTCACAAAATAGAATTTGAATTCATTCAGTTGTGGATACACCTTTGAGCATAGAACACATCCCCTGAAAAGTTCGCTCCATAGAATGACTTAAACCAAGAAATTTAAATGATATTCAAAATATTGATTTTTAGGCGTTGGTAGAGCACTGGTCATGTAATCCAGGGTCCCGGGTTCTAATCCCGGTCGGGGCATTGTAATTTTCTCACATTTACTTTCTTTGTGATTATGATATATTCAATAATTTTTGTCTTCGATGTTTTTAGATTTCACTCATAGCAGGCTGTTATCACTGTTAGTTGTAAAATATAGGCGCATGCATCTTGAGTCAAGACTATTGTACTGTAATGCCAACTCATCTGGGCGTTGTGGCATGCGCCTGTAATCCAGCTAACAGTGGAAGTTATAAACTGATTCAGCGGACCCAGGTTCGAGACTGAGTCACGTCTTTCCGATGGTGACGTTAAAGGTCGGTCCCCAGACGTAAATTTTTTTTTTTCATAATGTTTTTATTAGAGATTTCATTGAAAATACATCAATACACATAAATCAATATAAACAAACAAAAAAATCTCAACAAAAGTACATACATAAACCAAAACCAAAAGCACACCCCTACCCCATGAATATTTCCATAATTTGTTATTCTGATTTAATCACAAAAATTTAACGCATTCTTCAAAATGCGATTATTTTTCCACCTAAATGATAACAAAATACAATTCTTTTTCAGTAAACTTAATTCATGAACAATTCATACATTGACTGAATAACAAACAGAATTATATGAAGACACTTATATATATAACAGACGTTAAAATATCTAACCCCCCCCCCCCCCACACACACACACACACCTCATCATCATACACATATACATATCACTCATCATACCCACCGACACACACTATAGACACCTGCACACACACACACACTTACACACTGACTGCCATCAGTCTTGATGAATTAAAAGATAAATGACTTGACACTGGTTGTACATGTAGTTCAATGCTTTCCCATTTTTGTAGATGTTTACCTAACTTTTTATAGCTAACTCCTTTTCCTCATCCCTATATTCCAATATTATTTTTAACAAGTTATCTAGTTTGGGAATTGCGCCCTCTGAACGTGACCGAAATATGATATACTTAATTATAAAAATTAGAGTATTGCAGCACTTAATTCTAAATGAATTTCCCATTATACCAACATGAATAGTTTCCCACTGTACGTTTTGTAGTTCTACTAACCCTAATCTTTTTATCACTCCCTGCCACAAAGGCTTAACATATACACAATCCCAAAATAAATGTGAGTATGACTCATTCATTTGTTTACAAAAAGAGCACTGGTCATTTTCAACAAAGCCAAATCTTTTGTATAAATTGCTCCGTGGAGTAATTTGTACTGAAATTCTTTAACTTTTAATAAAAGCGTTGTGATTCTGGGTCTTACAAAAATATCTTTTATTTCGTTTTTTGAAAACTCAAAATTATTTTGACCATCCCGAATTCGTAAAGTGTATGAATGTTGCAAAGCAGTAATAAAATGATCGTATACCTTTCTAGATGATACATCTCTCAGTAGGATCATATTTCCAAATATCTTTAACGTAATGTTATAGTCTCGAATATCTACTGAGTAGCAGTTGTCTGACCCCCCGTCATATTTTCCGCTCTCTAAAATTATATTACATATTTCCCAAATATTAGCTATATTTTCACTACACAGACCTAAATTCTGAAAGTATGCCAGTGGTCTGATTTGATTCTTATCGAAAATGTGATTAACTAAATAGATATGTTTCTTATACAATTCTTCATGAAAAATCATTTTACTTTTACGAAGATAATTTTTGTTATTAAAAATTATTGGATTATTTTTCCCATCTTGAATATTCCTGCAGCTCTCCATATCTTGCCATGCTTTTAACATTTCTAAATAAAATATTGGTGTTTTAATTGTAAATAGTTTCACATCATAGTTGCAAAGGGAAATAAATCTTCCCCCTAATATCTTAAAGCTATGGTCAAAATACAGTTTCCATCCCATGTTCCTTTCTCCATATAGAAGTCTCTTTAACCACATAAGCCTTTGGGTTTTCACAAATAATTCAAAATCAATCATTCTTAAACCTTCATCATCATAGTCTTGGTAGCAGATTGCTCTTTTTATACGATCTATCCCATTCCATATGAATTCAAAACATAATTTCTTAACTTCAGCTACCACCCATTTCGGAACTACTAAAGCTGAAGAAACATAATTCAGTTTTGACAGAACAAACGTTGTAAGTAGATGAATTTTCCCCATCACGGTCAAATCCCTTTGCTTCCACCATCCCAAAAGTCTTTTTATTTTACTAAATATCTCTTTATAGTTAAGTTCCTCCCTAATGAAAAATACACTCCTAAAATTTTCATTTCTGTCACTGTATTTCCCATAGGAAATGTTTGTGAACCCCCTATGCTTTTTCCTAACCTCATGATATTTGTTTTTTTCAATATTAACTTTTAGACCACTTAATTCAAAAAAAGCCTGGAAAATATTTTTTATTCTCAAAACGGAACTTTCATTGTTAACAAATAAAGTCATGTCATCAGCGTACAAGACTTGTCGAATTTCAAAATCACCAAACTCTACACCTTTGATTATATTATCATTTCTTAATGTGTGTGCCAATATCTCAATTACTAAGAGGAACAGATATGGAGAAAGTGGGTCACCTTGCCTCACCCCTCGCTTAATATCAAAATATCCGGTCGAGAAACCTCCATTCATAACGCAACTACTGATTCCATTACACATTGTTTTAACCCATGAACAAAAAGACGGACCGAAACCAAATAATACTTTTTTTTTTCAATGATCTTTATTAACGATTCCATGAAACAAATTATACAATCAACATATTCTTTTTGAATGGTTTAACAATATAAACAAATAAAATATTTTATCATCACCTATATAATTATCATGCAAAATATTCTTCCTCTGGAAGGAAAATGAAAACTAATAAATGTGCGTTTCTAATGTTGTAACTGAATTGAAATTATTCCATACATGATTATATAAGAATTAAACATAAGTGTGATGATGTATATCCAAACAAAGTGAACATATAATCTTTCGGAATCTATTATTTAAAAAACAAAACAAAAACAAACAAGGACCCCTCCCTACCCACATATGCCCCTACCTACCCCATTCCCCCCGGAACTACCACTGCGTAGAAACCTTCCATCCCTCCCACCCACACTTTTTTTTCCAGTGATCTTTATTTTGATTTCACTCAATAATACATAGATTTTTTTCCTTTTTACAAAATTATTTTCATTGAATTACATAACTTTTTAATTGAATTACATAACAGAATACAATAAAAATCACAACTGAAATATTTCAGTGACTTACATGATCATATGAACAATAGAAGATAAGGCTTGACACACTGAAATGCATTACTAGAAATACAATTAATCATCACTAAAACTATTTCAATGAATTGAACATGTTAAACATCAAAGGAAAGAAGAAAAAAAACAACCTTAAACAATTTTTATAAGAAAAAAAAATTGAGTGATATATTTCTTCTTTACCAAAAACCTACCCCTTTGACCTCCCCTAACCCCCACCCTCCTTTAAAACCCCACCTTCATTTTTTTTTTTATAAGTGTTTTTGTTTATTCCTCCAAATTGAAGTTCTCATATATACATGTACAACATAACATAATAGTAAATATAAAACCAAATACATGCACAAGTTATAAAGCACGTCACAACTCCAAGTAAACATAACATAATGTACATGTAACAAATATAAGCAATATCCCTAACAATAATTATATTCAAACTATTTTTATAACAAAACAAAGCGAAACTAAGAAAGAAGCTGGAGGAACTTTGAAATCCTAAAACTAAAAGGGGGAAATAAATTAAAAAGAATTCAAACTTTCTCCACTTAAACTTACTCCCCCCTTCTCCACCCCACCCCACCCATAACACACACACACACTCAGACACAACACACACTCAGACACACTCCTCTCACAAATGGTAATCTGCTCACAAGAGAACAAAAAAAAAGTACTACTAATAATAAATGGCTGCCCGTGAAAAGGAGTAGAAAAAGGAAGAAAGAAAATTTGATCATACAGAAGCAGCATGATCTTCAACTGACAATTGATAATAAAAAAATAAAAATAAAAAAATAAAAAAATTTAAACTTAACCTGATCCCATTTTTGCATATGTAAGCCCATTTTCCCTATTTTCGTTGCCAATACCTTTTCCTCTTCCTTATAGTCCAAAATCATTTGCCTTATTCGTTCGATTGATGGTACCACACCCTCTGTTCTAGACTTGAAAATAATAAATTTTACAATAAGAATAACTGAATTACAACATTTAATTTTAAAGGAATTTCCTGCCAACCCAACAAATATATCCTCCCAATCCATATTCCCAATTTCATTCAAATCAAAATGTTGTAAAACTTCTTGCCATACCTGTTGAACCTTTCTGCAATACCAAAAAACATGTGAGTATGTTTCTACATGCATTTGACAAAAAGAACATAAGTTATCTGGAACGAATCCGAACTTAAACAAATGTTCTTTAGTATAAAGAGCACCATGCAACAATTTAAATTGAAACTCCCTCTGTTTTCTGATGAGGGTTACTTTCCGGAGTCTAAGAAAAATTTCTTTCAATTCATAATCCAAATAATCAAACTGAGTATGTCCATCTCTTATCTGTAAAGTATCAGCATTTTGAAGTTTTTTAATAAAAAAATTATAAATTCTTCTTGATTTTATATCCACAAATTTAAGATTATAGTCACAGATGTTTAACCTTATTTCCAACCCATGAACATCCCCTTGTAAAAAATTATCAAAATCAACAACCTCTTTCTACTCTCTTGGAATAGCCTAAAATAATTTCATTAATTTTAAACAAACCATCACCTGTAATACCGAGATGCACAAAATGTGCAGCAGGCTTCAAACTACCGTTCTCTACAATGTGATTCACTTGAGTTATACCATGTTCATACAAATCCCTATCAAAGATCATTTTATTTGCAATACATATATGTCTATTATTAAATATAAAAGGATTAATTTGTGTGTTATTAAAACTTCTGCACGATTCCATCTCGTGCCAAGCTTTCAAAATTTCAAAATAAAATTGTGGACCTTTCAAATGTAATTGACCAATATTATAATCACAGAGAAAATATATATCTTCCTCCTACTGCACTATAACAATAATCAAAATAAACTTTCCACCCTGAATTATTATCCCCATATAAAAGCCTTTTCAACCACATTACTCTTTGAGTTTTAACAAATATCTCAAAATTCCACATTCTTAACCCCCCAAATTCATAGTCCAGAAACATAATTTTTCGTTTTATTCTATCTTTTCCGCCCCATATAAACTCAAAAGAGATTTTTTCCACTTCCCCAAAAAACCACCGCGGAACTACAATAAGAGATGAAACATAATTTAATTTTGAAAGTGCATATGTTTTCAATAAATGTATTTTCCCCATAATAGTTAGATCCCTCTCTTTCCACCATCCCAATAGCTTTTTTATTTTACTTAATATCTCTTTATAATTTAGCTCTTCTTTTTTTTAACATCGCGTACAAATTGAACTCCCAAAATTTTAACTTCCTGTACCAATTTTCCAAATAAAGGTACTTTGGGTCTCACAGTATCATTACCCATCCATAGAAAATTTGTTTTGCCTTTATTAACTTTAAGACCACACAATTTTTCAAATTATTCAAAAATAAACTGTAACCTGTCTATAGAATTACCATTTTGAACAAAAATAGTGATATCATCTGCGTATAAGACTTGTCTTATTTCATAATCTCCAAAATCAAAGCCTATAATAATATCATCTCTTCTAATTGCGTTTGCTAATATTTCAATAGCAATTAAAAATAAATATGGTGACAAAGGATCACCCTGCCTAACTCCTCTCTTAATATCAAAATACCCGGTCGAATGCCCTCCATTCATAACACAGCTACTAATGTCTGTGTACAAAATCTTCACCCATTTACGAAAAGAATTTCCAAAGCCAAATAATTCCAACACATGAAAAAAATAATCGTACGAAACAGAATCGAAAGCCTTTTCAAAGTTAACTGCTACCAAAAAACCATTAGTTGTACTTAAGGAATGAAATAAAATATCATCAATCAATCTCACAGCCTCACCAATATTCCTATTTTTTATATAACCCACTTGATCATTATGAATTATTTCTCCCAATATACACACACCCACACACACACACACACACACACACACACACGTTTACATGCCTTTACTTCCGAGGACAACTATTGTTCCTCTATTGTTACTCGTCCTCGGACAGTCGACGGAATAAGGCATAAATTCATTGTTCGACGTTCGAGGACTATTGTCCGCCTTCCGAGGACCATTGTTGTCATGATTTTTTTTTTGTTCTCTGTCCGAAAATGTCCTCGGACATAATGCTAAACAAACGCACACACACACACACACACACACAGCTCTACATGGCTTTACTTCCGAGGACAGGTATTGTTCCTCTATTGTTCCTCGTCCTCGGACAGTCGACGGAATAAAGCACAAATTCATTGTTCGACGTTCGAGGACTATTGTCCGGCTTCCTCTGTCCGAAAATGTCCTCGGACATACAGCTAAACAGACCCACACACACACACACACACATTTGCAGATCAGGAGACATTTGCCATTTGCCAAGGTGTTATCGCAGAATAACTCCTTGGCCTGACGTAGGACTGCTTCGACGTATGTTCCGGCACGTTTACTCCAGGCTCTATGTTGTGAAGATACAGGACTAGGGTTTAGGGTTAGGGTTAGGGTAAGGGTAAGGTATCGGTATAGTATTTGGTCCAGTGTTGGGGTTAAGAATACGGTTGACCATCAAGGAGAAATTGTCGCCGGATGATGTGTCTTATAATCCATCGTCCAACGTATTTGTTTGCCTAAATGGAGCTATATGACTGATCTTTTCTCAGCCATATACAATCGATTACAATAGATGACCATTAGCAGAGACAATGCACCAGTGCTTCTTGCTAAAATAGTCGAATAGAAAAGAGGATTTCCTGTGATGATCTGGTGGTTTGGTAGTCATTGATTTGGGGTGATCAAACAACGTGAGGACAAAACCATCCGATTTTCCAGTTCGTCACAAACGAAGAAGGCTAGAAGATAAAAAAAAAGATTAGAGATCGATATAAGAAAATCGATTACTAGATTAGTGGTGCTGTAGGCGTCAACATTAGGCGCTGTTTGCTTGAATTCATTTTTCCTGTTATTTCTCAAACCTAATACAAATACATTGCTCTTGTTTCAGTCTCTTAAACCAAGTTACATAGATTGTAATATATATTATGTACTTAATTACGTTAAGCATTCCACGAGCAGAGTATAGCCTATTCATGCTATTCGACGAGAAAGAAAGAAAGGAATAAAGAAGACAATTTACCATACATCGAAATGAAATTATCATTACATGACAAATTCAGGTTGTACGACACAGCTCCGGCGACAGTTATTGCTTCGCGGTATTATACTAACCCCAAATCCTAGCTTCAAAACAGGATCTAACCCTAACCCTAAACTTAACCTAATCCCCAACCATAACCCGACTCCTAACCCTCATCCTAAACTTAACCTAATCCCCAACCATAACCCGAATCATAACCCTAACCCTAACCCTAAGCTTAACCTAAACCCCAACCATAACCCGAATCATAACCCTAACTCTAACCCTAAACTTAACCTTAACCCCAGCCATAACCCGAATCATAACCCTAACCCTAACCCTAAGCTTAACCTATACCCCAACCATAACCCGAATCCTAACTTGCCCGGAGCAATTGTCGCTGGTGCAATTGTCGCCGGGGCATAATATCAGGGCACCAAATTGGTTACATCATTTGTACTTACATTAATAATTTCCATTACAATATGACGATAAATGGCTGACATGTTCGGGCCGAACATTCATGAGACATGTCCGTGCAGTCCCATATACCCATTTCTGTGTGCGGTGCATGTGCTTTTCAGCAAGAATGGGTCCATTGTTTTGATGATTTCAAAACCTCAAAGTATACACCAATTCTTATGTAGACATGATCAACCTCTGAGAGTGTCTCTTTCACAATGTTATAAGCCAGTTCGGGGTTAGCGCATGGTACTGAGATTGTACAAATGACCCCAAATATCCACAGATATTTTAGACATGGAGGGTCCCTTTATGTGCACTTCAGAAAAATAACTATGGGAGTGATAGAGGTGCCTCATGAATAGCTTTTGTTTCCCCCTTTAAAAAGAATACTTCCACCTGGATATCATGGAATGCACCATTAGTGCATAATTGAATAATGATTACATGACATTCATGAGCACATATCGAATGTTAGTGTCAGTGGGTTTTAGAATTTGGTACAGATGACCTTTATCTGCTCATGCTCAGATTGCATCCCCGAAGTGGCTTATTGCATGACCACAACTCAACTTTATATTTGATAGCCGTGACAAAATATTTCCACCAACAAAAAATGTATTGTCATCATTTTCGTGTTTCTCTCGCTCTCACTTTTCATCTCTCAATTATCGTCCACCCACATTAAATTCTTCATAACCATTACAACTATTGGGTTTATTGGCATGGTTCTAGACCCACGCATTTTCTTCACACACAGTAGAAACTTTGGATTGAAGTTCATTCTAAAGGAATGTGTGCAAACAAAGAGTGTGAAATGCAATTTTGACAATGAAAAGAGCAAAAAACACGAAAATAATCGTAAATTTAATCAGCCAATGTGGGATTCATGCTTACAAACTATAATTTCAAAAGTATACTACTATTGCTGCTGCTGCTACCCTGCTCTACGTACACTTATGTAACCGACTATATTCCCCCAACAAATTCAAATCTGGCACACCTTATTACAACAACAAAAAAGAGGATTATAATTTGTGTATTAATACCCCCCCCCCCCCCCCCCCCCACCAAATTTCAGATCAAATTCTCATCTAAAAACTTTAAAAAAAAGTAAACACTGTGAAAAGAGTTTGAAATCAGGGCAGTAGTATGGATAAACAGTTTCCTTCTGTTTGGGCATGAATCATGCCAGTCTGCCAGTTCTGAAATTCACAACGTGTTCCCCATTTGTTTGCAAATACGTGCGATGCATGAAGTAAACAGCGTGCATATAGAACTGCACGTCGATCTTGATTGAGGAACTGCACAAACAAGTCATGAAGTGCACTGCTCGCTTTTCGCCCGGTGCTGGCGCGCGACACACTTTGGCATTCGGCTGCCGATCGGCTACCAGAGCTCGCCGCACGCTGCAACTGACGGTCAGTTGCACGCGGCACGCCTCACTAGCTTTTGATTGGTCGAATGTTTTTGGCGGGCTGCCGATGGGTGTACGCTGATTGGTCGAATGTTTAGCGGCGGTAGGTGCAGGTATCACATCATTAGTGCTGTGCGTACGGATCCAAGGGATGGTATAGTAGTAGTAGTAGCACAATTTATATCAAAGATGAGGGAGAAATCTTTTTTTTTCTTCAAGATAACGCAGCATGCTATGGGATCATGAGGAATGCTTATTGAACAGAGGTGATTGCAGAAACATTGAACACCAATGAATAGAACAAGGCTGAACGTTTTATGAATTCTATATCCCCAGAATGATTATTTCAAAGAATTTTCATCTCATTAAATTTTGAAATTAATGTCTTCTGATATGCTTTTTATTATAAGTAAACAAACTGACAAATTAAAAGACAGAGATTGTACAATTCAGTAGAAACTTTTTTTCTTCATATATTTGATAGTGGAAATATTTATTTTTGTTTCTTAATCTAATGAAGATAAAAGCTACTAATCTAAACAGGCCCTAAAAAAAACTCGGATCACTCTGCGTAAATCTGTCGCTAAAACATAAAACAACCACAACAACCCCCTCTCCCCCATCACCCCCCCCCCCCCCCTCATGTCAATCTAAGGTGACGTCAGAGGACGTGTTGAACGTGCTTGGCTCGAGGCCTATCATTACTCTCCACACCTGATCGCCATGAGCGACACATCCGAAACCGTCTCCTTATGAATCAAGTCTTCTGTTGGAGGCTAAATCTCGGGGATTTGTTCTAGTTTTCATATTTTCTTTCCCGTCCTGTACCTCATAAAGACGCAGGTCAATGTCATGTCGGAAGGTGGGCTCTTAACCAGTCACTCAGTGAGCATTGCCCCCGGTCTAGCCCGGTAGGTCACTGTCATCATGCCGATCAACCCACATGGTCGTGGTGTGGTTAGAAAGGCACTCACTGACTAGCTGTATCCCACATCATTTTGATATTAATACTTTCATATTTTCTGTCTTGTAAACATGGTCGTTTTACCTCCATATTGCATCATTAGGGAGAAACGAACTATTAGTCCATGTTAAATACTTATCAGTTTATTTTCTTTTTGCAGAAATCCCAGTAAAATATATCCAGGTATCCAGGAATTGTTTGTTAGATGACGCGTAGTTTCCCGCCAAAAATCATTCACATTTCTCGGTTAAGCTTTCAGGGCATTACGACACGTGGTCCAGTGGTCAATTCCTCACACTTATACCGAATTCCTACTCAGGTTTGAATTTCACACTCTACCAAAAACCCTAACCCTAACCAGTCATGGACCGATCAATAAACCTAACCATATGTTTTTGACGACGAGAAAATGTCGCCGGAGAAAATGTCGGGTCACCCCCGGTCAGATATGACAGCAGCAATATTTTTACAAGTGTCTTCATAATAATTATATACAGGTCACGTTTGACTATCATCTTCTGGAGAATATACGATCATGTTGAGGAGGAGGAGGGTAATGGTGGTATTGGTACGTGTACTCCTATTCTGATAAAAGCTTGCTATCATCTCCTCGACGATAAGTAAACTACGGCACTGATGCTGTTGATGACGAGGGCAAAGATATCGACTGACCCATACGTCATTGTGATGATCTTTTGTCAGAGAACAATCGGTATGTTTGAATCCAGTCCAGACCATACATATTGATGGTATCATTCGTCTTACATCCATCTCTCTCTCTCTCTCTCTCTCAACTCTGACACGCCTCACATTCCCTGAGAAGTTTGGCACCCTATTTCAAAATGACCGCCGGCTTGTCACATTCTTACACGCATGCCAAATGAAAGCTATACGCTAACAAAGTCCTTTCTCACATTAAAAAAATAACAGAACAAATTTTCAGAATAATGTGGAGTTCCTGGCAGTATTTGACGATCAAGGAGACAAAACCCCTCTATTCTATCAATTTTCAATAACATCATCCATGTCATCACTTGGAGTAGTGGCATAGCGTGGGTCCATGGGGGGGGGGGGGGCAATAGCATCATCGGGGCACCGGTCTTACTAGGTGAATGACTAGGGGAATGTTGCGGGAGCTTTTTAAATTCTTTTCTCCTCCTTGATATTCTGTCACTCATGCAGTATGTTACCCCCCCCCCCCCCATCACAACGACACCCATTTCTCCTCTCACATTTCAACCCCACCATTATTGCACGCACCACCATCGCTCCTTTTACTTAATCATGTTAATAGCATCATCATCATCATCATGATTATCATCATCATCATCATAATCATCACCACCATGACCACCGTAACCACTATTACCTCGGATCTCGAACCTCCTCCTCCTCCTCGTCCTCACCATCATCATCATCATCATCATCATCATCACCATCATCATCATCATCATCATCATCATCATCATCATCATCATCTTCTTCTTCTTCTTCTTCTTCTTCTTCTTCTTCTTCTTCTTCTTCTTCTTTATCACCATCGTCGTCATGCGTATCCGGACAAGTACCCCCTGGACAATTACCACCGGGTTCGTTATCGGGGGGGGGGGGGGGTAATTGTCCTCGGGATGGGGGGCTAAAAACTTCTTGGGGAGGGGGTATCGGGGTAATCGTCATTTTATGGGGGGGGGGTAATTTTTCCTTGGGGTAGTTGTCCTGGGGTGATTGTATAATCTACTTCTTCTTCCTCCTCCTCCTCCTCCTTTTCCCATCATCAGCATAACCAGCATAACCACTACAAGCGCCGCCACCAATGTTACGCCATTTTTATTGTCCCATTTTGTTCAAAGCCATGTCTTGCATCGTTAACATGGTCAATATCAATGTATTCTCACCCTCCACCTCGTCCTACTCCTACCCTTCCTCCTTCGCCTCTCCATCCTATATCTTCCTCCCTATCCTCCTCCTCCATCTCCTCTTCTGCATCTTGTTTGTCAAGCATCATCACCTGATCACCATGCGTATCTACCCTGGTAATCATCGGCATCAACATCAGCTAAGATTGGGGTTCAGACACATTAGGAACCTGATCTATACACACATCTGTTCTCCATCTAAACACAATCAAGCTACTGAGCTTGTTATTCCTGCGTGTAAACGATGGAATGTTGGTTTAGTGTTTATGAGGGGTGATGATAGCTTATAACTTCATTTTATGCTGCCTCTCCGTATGAAATGAGAGCGATAACTTGCTTACTCCTTTCCACTATCACTTTGAGGGAAGCAATCAATAAATAAAGTTATCAATAAAATCAATACCGTTTTCATTTTGGGCAGTTACACATTATCATCATCATACAATCATCACTATCACTATCTCCATCATCATCATTATCACCATCGTCATCAACAACAGCATCATCACAATCAACAACACCATCACCACCACCGCCACCACCACCACTACCACCACTACCACCGCCACCACCACCACTACCGCTCTCATTCATCATCATCATCACCTTTACTACCACCACCACCACCACAATAATCATGATAACCACCATCAGTGTAGGTGCTCCGACATATGCTCTGGCAACAATTTGCTCTCGGTTTTAGGTTAGAGTTGGGTTGCAATTGGGTTTAGGGTTAGGTTAAGGGTTAGGTGAGGGTCAGGTAGAGTGTTGGTACAGGGTTAAGTTTAGAATATGATTAGTGTACACAATGGACGCGGAGTAATTGTTGCTTGAGCATGTACAACGTCATCACCACCACAACCACCACCACTACCATCATCACCATTCTTATATCAGTATCATCATCATCATCATCGTAACCTGCACTGGCTGCAGCAGCAGCGAATAATATGCAGCATTTGTTGCTGCAATAAAGACAGTAATCCTATATTGAAATCAATGTACATGCGTTGTCCTGTTATATTTTCTCTGTGGGTTCTATAGAACGTCACCTCGAAATATTATTTTATGACTTCCTTCGTGCAGTGCCTTCTTTTCTTTTCTTTTATGCAAATGTAATGATATGTCAAATTCCAGGTGATTATATCACATTGCAGTTTTGCGAGTGCCAAATTCCCAATCTAAATCCAATTATATTCGCTACCGACCCACCATTCTGTTTTCGACCATGATCATCACCATTTTAACCTCTTGTATAATATTTGCCCGCAAATTATTGGTTATTCCCCAAAGAAGTGAAACGCAGTAAACAAAATACAAATACATGAAATGTCTACATGTTTAAAATGCAGGTTAATGCTTCCAGGCGTTATATTGAAATTGAGCAACCAATCATCCATTGGCGGTGTACAGTCCTCTCGGTATACAACGCAAGGAAACGACTGGAAGTACAAATATATGCCCACGTGGATGGGGTCCGCCGTGAATTACAGATTACAGTTCACACATAAAAGCAACAAAAATGAACATGTAGCCTTTCTAGGCCTTAATTTATATGGACAGGCGTAGAAGTGTTTCTCATGAGTTCTACTGTTAAAAGAATTGTGGTCGCGAGCCATAAGAGAGTTAAGCGATTTTTCATATGACACAGTCATCTGGAAAAACGCAAAAAGGGTTTCTTTTGGAAAAAAGTCACACATGACTGTATTTGATTTCAACGAACATATCAAGGTATTTTCACAGGTAACATGTGACAAATACTGTATGAATATCGATTCAAAGTAATAGCATACCGGTATAGTAAAAAGAGAAAAGAGACATATTTCTGTATTGCCAAGGGGGTACTAGCCTAGTACGCCCTTGGTATTGCTGACACTTGTGAACGGCAAGTCTCTGTCGAGCTCGAGTATCATTTCAATAGTGATTTTTGTTTCCTCATTGTCTAAATTACTTATTTCATGTCTTAACAAAAATATCAAATAACAAGAAATAAAGTAAGAACGCCGAGTGAAAAAGGAAAGAGGATTGGACGAGAAACTAGGAATTAATGTTTTTTTGCCTAATATTGGTAGATTAGGTTATGATGAGGTTGAGTAAATACACTACAAACATCACGAAAAAAGAACAGAAGAAGGGGAGGTCAAACCACGACGGAAGTATGAGAAAATGTTGAATCGCAGGTCTTTCATTTCAATCAGCAATTTATCATCGTGGGAAGAAGCAATCGATTGCTGTGCAAGGTACTGGTTTGATCTTGAACTTGATTATGATGAAGCAGGGGCGGATTCAGGATTTGTTTAAGGGGGGGGGGCATAATTCCGAGAAAAAAATCTGACACCCCCCCCTAAAAAAAATGAAAGGGCGTCATTCATGTGCCTCTTGGGGAGGAACTTTAAAAGGGGCACATGTTGAGGGTTGTACACTTCGGGATGCCATGCCACTTGGGTTTCAAAGACGGGGGGGGGGGGGGGGGCGGGGGTGGCAGGGGCCAGTTGTGTCCCCCTAAAATCATCCATTGTGATGAAATAAATGTGGAGGGGTAATGGCATGATAGGAACATAGGTGTCTCAGGCAGGGGCTGAGGGGGCTGCACTACAGAGAATATTCAGGCAGCCATCGCCTCATAGACGAAGTGGTGCGTTTTGATGACGAATATAGATTTTTAGTATATAATTTTCTTTTTAAATGGAAACAAGAAAGTTGATTTTCGGGAATTAGATTAGACGCTACCACCCCCCCCCCCCTGCAATTTGTGCCCAGGTTAGGGGAGGGAGAGTGAAGATTGAAGATAGGGAGGTGTAGAGATGACTTTATGTGTAAGTTGTGAATAAACAATTTGACGAACAGCAAAGATGACAAGACAGACGAACTATTTTGGCAACATCCACCATAATCTTGTGCCTCCCACTTCTATCTCGCATTTCTACCATTTTTATGCCCCGACATTTTGCTCTGGCTATAATTAATCGCTCCGGGTTTTAGTTAGAGTTTTAGGGTTAGGGTTATGTATAGCGTTTGGTGGAGGGTTTAGTAGGATATACGTTGGCGGAGCATGTGTCTCACATCCCATCTCAGTTTTCATGTTGTCCTGCATGCTCTTCATTCAACGCTATCTGCTTCTTTCCAGCTCTCACGACAAGGGCAGCGAGTCATGCCTTCGACTACCGTCGAGATCTATTGGACGATTTAGCTGATGACCTCGTTGAATGATGTAGCATGGATGAAACATGAAGAAGGACTGGGGGTGGGGTACAGGGTGACGAAGAGAAGGGGTCAGAAAAGGAAAGGGTCACAAGAGTCGTGGGAACAGACTTAAAATCGTCCTAACATCTGGGGCTCCCAGAGAAACCCCTTACCTAATGGCTCGTCAGTAAGGATTAATATTGGAATACAATGCTTAAAGCTACATTCTGCAAAAAACGAAGCTGTTGTTGTACGACACAAGCTCCTGCTGTTCTGAGACAATAATTCATCGGCGGTCAATAACCTATACTAACCGAATTCCTAACTTCAACGTTAAACCAGCAGACACTTTACTTAAATATTACCCGAACACTAAACCTAGCCTAAAAGTAAAACCAAATTGCAACCCTAACCCAAATAATAATAATCCCAAACCTAAAATGTTTGACGAAATAATGCCCGGAGTAACTGTCGCCGGAGCAACCTCATGGGGTCGTGGTCTACATGGTGTAGTGGACACGTTACCGAACTGTGAAGCAAATGATTCGCGGTTCGAGTCCAAGCGGCATTTATGTCGTTCGGAATCGGAATTCGGAAAGAAAACTTAAATGTACACTGCAAAAACCAGGGTGTTAATTTAACACCATCTCGGTATCCATATTGGGCTACACCAGATAAGTGTCAAAACAACACCAGTTAGTGTTAAAACAACACCAGTTTGATATTGGTCTACACCAGATAAGTGTCAAAACAACACCAGTTAGTGTTAAAACAACGCCAGTTTGATTCGAAACTGGTGTTGTTTTAACACTTATCTGGTGTAGCCCAATATAGATACCGAGATGTGTTAAATTAACACCCTGGTTTTTGCAGTGTATGTATTAAATTAAATTGAATTAAATAAATTAATTAATTAAATTGAATTAAATAAATTTATTTAATTAATTAATAATAATTAATAATAAATTAATTAATTAAATTAAATAAATAAACAAATGCGTAGACCTACCTGGTAGGATTTGGTAGTATTTATTGAATTCATTTCAGCGCCCTGAGAAGAACTTCGCTAAGACAGGGTAATGGGAGTAGGATATTTTTAATGTTTTTTTAATGGAAAAGGTTTATATATAGATAGATGTTCCTGTCTTTTAAAATGTGTATGTAAACGGACACCGCATCTCTCTATTATGCCACCCAATCCTCAAGCTATAAGCATAACCACTCTGCTTGTCAATAGCTGAATGTACCTTGAATCAATGATCTAAAAAGCAGAATTCTAAGAGCTTTTCGAGATTACGTTCTCCACATCTGCAATTGTTTGCATAATTCTATTTCCAGGCATGCGTCATCAAAAACCAAAGAGTCTCATTTTCATAATCATTTATATCCGAGTTGATGACAAAATATTCTTGGCATTTTGTACCTTGTGATTTGGTTTGATTTGAATTATTGGTTTCTGCATCATATTTTCAACTTACATTTTTCGGGCATGGTACAGATCACATACATAGTACATAATTGTATATGTTGAATGCATAATTAAATACAAAATTGAATACATAACTGAATACATAATTGAATACATAATTGAATACAAAATTGAATACATAATTGAATACAAAATTGAATACAACATTGAATACAACATTGAATACAGAATTAAATACACAATTGAATCATTATTGAATTCATAACATATTTAAATACATAACTGAACACATAATTAAATACATACTGAATGTATAATTATGCATAATGTACGAAATTTAATGAACGTCAATAATAGACGGATGAGAGCTTCATCATAAGCAGTTGACCAAGGAGTGACGTGCCTGCAGCCCTCAGCTATAATGAATGATAACTAACTCCTCATACAGAGCGTCCCTAAAAAAAGTTAACAGTCGGAAAAAGTATACCTAACTAAACATTTCAAAATATTTCCAGGATGTTTCTCTATTTGTATGTATGACCCAGAGTCTCTTTTAAGTTGAGAGTGGTGTGAACTGTGTAAAGGCTGAGAAATTGTCATTGTGAAGTCTGCACTTTGCACCCTTTTCACATAAAATACTTTTGCTCACACAAGCGTAAAACATTTGCAGGTTTTTTGCTGTCATTTGAAAGAAGAGACTCTGGGCTATCCATAAATATAGAAATTTCCTGAAAATGTTTTGAATTGTTTAGCTGGGAAAACGTTTTCCGACTGTTAACTCTTTTTTTTTTTAAAGGCATTGTATAGTAGGATAAGTTTCAATATGGGGTTTTTTTTTCTTAGTGATTTGGTAAGTCGGAGATTCCGGAATTTTGTGGGGAAATGAAAATGCACATTATTTTTGTTGTAAAGGGGGAGGGGGCACTGTTTGGTGCTCTGCAAAATTTGGGGCTTCGTGTCCCCTGCCCCCTCTCTCTGCCCCTAATATGCTAGTGCTTTTCAGCCGAATGTAAATGACTTTTGGCAAGTGTTTATACATTAGTATACATTTTGCTGGTCCTAACAACTAATATTTACCACGATTTAGAATACTTTCGTGCTACAGAGGTACGCAGACCCCACCACATCGCCATCAAACCCTGCGCTCTTTGTCCTTTCTCCAAATCCTTTCTACGCTTCTATCCACTTACAAAACGGCGATGAAAGCTCTATTCACTTAACATTCCAAAGCTATAACACGCTTAATTCATATTAGATTTTTATCAAAATTTACTTGGCCTGCCCACCAGGGGATTCTAACCGAATAAAGACCTGCATTCCTCTTTCAAACCTTAGTAATAGA
Organism: Heliocidaris erythrogramma; assembly: GCA_025617745.1. Classification (NCBI taxonomy): domain Eukaryota; kingdom Metazoa; phylum Echinodermata; class Echinoidea; order Camarodonta; family Echinometridae; genus Heliocidaris; species Heliocidaris erythrogramma. Next base: position 33,122,334 of record CM046865.1, on the reverse strand, counting down.
ATCATAAATTGAATCAGAGCGGCAGATTTACCACACGAGCCGAATCTTTGGACCTGTAGGACGCGCTTGTTGTATTTTGTAACTCCTTCAGTTGGAGATTTGTTTTGCTATAATAGATCTTAAAATTACAACTACAAATGACTTCATCAGAATCATCAGATCTAAGAAGTGAATCTTTTTACATTTTTTTACTTTCTAAGCTTATGAAAAACAAAATGTTGAGCAGTCCTGTCAAGCTAACTCCACTTGAACGACGAAACATTGCGTCCACGCAATGGCAATTTGTCCCTTCCCCTTTTTGATTCGAAGGCCAGTGTTATTATGACTATCCTTGGTAATTGCAAAACAAACAAGCAAACAAACGACAAACAAAAAACAAACAAAACAAACAAAGAAGAAGAAGAAGAAGAAGAAGAAGAAGCGTGTTTCACCTGTGAGCTTGAAAGATGAACGAACATCAAACACTTTAACAAGTTTGCACCCCTCCCCTCACGCTCTTTCTCCTCCTATTTTCAATTTTTGAAGAGTGAGTACACGTAAACGTTACGAAGTATTTATGGCTGTACTGTGCATCTAATAAGTTATTGTTACTTAAATCATCGACCTACTCTAGTAGGTCCATGCTTAAATGTTTGGATTATTTTATGACCGAAATCATTTCATAATCCGTCAGTGGATTTAATAAAACTCATATATTGATTTATAATATTTAACAACGACTGGACACGTCAGTTGTCATGGTTGTCATGTCTTTCTTAACTGAGCCTAAGTAGTTTGATGAACTCTCAAAACTATATGATGCTTTTTTTTCTCAAAGTCTAATACATACCTAATACATACATATAATTACTTTTCATCGGATTTTAATACTAATTACCGTCTATACTATAATGATATATTACGAAATTATTAATATGCAACAACGTTTTCTTGAACAAACACAAAACAAAACGAAACAAACAAATCATTCATTACAAGGATACCAAATACTTTGTACATGATTATGTTTATACATGTTATTTATTTTTGTTGCTATTATGAGTTTATATTCATGATTTTTTTTAATACTATTGTTTCTTATTATTGTTAACAGGGCATCATGGAAGACCACCACTATTGGTGATAATGAGTCGCCCTGTCTAAATATCAGAAATAAATAAATAAAATGGTTGTGACGTTCAAGTCGAAGATACCAACTGAACTTCGGATGTCCTAGTTCATTGGCAGAATACAAAGCCTTCTTGTCGCTTTCAATCAGGGTCTCATAAAAGATGTAGTCCATCGTGGTGGTTTCAACAAACAATATTTGCTATAAAATGACGCATCACCAGAGAGTTTTTTGTTTTATTCGACTTGGGGAATTATCAGGATTCAAGAAGTAGATAGAGAGAGTGAGGGTGAGAGAGAAAGAGAGAGAGAGAGAGAGAGAGAGGGAGAGGGAGGGAGAGAGAGGGAGGGTGTAGATGGGGTGGGCAGTGACGTAGTTAAGGGGTCACATCCCCTCCCCATCTAATGGAGAAGAAAAGAAAAGGAAGAGGGGGGGGGGTAGATGATACCAAGGAGTTATCTGTGATAACTCCTTGATGATACGACCCCTTTGACTTGGTAATAAGATGACTTGTGTGAAAGCAGAAAAATAAGAAAATAGGATGTGAAATTTAAAAGAGACATGGAATAAGAAAGTTATATATCGATGTTTGGAAAATGAGATCAGCTTAGTCGATTATGATAATGACATATTGGCTTTCAACTCCCCCATGCTCCCGTTTGTCGTAAACTAAAATGTCATTAATTTGCGGTTTTCCTAAGCGCCGTTTCCCTCGGGGCAGTAATCAAATATATTATATATAGCATATTGTTATAGGTCATCATAAATGAAAAAATCTTACTGAGTAATACATTTTTAGTCATTTTGTGTCTTGGAGTGAATGGGAAAGTTGGCTGCCGCTACATCACAGTGACCGTACAGATACGGCCAATTTGAAGTTCCCATATGTATAGTGAGTACAACTTAAAGACCTCAGCCTGACCCAAAACAACCATATATTGACGTAAAGCTTAGTAAACAAAGAATATAATTACCCTGGGTATTCATAAATTTTCGTCTCCGTTTATCCATAAAAAATAAAAAAGATAATTTTTTTGGTCCGCCCCCTCCCTATTGCGTAACAAGAGAGGAAACTGCAGGGGTAGCGTTCCTCAGAGACGGGGCCCTCGTCAGAAAAACCACCGGGGCTCAACATTCGGGACGCTGTTACTCATTCCACAGGAAACGGAATCTCATGAAGTTGGGTTCAATTTGTCCAGAAAATATATAGCTCCCCGTGGATGAATAAAGTGTATATTTCAAAATTCGGTCAGGCTGAGGTCTTTAAAACTAGATGAATTTTCGACCGTCGGAATTTATGCCTCCGCCATCACCAGATTGGAAATGTATGACCTCTATGACCTTTGAACTTTGACCTTGAGACACTAAAATCTAATCCGTTCATCGTCCCTCACATATGCATACATGGGCAAAATTAGAAGCTGATCCATCAAACAGCTCTGAAGTTATTGCAAGAACGAACCATATTTATGTACATGATGACATCTCTGACCTTTGACCTTTGACCTTGAGACTCCAAAATCTAATCAGTCCATCCTCCCTCCCATATGCATACATGGGCCAAGTTACAAACTGATCCATAAAACAGTTTTGAAGTTGTCGTGAGAACGAAAAGGGGACGGACGGACGTACGGACGACCCGAAAACATAATGTCTCCGGCTACCACCTACGGGGGGCGGAGGCATAAAAAAATCATAACTTTCATACTGCTTGTCCGAGTTAGTTCAAACTTTCACCAGTCTGCTTCTTTGATTTTCCTCTTTCTTTCAGAACAACAAGCCAGTTGCCTTGTTGGTTTGCATTTCATCTGCCGAGGTAGGTCGGTGCCCCCTCCCGCCACGTCTAGACCCACTATACGCCACTGTGGGTGGGGAGGGGTATGACTATGAAATACAGTCGTAAGGTCGTTATTTGGAGCTATTTCTTCTAATTCAAATATATTCGTACTCGGAGTAGTAAAATGCAATGCTTCAATAAACCAAACAGAGAATGCTTTCATTGATTTGTAAAGATCGAATAAATATCCAGGTGCCCTACTCATTTTCGTCTCCCAATAAATTCAGTAATCTCTATGGATGTGTGGTTCGACCACCTCGTAGGATGCAGGTACGCAGTGAAGGACGCTTATATTTCTCGACGCCATTAACTTTCGTCATAAATCCACGAGATTGTTTTCTTTTCAGAGTCGGATAAGAAAACAGAATGCTCGATTGTAAACAGTTTAACCATGAGAAAGGCAATTAAGAAAGACGAGATGAGATATTGGAAGTAGACCTCAAGGCAGGCGGGTTTGGAGCGAACAAGGAGGCGAGTGGCCTTGTCTCTGAATACCATCATCAACTTTGGGGCAAACTTCCCCAAAATGTAAATTTTACAGAAGTTACCTTTTTAACTTTTGAAATTACGGTTATGGTATAGGCCTACTTGTCCCAGTCCTGGTTACCAAAGGTGTCATTTGCCTGACGCATGATTGCGTTTATAGCGAGTAGTGTGCCCAAAACGACATTTTACCGTCACAACATGCGTTAATTTTTGCCAAATGGAAAGGAGAACACAAAAAAGAGATTGAGAGAGATGGAGAGAGAGAGAGAGAGAGAGGGTGAATGTGTGTACATGTATACGCATTCAAACCGATGACATCGTAGAGAACAATGGGTCATCGGTAGTGATTCAATATGTCATCGGTTGTCAAAAATCGGTGAGGTTTATTCCGTCAATGAATTTTGTGACGCAATTCAATAGTGGAGTCATTGGTTGAAATTCGAACAATAGAAAACATAGAGGTGTGTGTGTGTGTGTGTGTGAGAGAGAGAGAGAGAGAGAGAGAGAGAGAGAGAGCGATCGAGATTGAGTCACGGTGGTCCCACGCGACTTGACGTATTCTGAAATCCAAAACTTACTCTCGCTTTATGTTGTTGATAGTCTTGTGTGTCTCGGAGAATTCTACCCGGTATCTCTTCTTTCCTTTCAAACATCGGCCCACGAGCTGTAAATAAACTAAGCATATCTTCCAAAGATCATATTGCCATATCTATTTATGTTTACGTCATTCACAAGCAGACAACATGCGCCAGATCTAGAATAAAGCGTTTGCCCTCGAAACCGAAACGCTATTACCGCTGCAGCGCTCTTACTTCAAGTGAGATCTCATATCACATCAACTCGGCATGGATATGAAGTAAAACACTGGTTGAACATTCTGTTTCATTTGGAAGGCTAACAGTAAGTGGCTTATGGATTTTAATAGGAAATGATCAAAGAAAGGCAAGACATTCCGCGTGTTCTGGAACTGGAATGTTTAAATCGTGCAGCGGGGATGCTGCTTAGCGCAGTTTGATCGTGAAAAATCGCGCCAAGTCTTCGACAACCCGCTAAGCACGCGTAATGACGCGCTTCAGCCAGGCGACAGAAAACAAAAAGAAACCCTGTATTTTTATGCCTCCGCCCACCGTAGGTGGTGCCGGAGGCATTATGTTTTCGGGTCGTCCGTCCGTCCGTCCGTCCCCTTTTCGTTCTCGCGATAACTTCAAAACCGTTTTGCGGATCAGTTTGTAACTCGGCCCATGTATGCATATGGGAGGCACGATGAACTGATTAGATTTTGGGGTCTCAAGGTCAAAGGTCGAAGGTCATAGAGGTCATTATATACATAAAAATGGTTCGTTCTCGCGATAACTTCAAAACTGTTTGGCAGATCAGTATGTAACTTGGCCAATGTATGCATATGGGAGGGACGATGAACTGATTAGATTTTGGGGTCTCAAGGTCAAAAGTCAAAGGTCATAGAGGTCATTATATACATAAAAATGGTTCGTTCTTGTGATAACTTAGGAACCGTTTGGCGGATCAACTTCTAACTTGGCCCATGTATTCTCATGGGAGGGACGATGAACTGATTAGATTTTGGCGTCTCAAGGTCAAAGGACAAAGGTCACAGAGGTAATTATGTACATAAAAATGGTTATTTCTCGCAATAACTGAAGAACTGTTTGACAGATCAACCTCTAACTTGGCCCACGTATGCATATGTGAGGGAGGATGAACTGATTAGATTTTAGGGGATCTCAAGGTCAAAGTTCAAAGGTCATAGAGGTCATTATATACATAAAAATTGTTCGTGATGTATGGAGTCTAGGCCTACCTATTTTAGAAATTTCAAGAAGACAGTGGTCTATTTGCTATAAAATATCTATTTCCTTGGTGTATTTGATGATTGTAAGTCATCAATGGTAATTAAGTTTTTTATTTGAAAATAAAATGAAATAAATTTTCTGTCTCCTGTGCTTTTGAAGTGAAAAGATTTGTAATTTTGATGGACCAATCCTTTTTAAAGTCTACATGTATGCCATACATTGCCAATCTGGTGATGGCGGAGGCATAAATTCTGACCGCGCGTGGTCGGAGATTCATCTAGTTAAAACAGTACCTGGGGTGGAATCGAATGCTGAAGACTCAGTGCAATGCAAAATAATGAAATGGTAATCATTGATAAGAGTCGAGATGAAAACATAATAGTGTTGCGTACATTATGATTATTAGCCTCTGAATCGGGTTATCATTTCAATGACCATATTCATAACAGAGACTGTCAATTTGACAGAGTAATATATCGGCAGAAGAAAGGAATGTAAGGGGTGGTTAAATGGGAAGCAGAGGAAGGTGAGAGGATGAGAGGCTAAGAGAAGAAGGAGGAGAGATGGAAATAGAGAGATAGAGAGAAAGATAAAGATGAAGAGAAAAGAAAATATAGAGAGAATGAGGAGAGAGATGGAGAGGGAGACAGAGTGAGAAGAGATGGAGAAAGACAGATAGAGAGAGAGAGAGATATATATATAGATAGATAGATAGATAGATAGATAGATAGAGAGAGAGAGAGGGAGAGAGAGAGAGAGGGGTCTATTCCATATGTAACCAACCGGCAGAATTGACACTTTTATTACTTTCAACTGGATTCTGTTATGATTATGGAAAGAAAAAAAGATAACAAATTCGTCAGTTATTGAAATTTCCCAGCACGATGAATCATGAGACCACGTCGAGTATAAAGCTACCGAGCAAAGTCATTGAAGAAACTGATCACTAGTGTATTTAGAGGGGGCATAGGGGCGGCCCTCTCCCGAACAAATTTCAAACCAAGACAAAAAGAAATTATACCTGACATTTCAATTAAGTGAAATATTATTCAACTTACATGTTAAAACCTTATAATTGTTGACATTTTCTCCAAAATGTATGCTCGGCTGAAAAAGGCGACTTCGCATTACAGTAATGGTTGTGCAGTCAAACCCACATACCATGTGGGTATTTTTCATTTCAAGAATACCTTTTTTCTTTTATGAAAAGTTCTTCTTCAGCTCTTCTTAAGTTGGAACTGTGTTTTATTTTAATGATGGTTCCACCAGGTCCGTGAAATCCATTGAAAATAAATAAATAGAAAATAAAACGGTAGTTTTGCTCGAATACTTTTCTGTTTATTTCCCCCTAAATCATCTGGATCTCGATGATGAGACACGTTTTATGACGTCCAAAAGGACCAAATTGAAGCCAGTTGCAGAAATCACACACCGGGTGGTAAGGTTGTTGGACGCACAACTTTGTTTTGCCCATTACCTTCAAAACCCTGCCATAATGTTGCATAAAAAACACGAAATTTTAATGGACGTGATGATAAATGAAATACAGAAGAAAATGTCGCGTAATGGCGCCTGCAAGGCCACTCTGGACACAAGAACAGAGATACACATTCTTTTACTCCGAACGCAGTGGCAATTATAGTGTGAGGTAAGCCACTGAGGGGCACTGGCATCAAGGGGGTGGGGTGGGGAGATTTCACTAGTTGGATGAAATGTGAATTATCAAGGCTACCCATTAGGGGGGGGGGGCATGTTGAAGGGGGTCCTCTCGTCTTTTCACAGTCCTCTTCCCATTTCCTTTTCTCCCTCTCCCTTTCTCTCTATCTCTTCCCCTCTCTTGTCCTTTTCTTTTATTCTCTTTTCTGCCATTTGATGGGGGCGGGGTCACGGGGCATGTGCCCAAAATTAAATTATGCCACTGCTTGAATGTAACAAAAAGAGAGTCACAGCACATCATAATGTTGCATATCACTTTATTCATTTCATAAAACATAAGTAGAGATAACCTCTATGAAATCCTGACATATTATATTTTACACTATAGTAGACACTGATTCAGTCAAATCAATGAACATAAAAATAATTCAGTTAGACAGAAATACAAACAGAAGCACAGGTTCCACATATCCCATTTTCTTTTACATCAAATAACGACACTTAGACAGAACATGATCATCACTGGTTATCATGGTTATAAGGAGTTGCACCTCATACACACACATATATATAGTAAAGGGATATTTAACTTCCAAATTTAATTTAGTCATTCATTGATGATTACGTCCCAAAACTTTTCCTAGTCTTGCTAATACTCTTAGATGAGATTATCACGCACCTTATATTTTAGCTTTCACTTTTGCTAATGATCTGAGAATGTGCCTCTTACAAGCAAACACATGAAGTGTTTTTTTAATCTTTAGGTAACTTATGCATGATGTGAACAGACCAAGTACACATAACACCTAAAATAGTTATAGTTTGTTTGTACTGTAGAAAGCTCAAGCAATATGTGAACATATGTGTTTAGTACAGTCATGATAATTGTAGTCAGTCAGATAACTACAAACACATATAATACTTAACACAAAAACAACAACATATACAAATAAAATACTCCATGTCAGAGAAAATACATAATAGTTATAGAAAAGGATATTTCAATATCATTATGATAATATATTGTTTATCTCAAAGAGACAACCATTTCAATAATATACTAATATTGCTCTTGCAATAATATAAGGTATCTGAAATGAATATTGATAATAATGATAATTCAAACAACAAAAAATAGTGAGATCTACAGTTCAAAATAATTATTTGAATTGCTTACTGTATTTTGACATAAAATGTTACTTCTTTACATGAGAGACCAGCTGAACAAACAGACTGAACAAATCTGGACATTTTGGCTTTGTCTGTGTATGATTTTCAGAATCTATATATTCTGAAATAATATTATTTGCGACTTAAATTTCTCTTGAAATGTAAGGACAAAAGGGTTGAAGGCATTTGCTTTTTTAAAACCTGTCCAAATAAGAGCAGGCATTAGCCTGTTGTACAAACATTCATTTGCACAACAGAGATACATATGTATAACAAGCTACATAGCCATATTTATGAGTTATTACCTGCATGATGGCTGCAGATATGATGGTATATATCATACAGGAAAAGTTCTATAAGATACTTATTTCTTTACTCGGGTTCAAACTGGCAAGCTACTGATCCATGAAATTAAAAACAGGGCCAAGACAATCAGGAAGCTTTATAGGTCTCACAAATATGTCAAAACTTTCCAATCTCTCATAAATTGGTGACTTTGAAATACCTAAAATTTGACTCCCGAATGAGAAGGGCAGAATTCCAATTTCCAATCTGATTTATGTCGCTTCTAAATTGTAGAGGAATTGAACTGCTTCAAGAGATCAAGTGAATGAATAAATATTATTGGAGGAGAAAAAAATTTAGCCTATTTCTGAAAGAGTCAACTGTTACTTATTGTTTCTCAGGAGATGGGTATAAATCTTTCTAAAAAGTGGCTGCTTATTTTAATAGTTCTTAATAGACAATGATGGATAATCATTGCATTCTCTTCTCTGCCTCCCTCCCCTAAACACCACCAATCATATTGTAGTGAAATAATTTTTTAAAATCTAGAATGCGATCACATTTACATAACATGCCATCTACTTGCACAAATTTAAATAGAACAATATTAAAATGGCATTAATAAAACTGGCTCCAATATTAGCCCGGGTTCTAGGTAGGCTACTGATTTCAGTGCTCATAGCATTCAAGGAATTCCTTGCAGTCAGTACCCATTAACACCTGGGTGGAGAGAGGCAAGTGCAGATTAATATCTTACCAAAGGACACACTATATTTTTATTTCTTTAACAATCCTGTTCACTAATGACTGAGTACCTGCCTTGAAGGTATATCGCTTTTGCAAAATTCTTCAAACATCATGAAGTGTGGTATGGATCAGCATTACACACAAGAATAACATGTATGAAATTCCTATGTTCATATGTTCAGTAGTAGTTAGTAATCAACTATTTGATGCCGATTATGAGGCATCAAGTGCAGCACTTGTACTATTTTGAAATCGGTGATTCCATAGCGAAATCAATCTTACAAAACGTTTTTGTTTTCATACCAGAATCATCGATTTCATTTATATAAATTGCAAGCGTTACAATTGGCGCCCAGTAGCCACATACTATTTGGTGATCCACCTTAAATTCCATTAGAAATTTAACATTCGATAATCAGTGAAAAGTAAGTTTCCAGTTTCTATATTCGGAGGGGAGTCTTAAATGGTATTTTCTTATACACACCATTGTATTTATACGATTTCATATTGTTTTTAGCCTGCTTCAGGAATACAGTACCTTGAATATTTTTTGAATTTCTATAATGCAACTTGGTCACATGCCCATATAAACCTTCTTGCTAATACCAGAGCATTCCTCATAAAATACGGTCTTAACATGTATGTTTGGAGTTACAGCCCTCTGCACCTCCCAATTATCCAAAGAGGAATTGGCATTATAAAGACATTGTACATTTCCTCACTTTCTATACAGACAAATTGTCCCCTTCAACACACTTTTCCTCTCTGTAATTCTATTTACAAATTTCTTCATGATTCATAGATGATGTGGCAGGTCATCTGATTCAATTTATTCAATTTTCATCTGAGAGCTACATGTACAAAGATGCTTTACATAGTACAGGCCTTCCCATATAATCTCACCTTGTTTAGGACTGTAGCTACTAATGTACCTTAAAACCAACAATATTTGTGGGCATGAAGCTTTTAGCTAATTTAACGAGTGGTGCTTGAGATGTGTGAACGTTTCATGCTGCAAAATGACTGAATTAAAGCATGACTAGTGTTAAAGTTTTGCAATTTGCAAAAGTTCTTGTAGCGATAAAAGGGGTCCATCAATGAACAATTTTTATGTCACAAAAGTTTCTGGTTTTTGAGTAGATTTGCATTTGGTCTGCATAAAGCTTTGAACCAAAATACATATATTCACTTCTTTGACTTGAACTGCAAGACTACAGCCCAAGAGACCGACGTCCCAAGAGACCGACATGTCAGTCTTGTGGGCCTTCTGAAAAGTTGTGAGAATTAAGGCCCGTGAGACCGACATGTCAGTCTCACGGGGCCTTCTGACAACTTTTCTAAAAGTTTATCAGACCAACACTGTTGGTCTTGTGATATTTGTTATTGAAATTGTCGGTCTCGTGGGCTGTCAGGATACTGGGATGACCCCGAACTGCAAGAGAGATAAAACTGAAGCGTAATCCCTAACATTATTTGAGGTGCAATTTCTTTCTTTGTTACAACATCCTATTTCCTGTTCCCGATTCTAGCTTCATATGTTTTACGAACACAACCTTAGTCTAATCATACTCCACGCTGAAATATTATCTGGATGCAGAGGATTTCCATCATACTTTCTCTTTCCTGAGTGCTTCAATGAAGGCTTCCAATTTCTCTTGAATGTGTCTCACCTTCTCTGTAAGATTGAAATAAGAATGAAGAAAAAGAAAGAGAGAAAAAAAAATTGTTATTTTATAATATTTCACATTCTATGTATTCAATTAACTCTACAACATTCAGAAAAACATTCAAATTGTGGTGTTCTATCACTTAAAGGGCAAACTAACCTTTGTAAGAAGTTGAGCTTGTGTGAAAACAGACAAATTTGTAAAATCAGCACTGATTTTCTTATTTACTATATAAATCTATATACCTACCTATTATGCCTGTAGTCTTGACTACGGGACCCCTTCGAGAATTATCACACATGTGTCACAATATTGTGCGCACCCCCCGTAATCCTATTGTCCCCTTCGCCACTCACGCGCGTCAATACGCTACGGCCATCTTCCTCTTTTGCGAGCAACCCCAAGAAGAAACATGTTGCTTGCAAGGAGCGGGGAAGGAGGGAGGGTCATAGGTAGGTATATAGATTTATATAGTAAATAAGAAAATCAGTGCTGATTTTACAAATTTACTGCAATAAATCATATATACCTACCTATTATGCCAGACCAGCGCCAACTCAAAGACCGGGAGGCATGTTTCGAGCGGAAGGAAATAGGATTACACCAAAGACTACAAAGAAGACACAGCGGCCTTCAAGGTGGCTGACGCAAACAAAGCTTCACCTGCGGGAATATCCCTAAGGTAGCAAGAAATGAAGGAATTGGGCGAACGCCAATAAGCGGCCTTCAAAATATCAACAAGCGCCACACCTTGAAACAGAGCCCAAGAAGTGCTGACACTACGAGTATCATGAGCACGAGGCTTACTGTCGGATAAAAGAGCCTCTGTGCCAGCGGCCCTAATAGCTTCAACGATCCATCTAGAAATGGAATCAAGAGAGGCAGGAGAAAAAGGCTCTCTAGTGATCAGGAACAACTGATCATCCTTACGATAAGACTTAGTCTTATCAATATACCATTTGAGAGCCCTAACAGGACACCAAACTTTGTCCTCACGCACCGAAGAAAAGTCAGAAAGCGGACAAAGAAAAATCTCAACAGGACCGGAGGTAGCTGTCTGATTCTTGGCAACGAAAGAAGCCCTAGGAATCAACCTAACACCTTTTCTCTCCCAGCGAACATGACCAGGAGTAAGACAGAGAGCATGAAGAGTACTGCGCCTCTGCCCAGAGGCAATAGCTACCAAAAAGAGCGTCTTAACCGTAAGATGATGAAGCGAAGCTTCACCTAACGGTTCAAAAGGAGGTTTCGCCAAGGCCTCCAGGACCTTAGGCAGACTCCAAGACGGCACTAACTTAGAAAACGAAGGTCGTTTCAGAAAGAACGAACGAATCAAACCACTTAGCAGCGGGGAATTGGAAATCCCCGAACCATCCGAAAAACCCGAATGAATGGCCCCGATCGCCGAACGGTAGCCTCGGATAGTAGAAATAGATCTCCCTTTGTCAAATAACGAGATTAAGAAATTCGCAATTGAACCAATAGGAGCCTTAGAAGGGGTTTGATTTCTCTCTTTGCACCAAAGGAAAAAGACCGAGAGACGGGAATTGTAAATTTCCCTAGTAGAGACCCTACGACTGGACATTAAAAAGTCCGCGGCTCTATCAGAGAGACCCGACTGTCTTGCAGATTCCCTGACAGGGGCCAAGCAGTCAAATGAAGAGACTCCGGATTGTGGTGAAGAATCCCCGATAGGGGCTGTAACACCAGATCCGCTCTTAACGGGAGAACTAACGGTTGAGCCCTTAGAAGGCTCATAAGTTCCGGAAACCAATTCCTCCTGGGCCAAAAGGGAGCTATTACAAGCACCCTCGCCCGATCTTCCCTGATTTTCCGCAAGGCACGCGGAATCAGTTGGAAGGGAGGAAAGGCGAATCCCTGAAGGTTCTCCCAGCTGAGGGAGAAAGCATCGAGAGCCCATGCTCCCTGATCGCGAACACGGGAGCAATACTTCGGCAGCTGGTGATTTAGCACCGACGCAAATAGATCCACTTCCAGTGGACCTAGGCAACTGCGAATGCGGCAAAATACCTCCGGATGGAGCATCCATTCCGATGGAAGATACCTGCCCCAGGACAGAAAATCCGCAATGAGGTTTTCCCGACCGGGGATGAAAGAGGCCACGGGTGTGATTGCCATGCGACGACACCACCTCCACAGCTGAGCTGCTAGGGCATTCAAGGCAACCGAACGAGTGCCTCCCTGCCGCTTGATATATGCCGCCACAGTAACGTTGTCCGTGAGAATCAGAACCGAACGACTGAGAAGTCGACTTCTGAAATGGAGCAAGGTCAACAGAACTGCCATAAACTCCAGGACATTGATATGAGGAAGAGTCCCAAGATGAGACCAATCCCCCGCAACCGTGCTGCCGTTGCAGTGTCCTCCCCACCCCAACCGAGAGGCGTCCGTCGAAACCGATATCGACGGAAGAGGGACAGAGAAGGACCTGCCTCGCGCGAGAAACACCTCGCTCGTCCAACAAGCGAGAAGAGACTTGATCTTTACTGGTACTGGAATCCAGACCAGAAGAGAGTCTTTTCCCGGCTTGAAGAACCTAAGGAGATGTCTCTGAAAGGGTCTCATGAGGAGCCGGCAGTCCTCTAAAACATCGACTAGACTGGCTAGATAACCTAGAAACTGAAGCCACTGTCTGGCCGAGACTCTTCTGGCCAGCAAGAGCTTGCGAGCCGCAGAGACAATGGTGAGAATCCTGTCTCGACTGGGCCGAGCTAACTGATTCCTTATGTCTAACACCGCCCCCAGAAAAACTGGGCTGCGAGTGGGGACTAACTCTGACTTTTCCCAATTTATTAGGAAACCTAAGTCTTGAGTAAGAGAGACGAGCAAACGAGTCTCGTCCAACAAACGATCGCGCGACTCCGCAAGGAGAAGCCAATCGTCCAGGTAACAAAACAACCGCAGGCCGCGACGCCTCAGAAAGGCCGCTAGCACCGCTACAACTTGAGTAAAAACCCGAGGGGCCGGGCGCAGCCCGAAGGGAAGAGCCCGAAAACGATAAGTCTCCGAGAGGAAGGAGAACCCCAGAAGATCGCGAGATGCGCGATGAATGGGAATGTGAAAGTACGCGTCCTTGAGATCTATCGAGACCGCGTAGTCTTCCCTTTTGATCAACGGAAGAATGGAGGCAAGAGTCTCCATCCGAAAATGAACCGGAGGAATAAATTTGTTTATCCTCTTTAGGTTCAGTATCAAAAGAAGTTTTCCCGAGCACTTGGGAATAACAAATATTGGAGAAAGGGAAAGAGACGGCCTGTCTCTTACCCTTTCTATAGCCCTCTTTTCCAAAAGAGACTCGATCTCCTTCGAAGCATGAGACCGAGACAGGGCAGACATGGGAGGTGACCGAATTCTTATAGCCCCTCCGGGGAGCGAGGCGCAAAGATCTATGAAGAATCCGTCTCGCACGACGGAGAGAACAAACACGTCCCCGGAGATGGCCTCCCAAGCGGGGAGAAACGCATGAAGTCGGCCACCTACCACATTCGGTCGAACAAGCGCTCGGGGAAAAACATCAAAATCCAGGCTTGGCCTTCTGCGAAGCCATCGCCTTACCACGAGAACCTCTCGAAAAGCCCCTGCCACGACTCCCTCTCCCACGAGACGGAGCTGGCTGAGGCTCAGGAGGCGGGACCCTAGACACGCGACTGCGTTGACCCGAAACGGGACCAGCAGGTCTACGCCGAACAGGGGCCCGCGTTGGCTTAGAGCTAGTGTGAAACTGCTTAGTCATATCCGAGATCTGCTTTCGCGCATCGATCTCTCTTTGAAACACCGTAGCGAATTTACCACCAAAAAGCGAAGGACCCCGAGACGGAACATCTCGGAGAAGTTGAGCAATGCCCGACTCTCTAACACCCAGTGCTGAGAGAGCCGAGGTCCTGCGACGGAACGTAGCCGAAGCAGCTGCTGTGGAAAGCTGCGACCACTGCAGACAAAAAAGAGTATGCAGCAAGTCGTCAATAATCAGCTTGTCACCATCGGTAACATTCAACTCCTCCGCCCTGGACCTAAGGTCGGAGAGAAGCCCTTGAAAAGCCGCCAAACGCATCCCTGACCTAATGTGGTTTTCAATATTAGACCAAATCTTATCCTCCGCCCTGAACGCAGCGGAGGTAAGCGGATTAGTCGCCCGCAAGCGACGACCAACCTCTAAAATCTCAGGAGAAAGAATCTTAGCCTTGAAAAAGCTGTCTTGGTCCTGAGAACAAAAGGCAAAGGCCTTACCCCTGACCGCATTAGATCGCTTAACCAACAGCGCGGCCTCAATGCGGTCATACTCCAGCTTGAAAACCTCCTCAAGAGCAATACCCTCAGAGGAGACCTGCTGCTTGAAATTCCAACGCGAAATCGAACCCTGCGCGCGGGTTGACTGAACTTCAGGGAGATATTTGGACAACAAAGCAATCGCTTCCACTCCACAGAGATTGAGCGATTGAGACTCCGCCTGCCCAAGCGATTCGGGAACCGAAGCTTGAGAGGACGCATCCAAATCTGGTTCCACCCGAGTGAAATGAGACAAAGGAACGCTAACAAAGGCCTCCGCAGGCGGGTCCCCGCATGGTTCACCAAAAGTCTCCTCGCCCGGCGGAGCCCCGAGGGCCGCGGGAATAGGAGGCACATGCGAATCAGTCTCAGACAAAGAGGAATCAATCACAAAAGGCTGATTAGACTCAAAGCGAGATCCCTGAATAGGGACAGAAGTCAGGGTTGAAGAAGCCGGTACAAAGGACCAACCCTGATTCTGAGCAAAAGCCCGCATCATACTGAACATGTCAGCTTGAGAGGAGCTAGCCGGGTCAGCCAGGCCAGACGGGCAAGAGGCCGGCAAAGCCTTGCCGCTTTTCGCCTTCTTCTTGGCCTTTTTCTTGGCTGGCTCGACAAGAGTCGTAGCCGAAACCCTTTTCTTAGAACGCTTAATCGGATTCGTTCGGATCCCCGAAGCCTCTTCGGAAACACGAACCGATCCCTCCGCGGAGGGACGTTCACTTCCCATAAAGGGATTGGAGCGCTCATGGCGTAAGCCTAGAGAATCGCCCAAATCACCCATATTGTCTAGGCAAGAAGATGCCATAGCCATGGGTTGGGAGCTAAAAGCTCCCAGTGCGTGGGCAGACCGAGATGACTCGGTATGTGCCCGATGACTACTAAAGGCATGTGAACCCACTATTGGCCCGCTCGAAAGCAGCAATAGGGGAGCACTAGTAGTCACGCACTCAGGTGAAAACACCTGTTGCTCCGAAGAGCGTCCATAATTGTTAGCTCGAGCATTCCCATCAGCTGGCAACTGAGACAGCCCAGAAAGTATTCGTTCCCCCATATGGCGTTTGCCGGGGGCTAGGGTTTGAGAACCCAGACCAACATGGACTAAGCCCGTGGGTTGCCCTGCAGTAGTGGGGCGCGTCTCCCCTAACGGATCAGAGCGAGTGAACGCTACCGTACGGGAAACAACAGCCCCCCCCCTCTGGTCTCAGCGACCGGGGGATTGGATTCGAGATATCCAAACCACTAGAATCTGACGCCACCCACCCCGAAACCACAGGCTTCGGAGTTGACAATCCCGATTCAGTTAACGCCAACCGTCCCGAAGCCGCAAGCTCCGAAACTGGCAAACTCTGCAAGGGAACACCACTAGGCAACTTACCTTTAGCCCTCCTCCCTCCCCCGCGTACCGCTGTACTCGGGGGAGTTCTGGAAGGCCGAGTCGTCTTGCTAGACAACTCTTCGGAAGAAGCAGGTCTCCTTGACCCAGCTGCTTCTTCTTCCGAATTCATACCACTGCAATAAAACAGACAATAAAGTATACTTTTCAAATTAAGAAATACTTCAACTGAATGCAGTAAATAAAACTAAAGTTTATTTGGGAGATACGCACTAAAGAAATTTTCACAGCCTAAAAACCGTAAGAACAAACACCGAACCCGAAGGCTCGGTGACAAACGGAAACACCCGCAAACACGGAAATATCTACGTGGGGCTGACCGTGAAAGAGAAAAATAAATGCCAAGAAAGGGAATCAAAAAATCCCTTGCAATCGGCAAGAGTGACTAATAAAACACAAAGTACTATAATCTAAACGAATATAGGTACCTAAAAGTGCTTTAACTATGTGAAAAAGCGCACCAAAAAGATACTATACGACCTGATTTCAGGAGCGCTGTGACTATACGTCCTAACTCGTCGGGGGCGAGCAAGAAAGAGGAAGACGGCCGTAGCGTATTGACGCGCGTGAGTGGCGAAGGGGACAATAGGATTACGGGGGGTGCGCACAATATTGTGACACATGTGTGATAATTCTCGAAGGGGTCCCGTAGTCAAGACTACAGGCATAATAGGTAGGTATATATGATTTATTGCAGTAAATCAGGGAACATATTGGACAAAAAACTAAGATAGTAATAAATATGTGAAATCTGAGATCAACCTATGAGTATCTAAAGTTGGTAGATTGATGATTGCACTGTGATATTTTGGGGAACAACTCTCCAATTTGTTGTACACTAAAATATCATCAAATTCTGGTTCTCCTCTAAGTGCCTTTTCCCTTCAAAACAACACCCCAAATATATTATGGATAGCATATTGATATAGGTCCTCCAAAAACAAAATAAACAAGGGCAATGCAAAGCATAGCATCCCGGGTACAAATGGCCTATATATGTCAGAACAAGTTAACTCCCATTAGACTATACTATTGTATTACTAGGCAGGGAAGTTACTAATACCTGAGGATTGGATGTACAGAAAGTTTACTACTTTATGGAATGACCCATGAGAAGATCTGAAAATAAACTTTCTCATGTACATAATTAGCTATTTCGCATATTTAATGAACTGTGAACTTTGACCTTTGACCTACAAAGATCGAACTTAGGCTATATCTTCATACCATGTACCTTCTTAACAAATTTCATTAAAATCTATCAAAAGGAATCACATTTTCGGCACAATGAACATGGCAAACAAAGAAGCGAACAAAGAAGCGGACAAAATATACAGCTCCTCATTGTACCTTACACAATTGCTCTGGTAGACAAAAGAGCACCCCTTCATTGCTATTATGTAAAAATATGTAGAGCAGGTGTCACATGCATATTCAGCTGTTCTACTTATTTTACATAATAGCAATGAAGGGATGTTCTTTTGTCTCCCAGAGCAATTGTGGAGGGTACAATGAGGAGCTGTATATTTTTTCCGCTCTCTTTGTCATAGTGTTCATAGTGCGGATACATACATTAATTAGCTATTTTTGCATATTCAATGAGCTATGACCTTTGGCCTTTGACCTACATACTCCAAAATCAAACTTGGGCTGTATTTTGATACCATCTACCTTCATACTAAATCTCATTAAAATCCGTCACACATTACTAAAGTTATGAAATGGAAATCACATTTTCGCATACATAATTAGCTATTATATATTTAATGAGCTATGACATACTCGAAGATTGAACTTAGGCTATATCTTCATACCATGTACCTTCTTACCAAATTTCATTAAAATCCATCAAACATTAATAAAGTTATTAAACGGAAATCACATTTTCGGATTTTCGCATATTTAATGAGCTATGAACAAGGGTTCACACGAGCCCAAAACAAATAGCTGTAACTACAAGCCTAGTGATCATTGTGATTGACCCGGAAGTTTAACATGAAAAGCGAGGTCATCCTTAACCACAAGCTTGCGAAACTTAAAGTTTATTCCCTTCACATGGGCAGAGACTGCAAGGGAGGACCCCCCCCCCCCCCCTGCTCGTGGTTTTGGCCTTAACCACAAGAACTACAAGTAAACATAAAGTTTCGAAATCATGAGTCCATTCATATGGTCTGAAACTACAAGTTAACTTAAAGTTTTGAAACAAGAAGCGAAACTTAAAGTTAGCTCCTATCATGTGAACATAACTATTGTTAATTGTATATGTTCCCTTTGAACATTCCAATGAAATAAGAGGAGTAAGAGGAGGGTGAAATGAAATGTGAACTGCTTGTTTTATCTATAATCCTACACATTTTTATATGACATAGGTTGGTCACATGATCACACATCACTGTTTCAGTCTCACTTTGAATTTTAATGACTGGTAAGATAGAAAGATTGATGTTTGAGACTTCTTTAACTGAAAGCAACAAGTCACATGCTCCTTCCAATTACCCCCCCCCCCATTCTGTTTTATTCCTTCCCTTTTATAGATAGCCCTACAAACCTGTTATATGAAGTCTGTTTACTTTCTCTACAGGGAGTATGAAGATAAAGAGCTTTTGTATTCTGGTAAGTTCTACCAGGGATACTTTTGCTGAAAGACATCATTCAAATCCTTGGGGAATTTGCAATGATTGCCTCTCAAATATTAATCTCCTCTCCCAAGAAAAACATTCCTAACTATTCAATATCATCAACAATGAAAAGGAAAAGAGAGCAAGACAACAATTTATAAAGCTTGAGTCACATTAATGACATACCCTCTTGCAAGGAAACAACTACATGCAAAGTAAAAATTCATTTTATTACACAGGAGCTCTTTTTAGTCTGGTTCTGATCCCTAACTATTCAACATCATCAGTAATGAATAGGAGAATAGGGCAACACAACAATTTAAATAACAAGATTCAATTTCTGTACCGCCTATATTTAGTAGTTACTTCTTGTAAAAGAATTTTCTGAAAAACCTGGACTAAAAAAACTATTCCAAAGCTAGTGTAGAGGTGATTTAGTGGATAAGTTCTGGGCAAGGTGAATATCATTTGTGAGCTTTCTCATTCCTTTTATGCCAGTTTGAAGACCATCATAGTAGAAATGTCCCTCCATGAAAAGGCTTGCTCTTTAAATGCCCTCATATTCCAAATATGACAAATAGCTGAAGTATTAGGGCCTAACATTCATGCCACATGTGTATGCAATCCTATATACCTATTTCTGTGAGCAGTGCATGTGCTTTTCAGCGAGTTTGGGTCAATTTCTTATCATTTTGATGATTCCTAAACCTCACAGTATATACAAATTTATATGCAGACATAATCAACCTTTTTAAAATGCTTCCTGACAGTTCTTTCAGAATATAATCACATGACCAGAACTCAACTTTATCTTTAATAATATATGACATAGCTATTTTTTAAAATTTCAATAGAAAAAAGTGTGAGCTGCAGCTGTAGGTCTTCTAGTAGGTTACCAATAAGTTTTTTTTCCTGATCATACCAAGCATTACAGAACTATAAAAACAACATTTCTGTGAACTTTTCAATGGGTTGATGTTGAGCTGATGTTTTTAATAAAATGTTTCAAGGGTCAATTAGATTGATTCCTAATAGCTTGGTGATTCTTTCATAAACCTGTAAGCTGACAATGGGGATCTAAAATAAATGCTTCAGTGAATATATCTCACATCAAAATCTGGTAAGACATTAATTGACACACACAAAGAGATATTCATGTAAACAAGCACAAAAGAGAAGAGAGAGTGTAAAACAAAAGAGAAAGCAAGAGGGAGGGGATAGAGAAAGAGAGAGAGAGAGAGATAAGGGGAGGGAGAGAGAGAGATAAGGAGAGAGAGAGAGAAAGAGATAAGGAGAGAGAGAGAGATAAGGAGAGAGAGAGAGAGAGAGAGAGAGAGTGAGAGATAAGTAGAGAAAGAGAGAGAAAGAGAGAGACAGACATGAGAGCTCTTAGGGTAGCTTCTTGAAGATTCAGTTGTTATCAACAATGGATCTTATCAATTGTAAAATACTCAAAGAAAATTGTATTGAATACAGCAGTCTAATCTCATGATGAGGGAGGTGTTGTGATTTGGGCATCTATGCAAGAGATCTTGTCATGAAAATTAGATTCTCACAAAATCTAAGAAAAATTACAATCAATTTTCAGTTAGGTAATATTCATATAATGTCTAATGTAATTTTAGCAAAACAAACATGAATTTTAGAAATAAACCTGTATGATCCTGCTGCACTAAAGGTAAATACTTAATTCATATTTTAATCTTCTGACTTACTTTATTCATTTCAAATACCGGTATCTAGATTCTTATCTTATAATCTTGTATACAAACAGCAAAATATACTCTCAAGAATCCCCTTTGTTTTTACTCACAATTAAGCCTGAGTCATATCGAATATTTCATAAACCGGGATTCGACGGCTTTGATTCAATCGAATACCGGTTAATCGATAAATGATGGGCGGTGAAAACAGAGTTGCACACAGTTGCACGCAGTGCATGCACCATGCACCGGTGACCGGTCCGCTGGCATCGCGGGCATATGTTGTATGGGCTCTCGCTGCTCGAAATTAACGATAGCCCGCTAGCCAATGGCTAGTAAAAATCACAGCGGACGAGCCAAAATCTTAAGTTTCTAGTCCGTTTGTCTAGCCAAAATGTCACTAGTGTCGCACGAAGCGATGCTCATTGTCGACACACCCGACAATGATTCAAATTCAAAGAATTAATAATCTTACTTTGTCTTTGGAGAGCTGAATGGAACACGTTTGTTCGATGCCAAAAAAAAAACAATACGAAATAAACTTTTCGTCGCTCAATATAGACTCGACTTCATTCAGCTTCAGAGATCATTCAGAAGTAATTGCCAATTTGATGAGAGTGTGATATTAGTTATTGCGAATTAAGTAGGAACACTCGTACTCATGCCCGTATTTATCATGTTCAATTATACAATTGTCAAATTGACAATGCAGAGAGAGTGCAAGAAAATTATCGTAAACTTCAGTTCGTAACGACAAAACGATTTTTCCATAGAGAAAGCACAGGTACAGCGCGAAGTCCTGCGCGAGCGAATTAGCGAAAGTTAGCCAACAGTTTGAACTTTGAAGTCGCCTTCACGTTCTCTGCTAGTATATATGCTGTATGTTACGGAGTTTCTTTTTTTATTTGATTTTTTCATGGTGGCTACGGTAGTCAAAAATCTGGCGGACTACAAATCGATGCACCGAATTTGCCAAAACGTATTCGGGATTCGATGTCTTCGATCGAACACCGGCTAACCAATCGATTCGACTCAGGCTTACTCACAATATCATTGTACAGGACAATTCCATTCTCATTTTTATTCATATCTGATCTATAAAACTCCCCCCCCCCCAAATTGAATGATTTTCCTACATATTTGTGTATGAGCTAGGAAATAAAAAGCATCCAAGAGCAGAAACCGCCATGCTAATTAACAATGAAATCAGGACAGCATGCATTCATACTAAAAGGGATCTGAGAGCAACTGACCCTCAAATTATGAAAATAATTACACAAGTTATAGGAAGGCTCCTTGTTATTTTTTGTTGAACAATATCTTCCAATTGACCCCTTACATAACAGATGGTTGGTGTGGATTATTCTCTCTAAACGTATAAATCTACAATGAAATCAATCAATCGTAAGAAGAGAAGAAAGAAACGGAAGAAGAGCAACAGAAATTATTTCAAATGGAGACAGTAATTCCTAACTTGAAGTGTGCACCTGTGATCACATGGAGTGCTATCAAAAGCTTTGAGATGCATTATAGGTACAATACCAAACAGATGATACTTAATCCTCCCTAGTGCTCTGCGGATATCAAATCAAACAATTAATGGCATTTTTATCTAAATTGCAGAGAGGGAGATGAATTTCAAAACAGTTTTGTTGTAGTTAGATTTAATTTGCCTTAATTCAGTCCCTTGATGATTCTCAACTTGTTTACCTGCCACTGTGGTGGGTAGGGAAGTCTAATCCACATTCATTTCCATTCAATCAAATATATTTTCCCACAAATTAATGAGTATGCATTTTCCATTTTATTTTCGTTGATCTACAGTGATGAGATGTTTATATGATTCATTGTTGGTAGAGATCCCAGATAGGGCCTTTTTAAAATATATTCATTTTGAGACACCAAATGAAGGTAAAACATCATACTAAAATGAACGTATCAACAGCTTTCCTCATGAAGAATGCATGCATCACTTCGTGGTGACAACAAGACTTAGATCACAATAATGGTTCAGTATTAATGGAGCTGTGTCAGACTGAGCTTAGACAGCAGTGTACCTGAAATCAACCACCTCAGAATAAAGATGGATATGATTGGTGATAGCATAAAGAGTTTACTGCTTGTTTCTACCAAAGTGCATGCCTGGAAATAAATGGTTAAACCCAGAAAGCATGGACCTACTAGAGTAGGTCCATGCAGAAAGTAACAGTATTTTAAAATCCAGGAGAAACATGTCTGCCGGATGACTCTGCAGCCATGATTGCTCAAGAGCAACTCCGCCTTTTGTATACAGGCTAGTAGCTGTTAGAATGACATGAAGGACATTGCATTGTTGAATGGAACAATTCATTTCTAGATGATGTGTTTTTATGATGATAGTAGCTTCCTGTCTGTTCTTCTTCCTGTCAATTTAAATCACAGCTAAATTTATACCAATAATCATTTACGGCAAATACATCTTGTAAGTTAGGATGTTCAATTTTATTGGTACCCAAAATGTGTACTAAAAATTTGTAAAAGTTGGTCATAAAAAGAAGAGTTTGGGGAAAAGAATCTACAAAGACAGAAACCAGAACATGTTGAGAAAAAGAAAAGAAACTGAGACTACCAAATCATGCTAAATAATCTGGGTCACATGGCCTTTACACACTTTAAAAATTGAGATAACTGAAAACTGAACTTTTCAGATATACCCAATGCAACATTGTTAATGGTTTTGCTCTTTAAAAACAGTCAAACACAAGAATTATTGTTTCAACCTAGCCCTCACAATTAGCGCTAGTTTTGTTCGATATTGGCAGAATTTTCTTTTCCACCATCACGATATCCATGAAAAATTTAGGCCTATATTCTATCTTTCAGATGTACAAGATAAGAGATAATATAGTAGGAGATAATATAGCCCTATATCTTCCATTTCTGTGTGACCCAGGTCACAACCCAATATTACCATCAAGTGAGAATTATATGGACAATGTTAGTGGTGAAGAAGAGAAAGAGATGAGGAGCTGGTAAGACTCTATCACCATGAATCATACAAAATACTGAGAGCAGAGAGATTTTCAAACAATACAGGCCATTCACCCCTTCCCCATGCTACAATGATAACACTAAAAGTCAGTTGATATTTGTTTGGAGAACACTGCAGGAGCTAGGGGTTTCACTTTTAATGATGTTTTCATAGGAAGTTTATGTATCATCTTTATTACGCTCCTCTAATAAGGGTGGGAGAGGATAGATAGACAGAGTGAGAGAGAGAGTGAGAGAGAGAGAGAGAGAGAGGGGAGGGAAAGAAAGAGAGGGGGAGAGAAAGAAAGAGATTGGAAGGGAGAGAGTGACATAAAGAAATATAAATACAGACAGAGACAGAGAGAGAGAGAGAGAGAGCTGGATATATACAGAGACAGACTGAGAGAGAGGACAGAGTCTTCTCTTGCATTTCATCCACATTATATAGCCAGTGCCTGCCTCATCCGCCTCATCCCCCTCCCCCCCCCCCCCAATAAAAGAGTTACATGTCAGGTTTTCAGATGGTTCATAATTCTGAACATGTAATAGAACCCTACTACATTTTTTTTAAATTAAGAACCTTGGGAATAATGAACCCTATTCCATTTTCAGAATGATGAACCCTTTTTCATTTTCGGAAATACAAACACTATTTTCATTTTCAGAATTACAAACCCTATTTCATTTTCAGAATTATCAACCCTCTCAGTAATGCCACAAATGTTCAGAATTATGAAGCCCCTTGGTTTGGGAATTTTGTGCTTTAGAATTACGAACCTTTGGATATAACAAACCTTCCAAAAACAAACCTTTGCAAAAAGAGTACCCCTCAATATCTGGACCCTCAGCTACATCACTGTCCAAGATAATTTATTAGGGACACTGGTGGTGTGACAGAAAAAATGACATGAACTTGGCAGGTGCTTTAGCTATCTTCCCAGAAAGCATTACCTTCAAACCTTCAAAGTGCAGTATTTAGGAAAATATTCAGGACTGTGTTTTCTGTGAGGAGAGTGGGTATATTAAAAATAGGAAAATTCATGGCATGTTACTCTTACCAAAAGCACAAATATCACTGAAAGAGATACATAAAACTTTCATCAAAATCGGATAGAAAGAGATCAAGATACATATGGAAATTTCAAATATTCTCCAGGTTTTCTGTCTTGTGAAACTTTGCATAGCTCTCTTACAAGATTGTTTGTTTCTTACCTTCTATCCATCTCATCCTTTGCCTTCCTCTTCTCCTTTTACCCTGCACTTTTCCTGATTTTGAATGATTTTAAATGGAATTGATATGATAGAAATCTTGACATTTTCAGCTACCATCAACTATTTGTCATCTCTCAGTATGTATTCTCTCTGGAGAATAGCATTCAAATCAAGATTAGTGAATAGGATTTCCGAGAGGACTGAATCTCAATACATGAATTTGATCACACCTTAGATTTTATCTAACATGTTATGTCCAAGGAGAAAGCAGTATCAGTAACGGTCTTGTTCACACTTGAGAGGTAATCAGCTCAAAATCTCCAGCTCTATCTCCAGTGTGTTCACATTGGTAGTGTATCCATATACCATTACTGTTCATCGATATCTTTGATAATTGAGAATTAGCATTGAATGGATGTTAGAGGCATCATGGATTTGGAATGCATAGTAACACACTGAAACTCCAGGCCCAGGATAGAAGTGGGGACCATGACATTTAGATGTGGCAAAATACTGATAAATGGCACTGAACTTATAAATGCTCTTCATATGCAATATTTAACGCATATGTCATTATGTTCATGAAATAAGAAATACAAAATTTCTCTGGAGAATGGAAACACACTGCTATGTATTAGCTTCATGAATGCAGTGATCATACTATTAATCACATTTTTACGACTTGAAAACTTTCGCGATTATAAACCACTTCCAAAATTTCCAAATATTTCATGGGCGTGAAAGTTTCTGGTTTTATACATTATAAGCTGTTATTTTTGTAAAGTCCACAAGCCTTTTATTTTTTGTATTTTGCAAATTGTTGGAGGGTTACAAATCTAATAGCTCAAAAATGTCTACGTCACTGCCATCTGCGAAGATATCTGTTTGTGAAAATACTGGCAGTACACAATTACTATTAAAGAAGCTGGATAGTGTAAACAAGGGAAAGTGTGAAAAGGGACTAGAGTTTGAAATAAAGTAGAGTTTCAGATTGTATTTCTTTCAGCATGGTGTAATGATGTTTGTACAGCCACAGGAAATGAATTGGAAGGTGAGATGAAAGATATGGTTCATGATGAGAGTATGAGAGTTAAAAGGTGAGAAGAGAATGAGGTGATAAAGGAAGATAACAATATATAAAAGCAGGGTGTATAGCAAGCAAACAAAAATTGGTGGTATTGTTGCAACATGGATCTACTAGTAGAAGACAACACAATACACCACAAATGAGAACAAAACAAAACAAAACAATAAAAACAAAAACAAAAAAATTAGGAAGCTCAAGCAAAATAAAACAAAACAAGCAAATATGATATGAGGGTGACACCAAATAATATTGATATCTTATATAGTAATCATTGTCACATATTTGCTCTTATCTAATTTCCTACATCCCTTCCCTGTTCCATGTATCTGTTAGTTCTTCAAAGCCCCTTCTCCCTCCCTTTTTGATCTTTTCTGCCCCCACCCTCTCCTTTTTAAGACCCTTCTGCCTCCTTCTCCTTCTCCTAGAACCCCTTCTTTGAAACAAAGACCATTAAGTGGTGTCCTCAAAGAATCAATCTTTCAACACAAATGTATACTAGTGACAGAAGAAGGTTAAACTCCCTGTGCCTGCTATCCCCTAAGGTCACATCAAAGTTTGACCAATCAACATCTCCTGCCATCATGCTGGATGCTAAATCATTCAGAACACTGGTATGTCCAGTCTAGGTCAAATTCAACTTTGACCAATAAAAATATGAAACAGAAAAGGGGGAAAAAAATCATATCTTTTTTTTTTGGAGGGGGGGGGGGGGGGGCTTGCTGTCAAGGACAACACTGGTATGGACTATGTAGTTCTTTATGCATTCCTGACAAATTTCATTCCAGAATATTACATTTCACATTTGCTGAATATCTTCATACATGGAAGACTTTTTGCTGTTTTTTCAATGATGTATTGAATGTGATTTTTCCCCACCATTTTCATACCACCTCGCATTGCATTCCGTAGATGACAATGTTTGAATGGTCACACAGTCACACATATCTTTAGCATAATGAAATACCACTGTGCAAACTACATTGAATGGGTAGGTATTCATAACCATTCAAGGTGTGAGATTGATTGTAGCATCATCTATCAACCAATGTGTAACTCAGGTAGACAGGACCACTTCAGTATAACCAATGAATTGCTATTCAATAGGTCTACATCTACAGTAGAAAGCTATCTACAGTTATTCAATTCCATGGGAAGGAGGCATCTATCATTGCTGCTCCATCTTGGGCTACTGCTCTCTGTTCATGTGGATTAACCAGTTGCCTAAAGTGTACTGAGATTATGAGAATTAATCATAACTGAATTGATGTGTACTTTTAAAGGTAATGTATGTTAGTTTCGGTAAGCCCTCAAAATCTTTTGGTCAGATGTCTTGGATTTTTAATGATAAATAGCAAGATACTAGCAATACAAAGATGCTGTGAAGATTTCACATCCTGAAGTGGCATATTAAACAAATGAGAGGCAAAAAATAATTTAGGTGCTAGGTCAGGGATATAGACCCCATTCACACTCCCTGTTAGACCGCTCTTAGTTACACCGCTCTAGAGGAACGGTTTGTTTGCGTACACACTCTGCGCATTTTGTATGTCTCAAATCACTCAACGAGACAAAGTGGTCTTGTTGCTATATAGCAGCTCAGGTCAGCGGGCCAATTTTTTAGCTCTGAATTCAAACCATATACAGCCTGCCTGATGCATTTATCTTTATATCTTTCCAAGGCTTCTTTTTTTTCCACTTTCCTTTTTTCTCAGTGTGAATATCATACTATCATCTTGTCTTTTTTCACCTTTCCTTGTGTTTTCCTTGGTTTTCATCATTCTACCATCTTCTCTTTTTTTTACTTTTTTTTGTTATACCTTGTTTTATCGTTCTATCACTTCATTTTTCCTTTCTATTTTTCCTTGTTTTCTTTTGTTTTATCATATATCGTCTTTTCTTTCTTTACCTTTCTTATGTTTTTCTTTGTTTTTATCATTCTATCATTTTCTCTTTCTCTTTCATTATGTTTTTCTTTGTTTTCATCATTCTATCGTCTTTTCTTTCTTTACATTTCTTATATTTTTCTTTGTTTTCATCATTCTATCATTTTCTCTTTCTATCTTCCCTTGTTTTCTTTTGTTTTTGACCAGGACTCAACTTTATCTTTAAACACGTTTCTTCCCAATTTCCTTTTTGCTACCAAAACTGTACATGAGTGTGAAAGTGGACCAATCACTAGAAAAATATTTTGCTATGAATGTATGTCACTATAGATTATTCAAAATATGAGTTTCTATAAAGAGATATTGCAAGTTTATGTACACTCTCAATAAAAGTAAAAGCGACTTGTGAGTAGAGTATTTGATGCATTCATAGGAACTTGGGCTTGAAAGGTCTCCTGAGTCTGACTTTGGTTTATATTAGTCTATATTTACTTCATCTCCATAACAGTTAAACCAAAGATTCCTGGGTCAAGATTTTTGGTGTTGAAATTATACATACTAGCTTGAGTTGAGTGGTCTCCTTTAAGATACTTAGGAATGTTTGACATGGCACAAGACCCATCGTTCAAGGTTGAGCTCAAAAGTTGCATATACATGAGTTTAAGAACAAATGACATTAATGTGCAGAGTACTGCCACCTGGTTTAGGACCACACAAAGAATACCATAGCCTGTTCACATTACCTACAACTTACAAAAGATTGCAAGGATGCTGGAAAAACTTCAGATCAGGAGTGAAAAGGAATATGCATACATCAAAAATCTGCATGGTACCTTGTTTAAGCATGAGGAGTTCTTTAGTCCAGAGAATGCCTCTATCATGCTTCAATTCAACTTTGTGCATTCTTAAAACTTTTGCAAATTTTGGAGTGGTCAAGATTCACGAAAGGTTCATGCTGCAAAATAATTCTATCGTAACTGGCACACCATGGAATTTTTGCAATTTGCAAAAACAGCAGTCACTGACAATTTGTTAAACTTTCATATTGTGAAAGGGTTCGATAGTACAAGTGCTCTCACTGACCATTAGTAATCACTACATGTTATTGATCAAATCATTTGGGGGAGAAAGTCCATGTTTGATAGTTTATACAGACACAGTATTGGAAATTTCATCTTCAGCGGGGGAGGGAAACCAACAACCCCAAAGTGGATGTTGCATGTGAACAAGCCTTTTCAGCCTTGTGTAGGGAGATGAAGATGAAGATGAATAATGGGTGAGAATACCTTGGTTACAGTTATTGATTGCTAGATGGGAGATTTTAACAACCTCTTCCAAGGGCTTGCCCTTCTCAACTAGGGAGTCTGGTTCAGCTCAAATGTACAGGAGAATAGGGCTTTTACTTAAACAGTCACGTTGCAGAGTGGTGTGGCGCCACTTGCTGGGTAAAAAATATTGAAATCAAATTGTATGGTGTCTTCAAGGGGAAATATTGAAAAAGTGTCATCTTGTTATGATTTTCCCATTTTCAAGCTAAAAACAAAAATTAGGGAAGAAATAAACACATGAATGAAAGAGAGAGAGGATAGAAGGTAGGAAAGATGGAAGAGAGGGTAATGAAAGGAAACAAAGAATATAACTAAAGGACAGTGGGAAAGAAAAAAAATGAGTGGGATAAAAACAAAGAATAATAGAGAGTGAAATAAATGAAATGAAATGAAAGAAATTTTCGAACAGTAAATTGTAAGGTGTCTTCAAAGGGAAATATTGAAAAAAAGTCATCTTGTTATGATTTTCCCATTTTCAAGCTAAAAACGAAAAATAAGGGAAGAAATAAAAACATGAACGAAAGAGAGAGGATAGGAGAGTAAGTAAAGATGGAAAGCAGAAAAAATTATTTTAAAAAATCCAATAATATCATGTAAGATAGAGAAATGATAGGATAAAAAAGGGTATAACATAATGAAGGATAGAGAGAGAGAAATGATAGAAGGATAAAGATTAACGTGAGGAAGGTGGGAGAGAAAATGATGAAATGAAACAATGAATATCATAATGAGAGGAAGGATGGAAAGATAACTGATAGAAGGATAAAAACAAGGAATAACATAATGAGAGATAAATAGAGAAATGTTAAGATGATAAACATAAACTTGAGGAAAGGTGGGAAAGATTTTTTTCTTTTTTTTTTTTGCTGCTCAAAGAAGAAAGGAAACCATACATAAAATTCCTGGAAAATGTTTGAACAATCTACCCAGCGAGCTGCGCCGCGCGGCCGGCGACCCAACCCGACTGTTTAGAGAATAGTGGCTATGATGAGCCAGAACATCAAGCTTGAGATATCACACTGATTAGTGCTTCTCAGCTCAAAAAGTTAAAGGCCTGTATGCTGAACTCCAGTTAAGCTCCAATCTAAGTTAAACCAGAGTTTAATTAAAACTGACCTAGACTTCAAATCTAGTCTAAAATTTTAGACTGTACTTAGACTGGACTTTAAGTTAAAACTGGAATTCAGAATGTGATTTTCTAAAACACTGGGTTAAACTTAAAGGGCCGGTTACAACTGGGCTTAAACCACATATAGACCGTGGTTTAAGTTAAACCCGAGTTCAGAATACGGGCCAAAGAGTTTGAAGTTCCTCATCTCCAATAGACCAATTCGGGCAATCCATGCTCGCTCTAAGAAAAAGCCTGAGCTTCAGGATGAGCATGGTTCAAGACTCCAAGTTCATCTTCACAGGCAAATTAGCCTACAGTTTGGACATATAGCAAAGTTTTTCATGTAAAAGCCCAAGTTTGCGGGGAATGATAGCTCAAGCTAAACTCCCAAGCACAGAAGTGAAATAGCCAACAATTTGCATCTTCACTGCGAATTAGCTCGAGCTAGTTTTGATTGCATTAATTACCCCAAAATATTATCAATCGTTAGTGAGATTCTGATTCTGGTTCAGATCAATTTGGTAGATAACGAAAACAGATCATTTGCTGTGCCCTAAGAAGAATAAGAAAATTGAAAACATATATCCCACGTGTGCTACGGCTAGAGAAAGTGAGATTGGATTGCAAGATTTGAATCGCAATTCAAATCTAACTTTCCCCTTGTATGTGAGTGAGGGAGCGTATTATTGAAAGATAAATAGGGAACGGGTGAAGGTCTGAATGATGGTGGAAAAAGGGATAGTGGAGAGAGAAACAACATTGATGAAGGCATTAACAAACAACACTGCAACCTTGAAGAGGTTTATTTTCAGAGGGCAAAGCCACAGAGTTTATGATGATGAACCGCAAGATATACCCATCTCAAGGTGAAATAATGAGTAAATCTCTACCAATGCTCTTCCTCAGGTATATCTACACAACAAGACTTTGCAAGAGACATGAATCTTTCCCCCTTCTCAATGGACTATTATAGCTTCAACAGACCAGAAATTTTGCATGCATGAAACTTCATGCTGCAAAATATTTCAATCACAAAGACAGAAGTGTCAAAGCACTGAATTTTGGGGATTCATGAAATGTTATTTCTGTGAAAATGGCTATCATCAAAAATTCTGTTTTACAGTAGATGATAGTTTCATATGCCAAGCCACAATGTTGTGAGGTGTTAAGTTCACAGACCAGGGCCCAGTATTTCAAAGAGTTGCGATTTGATTTGATTTGATTTTATTTGTCAGGTATATTGCAATACAAACATAACCAGGTACCATGACAGGATAGCCCATGAAAGCCGAAATGGCTTATTTCCAATGGGGTCCTTACCTAAATAACTGATTAAAAAATACACTAAGAAAACACATTAGTACGGCTACAAGACTATCGTACACGTACGACAAGTAATAAGAATGTACTAAAGTAGCAAAATAAAACATAACATTTTTATAAAGTAGGCGAAGATTACGTAAATGTGAAAACAAGACTTACTCAACGGAAAAAACTATATACAGAAAATCATAATGAAACTATCGATAATAAACGTTGGTTACATAAGTCATATCATATAGGAAAAAACCATCTGAGCTACAAAAAGGAGAGGAGAAATATAGCTTTGGAGTAGACACATTTTTCAGATGATGCTTCAATACCCTTTTAAAATGTAAAAAATTCTTAACTGACTTAACATGATTTGGGAGGGAATTCCAGAAAAGAATACCGTTAAAATAAAAGGAATTTCCAATTTTACCTTTCCGCTTAGGCACTACGAAATTAAATTGACTATTTCTAGTATCATTCCCATGAACACTTGAAGAGCGAGTAAAATTATTTGAAATATAGTGATCTGCATTAGAGTAAAAAATCTTATGTACATGGTGAATTAAAAGTTGTTGTGATCTAAGGTTTACATGAAGAAGACCAGCTGTTTCAAGTTCACTCTTCCCAATGTGTGTTCTTGGTGGTAAGTGATTGATACATCTTACAATCTTATTTTGAATTATTTTCAACTTGTTTTGATCCACCTTGCCCAGACTGCAGTACCATGCCGCATTAGCATAATCAAATTAACATTGTATTACGGAAAAACTTAAAATGCGCCTTGATTTTAAGTTCATGCAATTTTGATAACGATACAAGAATTTTAGACGAGCATTAGCTTTTTTGACAATACTGTCAACCAAACTTGAGCAAGAAAGATCACTAGCTATATTTAGTCCTAAATACTTCACAGAATCCTGTCTCTTAATGAGTTGATTGTTATAACTTATATTGAAATCATCAGTATACTTCAGCCTACCCCGCGAACAAAACAAAATACTTTCGGTTTTACCAATATGTAAGCTAAGCTTATTTGCTGTCATCCAATTAACACAGTTTGATAATTCTAAGCTAAGTTTTTCCCCGATCAGCTTAGGATCAGTACCAGAATATAGTAACACACTATCATCCGCATATAAAAGTAATTTACTGCCGTTGACACAAACACACATATCATTAATGTAGCACATGAAAAGAATAGGACCTAATATGCTCCCCTGGGGAACTCCGCATCTTATGGGCATAGAATCGGAGAGTACATTTTGCAACGAGACAACTTGATGACGATTGGTCAAGTAAGACCTTAACCATTGCACACATGCAGAATTTAAACCCATTACTTCTAATTTACTTAACAGTATATTATGGTTAACGGTATCAAAGGCTTTTTGCAAGTCAAGAAGAACCATCCCGACAAAACGTCCTAGGGAAATTTCATTCCTGACAAAATCTAACAGGTGAATAAGACAAGTTTCAGTGGAATAACCATTTCTAAAACCAGATTGAAATTCGTATATTATTTTGTTTTCTTGAAAGTAGTTCTCTAATTGGGCATACACACATTTCTCTAGGACCTTCGAGACTATACTTAAAACGCTAATCAGTCTATAATTGCTAACATTAGTTTTATCTTTCTTTTTATAAAGGGGTGTTACTTTTGCAATTTTCATTTCATCAGGGAAGGTGGAAGTTGAGATAGATAAGTTAATAATGTAAGTTAAAGGTTTATACAAATATTTAGCTCCATCCTTGAAAAATCTGGCAGGTACCAAGTCAAGCCCAGTACTTTTTGATATTTTCAACTTATTTAATTCATCTAAGAAAGAGCGGGATTCGAACCCGGGACCTTAAACCAGAGTGCAGTGTAGAAAGAGAATACTCTAGACCACGAGCAATTGACTGCAACACTTGATATAGGATGGGGACCAGGAGTCTATTCAACTCTATGGGACTCTCATGTTAAACAACAAGGTATTCAAGCAAATATTACACAAAACATACATAAAGAATCCTTTTTAGTTGAGGGAGGACATCTGTCTTTTTTTAAAGTGACTTTCATTTATGCTTCATGCCATATAACTATAGTAAAGATGGGAATCAAAAGATGGGATGTCTCATCCTTTCCTCCATTCATCTGATGAAACCACAAGACACCTTGATAAATGGATCTTCATACCTCAAGATCGAAACTGAAACTGCAGTTTATTTCAGCCTATTTAGCTAGTTAATGTCCTGCATTAAAACAACTGATAACAGATTGGAAGGCAGCCACCAATAAACTATACCATGATATATGGTGGAAGGTATGCTCTATGGGTGGTGCTATATGATTTCAAAACAATTTCCCTTCCTCGGAAGAGCAATAAAGACCTGTTTTTTTATTCAAGGACTTTGAAAGACAACAAACAGCTTGTTTTTTTTCATGCCAGCCCTGCCAATAGAAATATGCTAGCCATGCATTTACATTCCTGGATGCCATTACAATATTCACTATCCTCATCTTGAAGGACCGCTCCTGACTAAAATATGTTATGTCCAAATGTCCAACGATGCAGAAAAGACATTGGAAATAGAGTTTTTAAAGTATGAGGAAAATCAGAAAACCACCAAGGCAGTTGTTAAATTTTAAATGATAGGAAGCATGTTGTCTAATACAGATTTGTTGTTTTCACAATAATTGATACAGGATACTTAAAATACATGTTTGAAATTGTAGTACCAGCTCATTTTTGTGCGATGTGAAAATTTGTAACCCTACAACAATGTGCAAATTTGTGAAAAGTAAAACTTCATGAAGAAAAAGCTTTGCAAAAATAACAGCTTATAAAGTATATAAGAATGTTATTTTTTTTCATCATGACCAGCTTATAAGACTACTTTTACAGGTATGAAGAGGTTATCATGGAACTAGTCTCATATGATGTGAAACAAGATACCAAGCATTAACCTCTTGACATTTTTAAGATGCATGGTTGGCATATTCTGGTCTTCATCATGTCCATCCATCTCACAACTATCATTACTAGAGTTACACTCAAGTCTGTACTGTTCTCATATTGCCAGTTGGGTCCAGACCAACCCCAGGCCTCTTCAGACCTACAATATTCATTGTAAATGTAAAGCTATAAAAAAAAAAGTACAATGAAATGGATAGCAAAATGGATAATTCAGCATCATTTCTAACAGAAAATCATTAAAGAGCCATGGCCCACTTCTAGTTGAGCGAGTATTTTATCATACAAAAAATGTGTAACTTGGCAAGTGCTTATCAGGAACTTGCACTGATGACCAACTAGCTTGATCATAAAACTGATACTAATCATTATGGTTTCAACTCACCTCTTCGAAACTAGTTTCTTCATAAATGATGTATTCCTTTAAACAATATTTTTTGTAAAACTAGTTTCTTCATAAAAGATGTATTTCTTTAAACAATATTTTTGTCACGTGTGTAGCCCCTGTTCATATACGATAATTATTTAAATAATGTTTCTTTTGGAGTCTCATATAAATTTCCTCTAGTGTGAACAGACTCTACATGCACCCAAATCATGCTTCATTTCATATTCAAAGCTGCCAGAACATTATCATATATCACACACATTTGTTAATTAGGTTTATGGTCATTTCTTATTCTCATGCTTTCAAATTTTCCCCCTACCATCCTGTACGAAAATGTACAGTGCAGCTAGGAGGAAACATTTGATGTTTTTTCAAAGACTTGTAATTGGTTAAAATAAATATTCTTAGATACCAAATATTGTCCTTTTTTAGCTTTCTTTTTTCAATTTTGTTCCCTAGCCATTTATTCATATTCATGTAAATTCTTCTTTTTTTACTGTAAGTTGCCTGGAACAACTCTTTGGAAAGATACAGAAACACTTCGCTTGTTACTTCCTGAAACTTTGCAGTTCTAAAGCCAGATTATTCACAAGAGTGGATAAAATGCATGTACTTGCATAGTTTATTCTCTTCTCTCTCTATTGCATCTGAAATAAATTGAAAAAGGGGTGGGGTGGACAGATAGAAAGAATGAGAGATTACAAACCAAATGAGGTATGAAAGATCTTTGATCTCTCAGCTAGTATCCAGCTAATCTCTTTCTTTCTCTGTCTATCTATCTGTCTGTCTGTCTCTGTCTGCCCCCTTCATTCTTTCCTTATATTCCTATAAGGAGGCGAGTTGGCTCAGTCGGTAACGTTTCTGCCTGTCGAACCAAAGATCGTGGGTTCGAATCCACCCCGGGCGGATGACTGAAGCCTGCGTTGTGTGTTAACGTGCCCCTTCCTTGTTTCATAGACACAGGCTATGTTACAGTGGAAAACACTCCGTCCCTCGGATAGGACGTTAACTGGAGGTCCCGTGTAGAGGAAAGTCACCACCTTTGCACGTTAAGAACCCACTGCACTATTCGAATAAGAGTAGGGGAAACCCCGGTGTAGTGGTACACCTG
The DNA here is from genome assembly GCA_025617745.1 of Heliocidaris erythrogramma. Lineage (NCBI taxonomy): Eukaryota > Metazoa > Echinodermata > Echinoidea > Camarodonta > Echinometridae > Heliocidaris > Heliocidaris erythrogramma. The sequence continues at coordinate 33,086,169 of CM046865.1, read as the reverse complement.
TATATCCCAATCAGTTATATCGGGAGGAGAGACCTAAGGGTTACAGTGATTCAGTTCGCTTTTCCCCTCCCAGGCACAGGTGACGCCGAATACTTAATAATAATAATAATAATAATAATGTGTGTCTGTGTGTCTTCTTGTCTTCTCCTTCTCTTCCCCATTTCTCTTTCTCTCTGTCTATCTATCTGTCTGTCTTTCAGCCTCTCTTCCTCTTTCTGTCTGTCTCAGTCTCTCTTCTATCTCTTCTCCCTGTCCCTCTCTTATCTCTCTAGCTCTCCCTCTCTATCCCTTCCTCTCCACTCCCTGTCTTCCTCTCTCTTTCGCTCTCTTCCTCTATCTGTCTGTCTCGGTCTCTCTTCTCTTTAGCTCTCCCTATCTCTGTCTTCCTCTCCACCCCTCTCTCTCTCTCTCTGCAGGTAAGACCAACATCTTCAAAGCAAACCATCACAAAAGCAGTAATCTTGTAATCATGTTATCTCTTCTTGTTATCCTCCTAGTCTTTTTATCTCATGATAATAGCGCTAGATTTTTGATACTAGAAGAGATTATCTATATACCTTGTATCCTTTGATGTGGTTCTAAGCTAAATGGACTAAGCATGGATTATAAGCCCATTTCTTCTCTTCAATTCTTTCATCTTCAAAACCTCAACAGGTCCAATCATGGAAATACTTCTACCAAATGAAGAAGAAAATGGATAAGATTGTAGATTGAATAGAGCAATATTACAATTCTCTGTCCAAAGATGTTGGATTGCTCTGGAAGGACACCAGTACAGTAGGCCTCTATGTGATTAGAAATCAAGTCGTATTAATTGAGTAATGATTGGTTTCACATTCAAATGGAATCGTATTCAATCATACCTTAAATACACAGTCAGAAGGCATTGGTTTACATTAAAACAGATAGATATAGGTGTAATACCAGGGTATCCAAGATATACACAACACATTTTATCATACAAGAATCATTTTAGAGAGTGATTGCTAAAGAGAAGGTTGAGTTCTGGGACAGGTGAAAACTGATTTGGGAGCTTATGTTAGTTTGGAAGAATATCATTTAGAAAAAATGTCCCCTGAAAAGGATCCTCTTCAAATACCCTCATAATTAAAAAATGACGAGAAAAGGCTGACAAGTCTGGACCAGACTTTCATGCCACATGTGTGTGTAGTCCCATACATTAATGTGAGCAGTGCATGTAACTATCATCAGTAAGATCAGGTCAATTATTATCATCCTGATGATTCCATGCACCACCGTACAGTATGCACCAATTCTTATCTACTACACAATCAGATTTTCAACAATTTCTTAAATGACAATGAAGTCACATGAGCAGAACTAAACTTAATTTTGAATGCTTTTTGCATATATGGTAGTCTTGAAGATGGGAGTACACACTGTAAATTGAATGTAGACAAACACAAGACATACAGAGGCAGAAGAAACATCTGCTTTGAAGCAAACAAGATAAAGAGAAAACAGCTACTGGAGTTAATTATCCTCCGTTGCTAGGATGATCAGGCATCTTACTGAAGGAGTAACTCCTGATCTTTATACTATCAACAGTTTTGGTTTCCAACATTAAACACAAGGTTATGCAATCTTTCAAGAAGCAAATAATAACATCACACTTTTAACAGTATCACATTGATCACATCTTAAAGATATTGAGTAAAATATTTAAACTAATATCAGTATCTTATGGGACACACAGGCTTAAACCAAGGAAGATGTTTTTTTATGGACACCAATTAAACATTCTTATGCTGCTACTGAAGTGATTAGCATCATCTTGTTGTTATGATTAACAAGCAATTAGACTAATGGGGTGTTGCAAGAAAGTTGCGATTGATTGCAAATTGCAACTGATCGGTACTGACCAATCAAAATCATTGTTGCAAGCGCATCTTCTTGAATGGGCAGACCCTGAACCATTCAGAATGGTTGTTCTAATTTGCTTTACAATTTGCAATCGATTGCAACTTTCTTGCAACACCCCATAAGTTGTCTGTCTGTAAAAATGATAGCTTATCAATTTTCCCTGCCATAATTGGTGATCTATTATCTCAATTAAGAAAGTTTGTATTTCTTGCCTGGCACCGTGGCTGAATAAGATTTCTTCTTCTTAACCTCCAAATTAGAACTGGTATACCTTTTTAAAAAGGTGTTTAGTAACAACTACACATACTATTGCAGAGATTAAAATGGGTTTGGACAATATATATTGAATGAAAATTGTCTAACAAACTATAAGAACCATGAAAATAAATTAATTATGGAGAAATACCAGTCTCAGTTTCTGGTTTTTGATATCTCAGTCTTGGTATATAATAAGCACAATAATTTGATAAAATACTTCTGTACCTCAATGTTCTGTCGCTTAAAGTGGCATTAAACTGGTGTGCTAACAGTGACTGCTAAATTAATTTTATTTTGAATTTTGACAAACGGCTTGTTTGGATGATAGGCATATTTTTTTAAAATTTCAAACTATTATTTTTGACTTTGCAAATGTGGAAAATTGCCTACAGGTACATTCTAAGCTTCTACAAACTAGAATGAGGCATGATGGGAAAATGAGAGGCACAGACACTTTTCAAATCCTGTTAAAAGATGGCGCCATTAGGAGCTTCAGTTTACTGTCACTTTAATAGGTGCCCAATTACGCCAAAGCAGGTTAAGTCAATTCTTCAAACAAAAAAAAGCATCTTCTGCCCCTGGTCCAGATGGTTTGATGTATGGGCTGGTACATAACGTTCACCACTGTTTAGCCACTCTGTATATTCGTATGCTCTTTGAATCTAATGATCCACCTGAAAATTGGTCTGTGTCTCGCATATCCCTCATACACAAAGACGGCGATATTTCTCTACCAGAGAATTTCAGAATAATATCACTCATTTCATGCATATGCAAAGTATTTCACCAGATTTTGGCTAACCAGTGGGTCGAATACCTCATAGAGAACAAGTTTGTTGATAAATCAGTTCAAAAGGCTTTTATGTATGGTATAAATGGGTGTATAGAGCACAATCAAGTAGTTCAAGAGGTAATTGCAGATAGTCGATATAGAAAAGGAACAGTACTTCTAACCTTTTTCGACATGGCCGATGCTTTTGGTAGCTTCAGCCACAAGCTCATTTGTCATTCGCTTAAACGATTTGATGTTCCACAAAACGTTTCATTGTATATTGAGAATATATTTAGTAAACTACAAGGTTGCATTACTGGTTGTAATTGGTCGTCTAACTCTTTCACATTCAAGAGAGGTGTATTTCAGGGAGATCCCCTCTCCCTGATTATTTTCCTTGCATGTTTCATCCCAATCCCATTCTTGAATATTTGGCTGAACTCAAAGATAAGTATGGGTACAATCTAACTGGTACTAAGGTCATATCAACACCTTATGCTGAGGATTTTAACCTCATTAAATGTCATAAGTTACAAACCTGCTTCAAAACCTTCTTCACTCCATAACTGAATCATACTGAATTCTTTCAAATACGTACATGTATATATATTATTATTGTGTTTTTTTTCATTTGCCTGTCAAATTTACAATCCCGTATTGTGCTGATATTTTGTAAAATGAATTTTGTATCATTGTTCATGTTTATAATTTTGTGCGAACTGCCATGCTTTCCGCAAGGGAACATGGGGCTGGTCTAAATGTATTCTTGTATTCCTTTACAATATGAAATAAAAGGAAGGATTAAAAAAAAAATAAAATTCATTCAATGTTTAAGTATTGTTGTGCTGCTGGAAGAAGGGTATATGTTGTGGCATTCTGTTAAACATGGAAGCGCACTATAGCTATTGTGTAAAGCAGAAAATTTTTAGCACTTAAATACCTGTAACTTTAAAAATATGTTCGTACAGTATTTGATACAAAACTACACACTAAGTAGTTACCATCAATTTTCACTGTTTTATTAGTCAATAAAGAGAGAAATCCCTGTCATGTATGATAGTGTGTATGTATAGAGTAAGCAAAACCTTACAAGTGATCGAGTTACCAGAAATTTGATTTATGACATGCATGTAGTACCAACCTTCTGCCAGCCACTCGATATTAGCTAAGTTCACAAGGGACTTGTAGTTTTGAAATGTTAAGTTAGCGAAACTTTAGGTTAACGAAACAACAGCTCATAACGACGAGGGTTCACATGGGCCCGAAAGAATGACGCTCATTGTTCCGAGACTACAAGTCAAGCGGTAGTCATTTCACACTAGCAGAGAGGTCATCGTTAACAACAAGATTGCTAAATTTAAATTTCTGTCCACATGGTCCATAACTATGAGGAGGACCACCCGCTGCTCGTGGTTTTGGCGTTAACCACAAGCTCACTTGTGGTTCTGGAACTACAAGTAAGCTTAATTTTTTCAAAACTACAAGTCCATTCATATTGTCTGAAACTACAAGATAACTACAAGAAAACTGAAACTACAAGATAACTACAAGATAACTGAAACTACAAGCGAAAATTAAAGTTTATTTAGCTGTGTTTGTGTGAACCTGACTATTATTGCAATCCTCATCTTCCTACATTCTCAAGGGACAAACTTTCTTTAAACTTGGCGGGTCACAAAGAGGTCTGCTTCCCCTGCCTTCAAATTGAAATTGGGCAGAAAATAGCGTGAGGGCGAGGAAACAATCAGTAATTGGAAATTAATGACCCAAATCAGAGCACAATAAAGGATAGTCAGAGACTGGATTCAAAATGAGAATCAGGCTTGTTGTATGCAATTGCCTTGAAATCATTACATGATAATTGATGTCAAAGAGACACACTGCTATCAAATTCGGCAAAATCGAAGAGACGTTTTCGAAAATGTACTGAAGTAAATTTATTTTCAGCAAGCTAGAAAATATTTTGCAGGCCGATTTTTGGTGAAAATATAAATTTGTAATAATAATAATAATAACTAGATGAATCTCCGACCACGCGCGGTCGGAATTTATGCCTCTGCCATCACCAGATTGGCAATGTATGACATACATGTACACTTTAAAAAGGATTGGTCCATCAAAATTACAAATCTTTTCACTTCAAAAGCACAGGAAACAGAAAATTTATTTCATTTTATTTTCAAATAAAAAACTTAATTACCATTGATGACTTACAATCATCAAATACACCAAGGAAATAGATATTTTATAGCAAATAGACCACTGTCCCCTTGAAATTTCTAAAATAGGTAGGCCTAGACTCCAGACATCACAAACCATTTTTATGTATATAATGACCTCCATGACTTTTGAACTTTGACCTTGAGATCCCCTAAAATCTAATCAGTTCATCATGCTTTTATTTACGTTTACATTCTAATCGATGTTCTATGTATTGTACTTTACTATTACTTACTCATCGAAGACTTGATATATTATTTGTCAACATTAGGGCGCCCCTTCATCTCTCTGGTTCCTATTTTCTGCTTCTCTTTCCCTTGTAAATAAACTCTCTCTTCTTTTTTTTCTATTCATATTTTTGTTGGTTTTTTATTCTATGTTATTCTGTAAATAAAGTTTGTTGTTAGTGTCATCATTAGTTATTTTAATTTTATATGTATTATTTACAAAATGGAAAGGTATTGCAATGCTTCAAGCTTTAGCTTATATTGCCATACCTCTGCATGTTACTACGTTATCCATATATTGTACCTGTATTATGATCATATTTGCCTTTTAATTCTGTTATTGAGTTACTCATACTTATTCTCATTTTTTTTTGTCATAATGATCATTCTATGCAATACCATGTACCATGCAGAAATAATAATAAATAATAATCCCTCACATATGCATACATGGGCCAAGTTAGAGGTTGATCTGTCAAACAACTGAAGTTATTGCAAGAACGAACCATTTTTATGTATGTAATGACGCCTCTGACCTTTGACCTTTGACCTTGAGACCCTAAAATCTAATCAGTTCATCGTCCCTCCCATATGCAAACATGGGCCAGGTTAGAAGCTGATCTGTCAAAAAGTTCTTCAATTAATGCGAAAACTAACCATTTTTATGTACATAATTACCTCTGTGACCTTTGACCTTTGATACATGGGCCAAGTTAGAAGTTGATCCGCCAAACGGTTCCTAAGTTATTACAAGAACGAACCATTTTTATGTATATAATGACCTCTATAACCTTTGACCTTTGACCTTGAGACCCCAAAATCTAATCAGTTCATCGTCCCTCCCATATGCATACATGGGCCAGGTTACAAACTGATCCGCCAAACGATTTTGAAGTTATCGCGAGAACGAACCATTTTTATGTATATAATGACCTCTATGACCTTTGACCTTGAGACCCCAAAATCTAATCAGTTCATCGTCCCTCCCATATGCATACATGGGCCAAGTTACATACTGATAAAAAAAAAAACGGTTTTGAAGTTATCGCGAGAACGAAAAGGGGACGGACGGACGGACGACTCGAAAACGTAATGCCTCCGGCACCACCTACGGTGGGCGGAGGCATAATAAACGATAAATGAACAATGATGGAAATGACTGCCCAGGTTCGCTGACATGCTTTAATCGAACAGGGAACAATGACTAATCGGCGGTGTTTCGTCTATTAATCTGCAATATTGCACGCGGACAGCCGCCGAAAAGTCGACGATGGCTGCCGCCGGGGCTTTCTTCCCCGATCGATCGCAAAATTTTAACTCGTACTTAAAAATGACCGACAGGCCTCCGATCACCAAAAATAGTCGTTTCTGTCGGCGGAAAACCCGATTGATCGACGAAGCATCTCAGACTTGCCGCCGAATGTGCCCCTCTCACCCCCCAAAATCCATCGAAATCCCATCGACGGCACTTCGGATCATTTATGTGAACCCAGCTTTAGCTTTACAGATCCTAAAACATAATCGCAAAGACTTTAAAAAATCAAACTTAGGCTATTTCAATAGCCTCGTGAGAACATTACAATGACATATTGCATAATACGAACATGATTTCTATAGACAATACACAAGGGTATTGAAATCACTTGAGATGATTTATCATGTTGTAATCAAGGAGTTAGCGGATGAAGGGCGGATGCCTAGAGAATAGATTAACCAACCTGTGAGATCTATCTTGTAACCTTTCAAGTCTCCATCATTTTACACTTACTCCAATACCTTCACAAAGTATTCAATCACTCCAAAAATCTAACTCTATTACATATGGAATGCTACAGTTCCATACCACCCTTTGATTTCTTCACCCACATCTCAAGTTGTAACCATACAAATGCTATTTAATCCTTATTATGAAGAATAATCCCTGTAGGTTGTTCTGCTTACTTCATGAGCTCTACAGGCTTCATAATTTCTTATTATAGCATTTTCTTCTCCTTTCCAAATCCCCTATAGATTATCTGTCTCATTCCCCTTCCTCACCCAATATCTCTCTATCCCCTTCTCCTCTGAGTATTAAAGAGTAAGTCCCCCCTGAAATTATAAGTGTTGTTTTTTTTAAAAATCAAAACCAGATATATGAAAGAAACAGATCACTGAAAGTTTGAGGACAATCCGATAAAAAAACCCCACCATTTTGTTTTAATTTATAAAGGTGTAATTCACCGAACGCAAATTGGCAACTCTGTATCATACATTTTGAGCACCTCTCCAATTTGCTTTGTAATGAAAATCCTACTGATTGATGAAGAAACAGATCTTTTCATAGAAGAGGTGTGCAAAAAAATGTTTTGAATAATATATCCAGGGACCAAGGCACAGGTATAGTAGAATGTATCATTGGACATTTTCTTTCGATTTACATCATCTTTAAAAGCTAAACTATCTTCCATGTGAAATCCCTTGTCATAGTATTGTTGGCTGATTTTCAAATGGATCATGTAAACAGTGACAGTTGAGCAATCCCTATCAAGTGTAAATAGGCTCTTTGAAATGGCAATTGTTTAGCACAGAAAGATTTTGTTTTATTTCACTTTAATTAACCAAATCTTGTTGCTTTCTTTCATCAAGGAATGAGTCTGTAGCTTAAAGGCAACAAAGAACTCCCAGGAATCAACATCTACACAAATGCTTTCTATTTGAAATGATTGAAGGAGCAATTAGTGAGCAGAATTGCTCTTATTTCAGTTTGAAGATGCGTTCCAGCAATTATCAATTAGACCACTTGAGTTGCCTGCATGAAACATTCGCAAATTTCGTGAGTGGTCGAGATACGCAAAAGTTTCATGCCACGAAGTAATCAAATCACAGTTGAAATAACATAAAAATATTGCAATTTGCAAAAGTTTCTTGCTGCAAAATTGGCTGTCATTAACATTGGCGAAAGTTTCTGGTTTTACAGAATGGCATTGTAGTGGGTTTAAGGGTTTGTTGGGGCTTTGGTAGGTACAGTGACAGGGTTGAAATTAAGAATTCAGTTAGCACAGTAAATTGATCAAGGGACAACCTGTAGAAGAATACCATATGTGAACGCACCTCATGTCATGAAAGATACCATCAGTCAGACCATAGGCGGTCTGCTCCACCCATGCCCTTAAATTTGTCCTGCAATGAGTGATGAGGAGGAACCCTGCCCCGCCCTGGGGATTAATTAAAATCATATCTGGATGAAATCGAGCAGCACTGCCAAGGAAAATACATTGAATACCCCTACATGAAAACATGTCAGGCGGCTTGATGGACCACATTAAATAGCAATCAGGTGTAATCTTAGGACATGATGACCACCAACCATCATACTAGCAGGACAAAGTGGTAGATTGTGATAGGATTATATAGGGGTCATCAGGAATGAAAGAGAAAGAGAAAGAGAGAGAAAGATAGAGGGAGGGAGAGAGAGAGGAGAGGAGAGGGAGAGAGAGAGAGAGAGAGAGAGAGATCGAGAAAGAGAGAGGAGAGGAGAGGGAGAGAGAGAGAGAGAGAGAGAGAGATAGAGAAAGAAAGAGAGAGGGGGGGGGGGGGGGGAGAGGTGGAGAGAGAGAACCAATAGGAGGAAAATGATCCAATATAAAAAGCAAGTTACAAAACCAGAACGATGAATAGTTAGATATAAGCTGATGTAATACTGAAGTTTTAACAAAAGCATCAATGACCACTTCTTGCGTTTTCTTGCAGTTTTATCTAATAATAATATAGTTTTATTTACCTAAGGTAGCCTCCTCAATATAAATACTTCTCTTTTTAAGGGCCCTGCAATGATTATTACCCAATCATTGCCAGGTACTCACTTGGATCAAGAGGGATTAATGTGGGTAAAACACCTTGTCCAAGGATGTAAGCATTCATCAAGGATTGAACCCAGGACATTGCATATAAGAGTCAAGAGCCTTCACCAATATACCAAGTGCTCCTCTTCCTTTCATTTGGTTCAACATTAACTTTACCTGAAGCACTGCTATCTATCTCACAAGACTGAAAGCACTTCTCAGTATGAAGCAAAAGCATTTTAGTTCTCTTTTAACACTCTTACAGTTTCCCTTTCACAATAGACCAACACCTTTTATCCTGCAGACTTCCTGGCTTCTGAGTTTGACTCCATCCTCAAAACCTTGTTACACCTTTCTTCCCCCATGGCTAAATCTTTCACCTGAACTAACCAATCAGCAATCTGCTTTCAAACACAGCCACAATTTCCTCAAGGCACTCTCCAACAATGCCCCAGATTGGTGGACGCATTGTCCCACTCTTTTTTAGCTTTGTTTTTCCAAAACACTTTTTCCGGCTTTCGCTACAATGGTCGCCGACGCCGAGGGACAAATTTTCGGCAAGAAGAAATCAACAGAGCTTTCCGAAAATGTTTGGGCAGCAATTTTGAGCGTTTTGGAATGTAAAGCCTGCCGTACCCCCAAGTCTGTTTTTCCGTTTGATGAAAAAAAAACTTGGTTGACTTGCAAGCACCTGTATACATATCGATTAAGAAGTCCTACAGAACACATGTAAGTTTCTTTCGTCTACTCTTTGGACTCTACCTGCAACAACACTTTGAAAAGTTAATTCATTACAAAAAAATTGTGTTATATTCACTTCCTCCTTTATGCATGATTGAGAGTCGGTTAACTACATTTTCATTCAAAAAATCCAGGCTTTCTTACTTTTTTTTCTTTTCCCTCACTCTTTCACTCTCTCCCAATTTTCATATCTTTAATTTTTTTTTTACTTGTCAGTGCAGGACTTAAAAATGGTTTCCACATTCACAAAGACTAGGCTCATGAGTTTGATCTGCATGGTGAGTAAGACATGGCAATACTGTAAAAGCCTTTGGATATTTGCTAATGACATCCATTTTCACTAATACAAATTTTCACAAATTGCAAAAACAAGAAAATGGGAATATATCAATTTCTTTAGTACAAACAAATGGGAAAGGTGCTTGAAATTACATCATAGAGTTTCCAGTTAGAGTGTGGTAGATTGCAAATTTAAAAGTTTATAAATTACTTATTTCTTATCTGATTTTCATCAAACTTTCTCTGATCTGTTTCTCTCAATTTTCGGGGGTTGCTCTTATCAAAACCAACTTAATATCAGGGTGGACTTTCCCTTTAAGACTGAAATATAAAGGGCCAGTTCCATTTCACTGATACCATTAACTGACAACTGTAACTATAATTTATTTCAAATCATTCTCCTACAGATCATATAAAAAAGATAGTGGAAAAAGCCACTGATCTGAAAAAAATTGATGCTTAAAGTCCCATGCCACTATAAACACATGCTAATGAGCCTTCAATACCAATTTTCTCAGATCAGTGGCATAGTATCTGAAAACATTTAGGAGACTGATTTGGGAATGATTTATAGTTATAATTATCATTGTGTTTATCATCAAATAGGATCATCTGTTAACATTTCACTTAGGTAGGAAACACGCAATACATGAGAATTAAAAGAAAATTTTGAAAGATTATTTAGCTATCTCACCCCAAACAGATTAAAATGACAACAAAATATCGTACTCACTGCATGGTTAAAAATTGAGATGTTACACTTGACCAGTGATAAACAATGACAATATTTATGCCAACATCACTTCTAATTGACAATATAGTGTTTGAAATAGGTTATACTGCAATGTATCAACGTTCCATCCATTACAACTGACACATTTGATCAATAACAAAGTCTTTTTAATGATGACCTCTCGGTAGAAAGAAATAACTGAGAAGGAGTGTATGGAAATGGGATGAAGGATGGAGAGGGAGGGGGGGGGGGGGAGAGAGAGAGAGAGAGAGAGTGTATGTGTGTGTGTGTGTGTGTGTGTGTGTGAGAGAGAGAGAGCAAATGCATGAAAGTGACAAATGAAAGAGAGAAAGAGCACACAAAAGATAGAGAGAGGAAAGCAAGAGAAAAAGAGATAGAGAAAGAGAGAAGAAAGATTGACAAAGGACAGTGAATCAGATAAACAAAGTGAAGGAAAGAATCAAGTACTGAAAAAGGGTGGGAAAACTTCTCATTTCCCAGTTACAGTAAAAACATAAGAAAACCATCAAGATTACTTCAAAACCTAACAAAAATTCACTTTGTCCTTTCCACTCCTTCATTTTCAGTGTGCCTCCAGTGTCAATTTCTGTTTGAAAATTTAAAACCTGTTACAAATTTTCAATTGAATACATTAGAGATCATAATAAAACCTGCACCATCATACACGGTATGAAAGAGAGATGTTTTTACAAGCATATATGCAATCAACCTGTCCCTTGCAGGAAACAAATCTATTACAAAATACTGAGGAAAGTTACAAAAAAAGGGTTTGTTTTTTTCAAAGTAGAGTTTCTTTCTCTCACATTGACGTGTACAGGTGGATGCAAGCTTGCACAAAATAATAGCACAGTGCCAAAATGGTATATCTACTTGCTCATGCTGCTGAGAAATGTTTCTGTTTCTTTTACTCGCTAAAACATCTGTTTCGCTATATGATGTTTCATTATACAACATTTAGACTTATCGTTTGGCTACAAAGGTTTCTGTATAGCAATACAATCAATTTGGGTAGTCTAAATTGGGGGGGGGGGGGGGGAGGGGTGGTATGACAAAGACCTAGATCTTGTGTCCAAGAGTGGTGAGAAGTAGTTTGTGGTATTGCAAGTGGTCTGAGAGATGTGTCAATATTAGACAAGGTCTTATCTCTCAAGATGTATAACAACAAGATGAGAGGAGGAGAGAGGATGGATGAGGGAGAGATGGAGATGAAGAAAAAAGTAAAGATGAGAGAGAGAAAGAGAGAGAGAGAAAGAGAGGAAGGGAGAGAGAGAGAGAGAGGAGAAGATAGAGAAACATAAAAGAACTTACAGTGTGAATGATACAGAAGAGAACAGAGAAAGAGAGAAATATATAAGAACAGGAGATGGAGAAAAATGTAAAGGGGAGAAACAGAAAGAGAGAGAGAGAGAGAGAGGGCAGAAAAGAACATGAACCTCTCCCCCACTTTGTTCTAAATAGTACCTGCAAATCTTTTTAAAAGCTACTTGCTCATGGTGCCGATAAGTTTTTGTTTCTTTTATTTGTAAAATGTATAAGAATTTTTTTTTACTTATTATCAGCTTTGGACCAGTTTATAATCAATGGACGTATTCTATTAGTCTATACTCTTATTGAAATTGTGATGATGTGGATAATACATATTACAATACCACACCCAGTATTTCAAACATACAGATTGCCTGTCTGGGCAGAAACCAGCATTATTAGTTACCCTGAAAAATTTGATTTGGGGATAATCTCGTAGTTACCATTCACATAACAAAATTACCTATAATTTTCTGATTAGATTACATCCACATTGACCAGAGAAATTACGGGACAATCTTTACTAATCAGGGTATAGTTAGAAAGCACCCTCTGCTTCTATCTAACAAAAACTAGAATATCACTGAAGGTGATTAATACCCCCGCCCTAATGTGTGTGTGCCAAATTTTCTGAGCATTGCTCCGAAAATGAGGAAGTGATTTGATCTGCAATATTTTCCTGTTTTATTACCATATGTCGTTACCACGGCAATGCAGTTTCCAACACATTCCCCAAATATGTCTTGCACATCTTCATCCCAAGACAAATGCATGTGCCAAATTTCATGAGCATTGCTCGATAAATGAAAAAATACTTTGATCCGCAAGATTTCCCAATGATCTTTTGCCATAATATGCTGTTGCCATGCTGTTACCATGGCAACGCAGTTTCCGAACCATTCAAAAAATATGTCTTGCACATCTTCACCACAAGACCAATGTGTGTGCCGAATTTTATGTGCATTGCTCGAAAAATGAGGAAGTAGTTCGATCTGCAAGATTTCCCACTGATTTATTGCCACATGCCGTTGCCATGCTGTTACCATGACAACGCAGTTTACGACACATTCAAAAAATATGTCTTGCACATCTCCATCCCAAAACGAATGTGGGTGCCAAATTTCACAAGCACTGCTCAAAAAATGAGGAAGTAGTTCGATCTGCAAGATTTCAACCTGATTTATTGCCATAATATGCCGTTACCATGGCAACGCATTTCCGACACATTAAAAAAGATATGTCTTGCACATCTTCATCCCAAGACCAATGTGTGTGGCAAATTTCATGAGCATTGATCAATAAAAAGAGGGAGTAATTCCTTTTATCCTTTCACAATTCTTTCTTAAGAACATTGACAAATAACATGGATCATTCTCTATCTCTACCTCAGAATGTTCATCTCAATCAAGTAAATTTGTAAAATCAGCACTGATTTTCTTATTTACTATATAAATCTATATACCTACCTATTATGCCTGTAGTCTTGACTACGGGACCCCTTCGAGAATTATCACACATGTGTCACAAAATTGTGCGCACCCCCCGTAATCCTATTGTCCCCTTCGCCACTCACGCGCGTCAATACGCTACGGCCATCTTCCTCTTTTGCGAGCAACCCCAAGAAGAAACATGTTGCTTGCAAGGAGCGGGGAAGGAGGGAGGGTCATAGGTAGGTATATAGATTTATATAGTAAATAAGAAAATCAGTGCTGATTTTACAAATTTACTGCAATAAATCATATATACCTACCTATTATGCCAGACCAGCGCCAACTCAAAGACCGGGAGGCATGTTTCGAGCGGAAGGAAATAGGATTACACCAAAGACTACAAAGAAGACACAGCGGCCTTCAAGGTGGCTGACGCAAACAAAGCTTCACCTGCGGGAATATCCCTAAGGTAGCAAGAGATGAAGGAATTGGGCGAACGCCAATAAGCAGCCTTCAAAATATCAACAAGCGCCACACCTTGAAACAGAGCCCAAGAAGTGCTGACACTACGAGTATCATGAGCACGAGGCTTACTGTCGGATAAAAGAGCCTCTGTGCCAGCGGCCCTAATAGCTTCAACGATCCATCTAGAAATGGAATCAAGAGAGGCAGGAGAAAAAGGCTCTCTAGTGATCAGGAACAACTGATCATCCTTACGATAAGACTTAGTCTTATCAATATACCATTTGAGAGCTCTAACAGGACACCAAACTTTGTCCTCACGCACCGAAGAAAAGTCAGAAAGCGGACAAAGAAAAATCTCAACAGGACCGGAGGTAGCTGTCTGATTCTTGGCAACGAAAGAAGCCCTAGGAATCAACCTAACACCTTTTCTCTCCCAGCGAACATGACCAGGAGTAAGACAGAGAGCATGAAGAGTACTGCGCCTCTGCCCAGAGGCAATAGCTACCAAAAAGAGCGTCTTAACCGTAAGATGATGAAGCGAAGCTTCACCTAACGGTTCAAAAGGAGGTTTCGCCAAGGCCTCCAGGACCTTAGGCAGACTCCAAGACGGCACTAACTTCGAAAACGAAGGTCGTTTCAGAAAGAACGAACGAATCAAACCACTTAGCAGCGGGGAATTGGAAATCCCCGAACCATCCGAAAAACCCGAATGAATGGCCCCGATCGCCGAACGGTAGCCTCGGATAGTAGAAATAGATCTCCCTTTGTCAAATAACGAGATTAAGAAATCCGCAATTGAACCAATAGGAGCCTTAGAAGGGGTTTGATTTCTCTCTTTGCACCAAAGGAAAAAGACCGAGAGACGGGAATTGTAAATTTCCCTAGTAGAGACCCTACGACTGGACATTAAAAAGTCCGCGGCTCTATCAGAGAGACCCGACTGTCTTGCAGATTCCCTGACAGGGGCCAAGCAGTCAAATGAAGAGACTCCGGATTGTGGTGAAGAATCCCCGATAGGGGCTGTAACACCAGATCCGCTCTTAACGGGAGAACTAACGGTTGAGCCCTTAGAAGGCTCATAAGTTCCGGAAACCAATTCCTCCTGGGCCAAAAGGGAGCTATTACAAGCACCCTCGCCCGATCTTCCCTGATTTTCCGCAAAGCACGCGGAATCAGTTGGAAGGGAGGAAAGGCGAATCCCTGAAGGTTCTCCCAGCTGAGGGAGAAAGCATCGAAAGCCCATGCTCCCTGATCGCGAACACGGGAGCAATACTTCGGCAGCTGGTGATTTAGCACCGACGCAAATAGATCCACTTCCAGTGGACCTAGGCAACTGCGAATGCGGCAAAATACCTCCGGATGGAGCATCCATTCCGATGGAAGATACCTGCCCCGGGACAGAAAATCCGCAATGAGGTTTTCCCGACCGGGGATGAAAGAGGCCACGGGTGTGATTGCCATGCGACGACACCACCTCCACAGCTGAGCTGCTAGGGCATTCAAGGCAACCGAACGAGTGCCTCCCTGCCGATTGATATATGCCGCCACAGTAACGTTGTCCGTGAGAATCAGAACCGAACGACTGAGAAGTCGACTTCTGAAATGGAGCAAGGTCAACAGAACTGCCATAAACTCCAGGACATTGATATGAGGAAGAGTCCCAAGATGAGACCAATCCCCCGCAACCGTGCTGCCGTTGCAGTGTCCTCCCCACCCCAACCGAGAGGCGTCCGTCGAAACCGATATCGACGGAAGAGGGACAGAGAAGGACCTGCCTCGCGCGAGAAACACCTCGCTCGTCCAACAAGCGAGAAGAGACTTGATCTTTACTGGTACTGGAATCCAGACCAAAAGAGAGTCTTTTCCCGGCTTGAAGAACCTGAGGAGATGTCTCTGAAAGGGTCTCATGAGGAGCCGGCAGTCCTCTAAAACATCGACTAGACTGGCTAGATAACCTAGAAACTGAAGCCACTGTCTGGCCGAGACTCTTCTGGCCAGCAAGAGCTTGCGAGCCGCAGAGACAATGGTGAGAATCCTGTCTCGACTGGGCCGAGCTAACTGATTCCTTATGTCTAACACCGCCCCCAGAAAAACTGGGCTGCGAGTGGGGACTAACTCTGACTTTTCCCAATTTATTAGGAAACCTAAGTCCTGAGTAAGAGAGACGAGCAAACGAGTCTCGTCCAACAAACGATCGCGCGACTCCGCAAGGAGAAGCCAATCGTCCAGGTAACAAAACAACCGCAGGCCGCGACGCCTCAGAAAGGCCGCTAGCACGGCTACAACTTGAGTAAAAACCCGAGGGGCCGGGCGCAGCCCGAAGGGAAGAGCCCGAAAACGATAAGTCTCCGAGAGGAAGGAGAACCCCAGAAGATCGCGAGATGCGCGATGAATGGGAATGTGAAAGTACGCGTCCTTGAGATCTATCGAGACCGCGTAGTCTTCCCTTTTGATCAACGGAAGAATGGAGGCAAGAGTCTCCATCCGAAAATGAACCGGAGGAATAAATTTGTTTATCCTCTTTAGGTTCAGTATCAAACGAAGTTTTCCCGAGCGCTTGGGAATAACAAATATTGGAGAAAGGGAAAGAGACGGCCTGTCTCTTACCCTTTCTATAGCCCTCTTTTCCAAAAGAGACTCGATCTCCTTCGAAGCATGAGACCGAGACAGGGCAGACATGGGAGGTGACCGAATTCTTATAGCCCCTCCGGGGAGCGAGGCGCAAAGATCTATGAAGAATCCGTCTCGCACGACGGAGAGAACAAACACGTCCCCGGAGATGGCCTCCCAAGCGGGGAGAAACGCATGAAGTCGGCCACCTACCACATTCGGTCGAACAAGCGCTCGGGGAAAAACATCAAAATCCAGGCTTGGCCTTCTGCGAAGCCATCGCCTTACCACGAGAACCTCTCAAAAGCCCCTGCCACGACTCCCTCTCCCACGAGACGGAGCTGGCTGAGGCTCAGGAGGCGGGACCCTAGACACGCGACTGCGTTGACCCGAAACAGGACCAGCAGGTCTACGCCGAACAGGGGCCCGCGTTGGCTTAGAGCTAGTGTGAAACTGCTTAGTCATATCCGAGATCTGCTTTCGCGCATCGATCTCTCTTTGAAACACCGTAGCGAATTTACCACCAAAAAGCGAAGGACCCCGAGACGGAACATCTCGGAGAAGTTGAGCAATGCCCGACTCTCTAACACCCAGTGCTGAGAGAGCCGAGGTCCTGCGACGGAACGTAGCCGAAGCAGCTGCTGTGGAAAGCTGCGACCACTGCAGACAAAAAAGAGTATGCAGCAAGTCGTCAATAATCAGCTTGTCACCATCGGTAACATTCAACTCCTCCGCCCTGGACCTAAGGTCGGAGAGAAGCCCTTGAAAAGCCGCCAAACGCATCCCTGACCTAATGTGGTTTTCAATATTAGACCAAATCTTATCCTCCGCCCTGAACGCAGCGGAGGTAAGCGGATTAGTCGCCCGCAAGCGACGACCAACCTCTAAAATCTCAGGAGAAAGAATCTTAGCCTTGAAAAAGCTGTCTTGGTCCTGAGAACAAAAGGCAAAGGCCTTACCCCTGACCGCATTAGATCGCTTAACCAACACCGCGGCCTCAATGCGGTCATACTCCAGCTTGAAAACCTCCTCAAGAGCAATACCCTCAGAGGAGACCTGCTGCTTGAAATTCCAACGCGAAGTCGAACCCTGCGCGCGGGTTGACTGAACTTCAGGGAGATATTTGGACAACAAAGCAATCGCTTCCACTCCATAGAGATTGAGCGATTGAGACTCCGCCTGCCCAAGCGATTCGGGAACCGAAGCTTGAGAGGACGCATCCAAATCTGGTTCCACCCGAGTGGAATGAGACAAAGGAACGCTAACAAAGGCCTCCGCAGGCGGGTCCCCGCATGGTTCACCAAAAGTCTCCTCGCCCGGCGGAGCCCCAAGGGCCGCGGGAATAGGAGGCACATGCGAATCAGTCTCAGACAAAGAGGAATCAATCACAAAAGGCTGATCAGACTCAAAGCGAGATCCCTGAATAGGGACAGAAGTCAGGGTTGAAGAAGCCGGTACAAAGGACCAACCCTGATTCTGAGCAAAAGCCCGCATCATACTGAACATGTCAGCTTGAGAGGAGCTAGCCGGGTCAGCCAGGCCAGACGGGCAAGAGGCCGGCGAAGCCTTGCCGCTTTTCGCCTTCTTCTTGGCCTTTTTCTTGGCTGGCTCGACAATAGTCGTAGCCGAAACCCTTTTCTTAGAACGCTTAATCGGATTCGTTCGGATCCCCGAAGCCTCTTCGGAAACACGAACCGATTCCTCCGCGGAGGGACGTTCACTTCCCATAAAGGGATTGGAGCGCTCATGGCGTAAGCCTAGAGAATCGCCCAAATCACCCATATTGGCTAGGCAAGAAGATGCCGTAGCCATGGGTTGGGAGCTAAAAGCTCCCAGTGCGTGGGCAGACCGAGATGACTCGGTATGTGCCCGATGACTACTAAAGGCATGTGAACCCACTATTGGACCGCTCGAAAGCAGCAATAGGGGAGCACTAGTAGTCACGCACTCAGGTGAAAACACCTGTTGCTCCGAAGAGCGTCCATAATTGTTAGCTCGAGCATTCCCATCAGCTGGCAACTGAGACAGCCCAGAAAGTACTCGTTCCCCCATATGGCGTTTGCCGGGGGCTAGGGTTTGAGAACCCAGACCAACATGGACTAAGCCCGTGGGTTGCCCTGCAGTAGTGGGGCGCGTCTCCCCTAACGGATCAGAGCGAGTGAACGCTACCGTACGGGAAACAACAGCCCCCCCCTCTGGTCTCAGCGACCGGGGATTGGATTCGAGATATCCAAACCACTAGAATCTGACGCCACCCACCCCGAAACCACAGGCTTCGGAGTTGACAATCCCGATTCAGTTAACGCCACCCGTCCCGAAGCCGCAAGCTCCGAAACTGGCAAACTCTGCAAGGGAACACCACTAGGCAACTTACCTTTAGCCCTCCTCCCTCCCCCGCGTACCGCTGTACTCGGGGGAGTTCTGGAAGGCCGAGTCGTCTTGCTAGACAACTCTTCGGAAGAAGCAGGTCTCCTTGACCCAGCTGCTTCTTCTTCCGAATTCATACCACTGCAATAAAACAGACAATAAAGTATACTTTTCAAATTAAGAAATACTTCAACTGAATGCAGTAAATAAAACTAAAGTTTATTTGGGAGATACGCACTAAAGAAATTTTCACAGCCTAAAAACCGTAAGAACGGAAACACCCGCAAACACGGAAATATCTACGTGGGGCTGACCGTGAAAGAGAAAAATAAATGCCAAGAAAGGGAATCAAAAAATCCCTTGCAATCGGCAAGAGTGACTAATAAAACACAAAGTACTATAATCTAAACGAATATAGGTACCTAAAAGTGCTTTAACTATGTGAAAAAGCGCACCAAAAAGATACTATACGACCTGATTTCAGGAGCGCTGTGACTATACGTCCTAACTCGTCGGGGGCGAGCAAGAAAGAGGAAGATGGCCGTAGCATATTGACGCGCGTGAGTGGCGAAGGGGACAATAGGATTACGGGGGGTGCGCACAATTTTGTGACACATGTGTGATAATTCTCGAAGGGGTCCCGTAGTCAAGACTACAGGCATAATAGGTAGGTATATATGATTTATTGCAGTAAATCAACTAATACACAAGATATATATTTGTAAATGCACGCGTGTGGTAAGAACTTCAAATATCAGAAATCAACTCTGGCCTTTTCAATGCTTTGAAAGGGGGTAAGAATAGAAATGCATTTTAAGGAGAGTATTTGGAAAGCATAAACAGCTTCTGTATGCAATCTTTCTAATGGAGATAGGTAAAGAGAGTTTTGTTTGTACCAATCAACGACCCCTCCCATAACTCTTGAATTACATCACCACTCTGTGTGATTTAAAGAAGGATAAAGATATTCAATACAGAGGAGAAAATAAGAGATAAAACAAGTACAACGACGGGACACCTAGCAACTCCAAACTTACACCTTTTATACTGCATCCAAACTGTAGGCTGCTCCAAGCCATTTTATACTGTCCTTTAGATGAATGAGAGTGCATGTAAGACCAATGCAATGGCCACATGATTGCGAGCTAAGAATAAGATTATGGTACAACCCCTATACACATTTTGGTTCGCTTATTGGCAAGCTTGCCGCAAGCGTGCCAGGAAGCTTGCGGCAAGCTTGCCTGAGGAAGCCATATAAGGGGATTTCAATTTGCATCATTTTTTTCTCAAAACAGTTTGTCATTTTATAAGTGCGAATAATGATTATTATATTTAATAGCAAATTATAATATATGCATACAAAGAAATGATTAAGTCATTTTCTAGTGATAAAAATGCATATGGGAACAATATTGCACTCCGATTTAAATCGTCTTAGTATAAAAGTTTTAAATAGCACATACATGTAATACTATCTGGCAGAGTCCTTAGACCAAATGCATGATGAATATCATATTTCACCGCTTTTGATATTTTTGAAATATTTTGATATCTTTAAACAACAAATTACATTTGGTAATGTGCAAGCTCGCCTCAAGCTTGCCGCACGCTTTCCATTTTTGTGCAAGCTTGGGGTAAGCTGGCCAATTTTCCAGCAAGCTTAATTGCTGCAAGCTTGCCGCACGCTTACCATTTTTGTGCAAGCTTGCTGTTAGCTGGCCAATTTTCCTGCAAGATAGAACCCCTTTTTTGTGCCATGTAATTTTATTTCATTAGGCCGACAAATACACAATGGACAGTTCAATTGCGTCTAACTTTAAGATTAAAAAAAAAAGAAAAAAAAGGAAAAAAGAAATTTAAAAATGGATAAGAGATTTCCACAGGCAGCTACAAGTATAACCAAACTATCGAACATCATTCTTAAAGAATGATAATCTTTTAAGATTGCAAAGTGATGGAGATTCTGTTGTTATCAATGAATGAAATTATATAGAGTATGACAATAAAAATCTGAATCAAACTTACCTATAGGGTGCAATTAGGGAAACATTGCCACGATGAAAAGTAGATGGTGAGATGAAGAGGGCGAAAAAAAGAGAAAGAAAATATTATTAGCTAAATGGATTTTGGAGTGATTCCCACAGGAATGGATTTGTATCATTATCAGCAACTGCACTATCATCATCACCACCATCATCATCATCATTGTCATCATTATCCTCATCATAATCGTCATCATTACCGTCATCATCACCGTCATCATCACCGCCATCATCATTGTCATCATTATCCTCATCATAATCGTCATCATCACCATCATTATCCTCATCATAATCGTTGTCATCATCATCACCATCACCATCACATCACCCCCATCCTACGTTGATCCGCCAATGACCTGCATTAATTTTTTCCTGCTTTTAAAAAAGAAATAATCTTTATACAAAATGATAACAGTAATTCATGATATTATTAAGTTTTAATATTGTTATGGAAATGGATTGTGGATATAACATTGCTAGTTATGATGATATAGAAGGGGTAGGGGTCAGGCACAACCATTTCCGGAAAATTTGTTACCATAGATACAAATTAAGTATAAACAAAGGCCTTACATCATATTGCTCATATAGTTTTACACAAAACCTGTATGAAACAAATCTATTCCTTCATCAAAAAATAAGAAACTGAAAATTTATGAGATTTATGAGATTTTCTGTACTGAGCACATGGGAGAGCAGCTCGCAAGATACGTCACCGAATTGCCAATTTGTGTTTGATTGATTACAACTTGCAAAATTCATAACTGTTTTATTTATCATCAGATTTTTCTCAAACTTTAACTAATCTGTTTCTCTCAATTTTCTGCTTTTATTCAACTTAATCAACTTAATACCAGGGTGGACTTTCCCTTTAACTGCTTGTATTTCTACAATAACCATTTCAAAAGTCTTCTATAAAACGTCCCATCTTACTTACATGTAGCTCACCCTGAGGGTTTGGTATGTTTGAAAGCATAAGAACATTTCAGAAAGAATTCAAAAGCTTGCTTATCCACAGTTTCTTCACTGTCACCCGACAAAGGTCCTTTACTGATCTGACTTGAGGCTGTTGTGGATTTCACAAGATTTCACAAGATTTCGCAGGATACTTGAAGAAAACCCAACTTTATTTGTTATTGGTTTAGTGTCCATTTGGTGAACATCACTCAAAGGGTGCATCTACTAGGTGCACGAGTAAAGAAAAGTACTTCACTATTAAATTGAAACAGAGAAAAGACAGACACGGCAGAGATATATTTGTATCAAAGTAAATGAAACGCATTATTTCACTTTTAATCAAAATCAATTTAAATCAATTTAAAATTAGATGGGGATAAAGATTACATGGATGGAGATAATGATATTGACTTCTTTTGAAACTAATCCTCTCAGTGTAGGTACTATGATTTTTTATTTACAGAATGAATTTTATTCTGATTGCAAATGAACATGAGGCAGATCATTTTTCAGACAACTTTCACAAGTGTTTCTGCTTAAAATCTAAATTAATAAACAATTCAACTAATTTCATGAATTTGTCAAAATATGAAATATATATTATACAGAGATGCTTTGACACAGATAGGGAGATCATGAAAGAGAAAGAGGAGTAAGGGAAAGAAAGAGAGAGGGGAGAAGAGAGAGAGGGGAGAAGAGAGAAAGAGGAAGAGACGTGGGTGAAGAAGGATAGAGGGGATAGAGAAAGATGGGGGAGATGACAGGCTTTCACTAAACCTCTGTCTGCAGTAGAGCATAACACAAGTTTTAAGAAGTGATTTAGCTTTGAGCAATAAGTACATCTCTTTTTCTCTTTCTTTCACCTGTTTCATAAATTACTCCAATGCGAGAGATAATTGAGAGTTTTGCCGGAGGTGTAGGGGGAAGAAATCTGAGATGTTTTTGAAAGAAAATCATTTAAGAAAACAGGGTAAGGTTTGTAATGACAGGGATTTTCGTCTTCCATGTGGAAAATATACACATCTGAGCCTAAGGGTTTCACCAGCGTTTTTTAGTATGTGGGACTACTGGCAGTTGCTGACTGACAGTACATTTAGAAAGACGCTTGAACATAACTTTTTTCTTTACAGATTTGAATAGTTTTACAAGTGGAGCAGATATGTGTGTTATCTACTACTACTATACTATAGGCACAAATCCTAGTCAATCATAACATAAGGTTTACAATTTTTATAAATGAACATCCAGAGTCAGGATACCGCCAGACCATTTTGAGTGAGGGGAAGGGAGTGTCAGACCAAGTTTCCCAACAATGTACATGTACAAGCAAGCAAAAAAGTAACTACATGAATAAATCTGCAACAGCCTAATATATATATATATATATATATATTTTTTCAGCCTTTGCAAAAATTTCAAAAAGGGAGGACAGCTCTGGGGAACTTTGATTGAGCTACGTAACGTTATTCTCGCAATTTCTTTCACATTTGTATTTATTTCCACGAGATTTGCCAAAGCTGTTGTATATGTTATTTCCTTACACTTATATATATATATATATATATACACTCAACCAAAAAAGTAAGTTCCCCCCTAGCATTTTTGGATATATCTCAAAAAGTATTTTACCGATTTTCATAATTCAAACAGGAATGGATAGGGAATTTTATTACTCATAATATGAATGGCATATCATTGCCACCAGATATCATTATTGGTGTGAAAAAATGCATTTTATGTCAAAATGCATGGAAAAAAAAAAGTTGCACTTTAGTGATTTGCATTGACTTTTAAACAAATAATCAAACAATCACTCATGATTCTGAACTTTTAAGCATGGTTTATTGCATATTTCTCCATCTCTTTCTTTTCATGAGCATACAGTTTAATAGGGAAGCATATTGTACCTGAAGAAATTCCTGAGAATTACATAACAATTTAAAAAGGTCATTTGCGAACTTGCATAGGAAATGTACACAATATGCTTCATATAACCTTAAGTGCAACTTTTTTCCCCATGCATTTTGACATAAAATGCATTTTTTTCACACCAATAATGATATATGGTGGCAATGATATGCCATTCATGTTATGAGTAATAAAATTTCCTATCCATTCCCGTTTGAATTATGAAAATCAGTAAAATACTTTTTGAGATACAGTCAAACCTGTCTATAGCGGCCACCAAAGGGAAACAGAAAAAGTGGCCGCTATAGACAGGTGGCCGCTTTAGGCAGGTCAGCGGCCATTTTTAATTTTTGCACATACACTGTATATCCAAAAATGCTAGGGGGGAACTTACTTTTTTGGTTGAGTGTATATATATATATATATATACAGTTTTTTAATTTGCAGACAATTTTTTTTTGATGGGGGTGTCACATCACCCCCCCCCCCCCCCCAGCATTGTAGCAACTCCTCCTACATAGATTGACATACTGGAAACTATGTTTGAATACTGGATATTTTCCATGCTGCTTTAACTGTGATTGTTCTTCTTTCTTTCAAAGTTTTTTATCATCAAAAGGATGTTTACTTCCTTCTTTAAAGAGCACAGCTCAAAGTGACCCTTAATTCAGAAAATGCTTTATAAAGAAATCTATAAAAAGCTTGGGCTAATTTGCATAACCATCAATCCTCCTTTACTTGATAAAACAGTGACATCATTTAACACCTAACTTTAAACAAGAGCCCCAGGGGGCACGACGCTCACCTGAGGTGGATCAATTCACATCTGGTGCATGTTCTCTCTAGCACATGAACAACTTTCATTCTTCATCTATAGAGGTATCTCTATACACAATACCAAGTCTGAGCTTCCTACCAAGTTTGGTTAAATTCCAATCATGGGTTTTGGAGAAGCTGAAAATGTAAAAAGTTTATGGATGGCGGACAACTTGCCCCACCCCCCCCCCTCCAGTATGTTACCCCCACAGACCCCCTATAGGGCCACCCAGAAAAAAATCTCCATACACAATACCAAGTCTGAGCTATTCCTGGTTCTGGAGAAGATGTTTGAAATTTACATAGCTTTTACACTTGGGGGCTCTCCCCCTGGGCCCCCCTGGGGGCCACATGTACCATTTTAGCACCTTTGGATCCCCTACCCCTAAGGATGATTCCTACCAAGTTTGGTTGAATTCCGATCAAGTGTTTTGGAGAAGATCAGAATGTACATTTTGCATGGCAGCGCCCCCCCCCCCCCCCTCCAGTATGTTACCCCCACAGGGCCCCTACAGGGCCACTCAGAGAAATTTCATGAACAACATTCATTCTTCATCTATAGAGGTATCTCCATACACAATACCAAGTCTGAGCTATGCCTGGTTCTGGAGAAGAAGATGTTTGAAATTTACATAGCTTTTACAATTGGGGGCCCTCCCCCTGGGCCCCCCTGGGGGCCACATGTACCATTTTAGCAACTTTGGGTCCCCTACCCCTAAGGATGATTCCTACCAAGTTTGGTTGAATTCCGATCATGTGTTTTGGAGAAGAAGATCAGAATGTACATTTTGCCTGGCAGCGCCCCCCCCCCCCTCCAGTATGTTACCCCCACAGGGCCCCTATAGGACCACTCAGAGAAATTTCATGAACAACATTCATTCTTCATCTATAGAGGTATCTCCATACACAATACCAAGTCTGAGCTATGCCTGGTTCTGGAGAAGAAGATGTTTGAAATTTACATAGCTTTTACAATTGGGGGCCCTCCCCCTGGGCCCCCCTGGGGGCCACATGTACAATTTTAGCAACTTTGGGTCCCCTACCCCTAAGGATGATTCCTACCAAGTTTGGTTGAATTCCGATCATGGGTTTTGGAGAAGAAGATGAAAATGTAAAAAGTTAACGGACGACGGACAAATTTCCATCGCAATAGCTCACTCGAGCCATAGGCTCAGGTGAGCTAAAAAGCCATAAAAAGGTGCTTTGAAGTCAGTAAGTAGCTATACAATCCACCTTACTATTATGTATCTTATCTTAAGTAAATGATATCAAAGACACAAACAAATAGCTTTTAATCTGAATCTAACAGTATCTATCATTGACACAGGTGTGAGATAAACACATTCTTTATCTAATGACTTTAAGATCTCTCTTGAAAACACAAAACTTCTACAAGGTAAGGGTGAATTTATAGCTCAATTGCGAAGCCAGAATCAGCGTTTTGAAACACGTTTTGAAACACGTTTTGAAACACATTTATGAAACACAGTTTATGAAACAAAGGAAAACAGAAGGCAATCCATGCCATGATTTGTGAATTATCCCTTTCATTTGTTTATTAATCCAATGCAAAAAAGTAAATAAAAAGAAGGATGGCAGCCATTTATAATCATGTGCAGCCTCATGTATCTTCCATCATCTAATATAAAGTAAATAGATAGAACAATTGGATAACTTGACTGGTTCATGTAACTACATCACATGAATATGGTAGTAACTTCGGTATCCAACGCTGATATTCCCTGAACTTTCAGTCAGTTTGGACAAGTAGTCAAACAGGTAGTCAAACAAGTAGTCAAAGAATGAAATATGAAATTAATCAAAATTTGGTCAACTTTTGATAGACTGCATGCCCAGTCAAACCAAATTTGATCACAAACTTATTCATGGTCACAATCGATGACCATCATGACAATTCAAGACATTGTACATAGGTCCTGCTTTCTCTAAAAGAAAAAAAAAAAGAAAAAGAAAAAGATGGTTATCGCGATGTAATGTCAAAACTGATTAGACTCCTTCCAAACTGGAATAATTGATGCCTTTTTAAAGCGTAGCCACAGGTGCGTAACTTTTTATGTATTCATCCACATAAATGATATCTGTTAAATCTCAAATAAGAAAGAAACATAAGCACAGTCGGGAGATTGTTACCGACTTGATGAAACAAAATAAGCATGATTCCAGAACAAGGTCTGGTATAAATGAGTAACAAATTGCTTCAGTTTGCGAATTGTAAGGAGGTAAATTGAGTTTCTGTTTGTGGTTTGTACTTATTCTAGAAAAATGAGGGTTTGGTATAGAGTAAAAAAGGAAAATATTGTTGGCTGGTTGCTTGAAGTCAGTAACCTTTGGACATAGAACAATGGCAAGGTTCTTTACAGGGTAAGCCTGGCAAGAACATGCCACCTCTTCAAAACTCTTAGAAAATTCTAATACTCTTTTATAATTATGATTTCTATCCATAAATATTAGTCATATGAAATGTTTTTACGTTCTTTAAAGTATAGCTATTACTACATGTATCCATTGATTAATTCATCTTTTCTTTCTTGTATTTTCTTTGTTATCCATAAAGCTCATTTTAACATTCAATTGAGAACCTTAACACATAGAATGCTTTGCCTTTCATCTCAGGATTTTCCTCATGGGAGAGGGGTCATTGCTATACCCCTCTCTACCAGGCCCCAGTCCTTTAAACTCTTATCATTCTTTAATTTTATTTCTTCTCTCTCCATAAGTGTCACATACAATCTTAATCTTATACTCAGAAGTAAAGTTATTACTACACGTATCCATTTTCACTTTCATGTATTTCCTTTGTTATCCATATTGCTATTTTTTAACATCCATCTGAAACCAGTCACACATAATAATAAAGCTTAATATGCCTTTCATCTGAGGATTCTCCTAATGGTAGAGGGGTCATTCAAAAGTACCAGCTCTGTAAACTCATACAGATTCTTTTATTTAATTTCACCCCTCCCCATAAATCTCACATATACTCTTTGAAGTATAGTTATTTATACTACATGAATCCATCTCCACTTTCTTATGATTATTTAAAAGTCCATATTGCTATCTTTATTGAGAACTAAAGCACATAGATAGCTTTGCCTTTCATCTAAGGAATTTCTTAATGGGAGAGGCCGGGGTCATTGCTAGCCCTCTCTAGCTTGCCCCAGCTCTTTAACTCTTATACATTCTTTTATTTCATTTCTTCACTCTCCTAACTCTAACATGTTATACTCTTTGAAGTATAGCTATTACTACATGCATCTATCTTCACTTTCTTTATATTTTCTTTGTTATTCATTTTGCTATTTTAACACCTATCTGAGAACGGTAGCACATAGAAAGCTTTGCCCTTAATCTAAGGATTCTCCTAATGGGAGAGGGGTCATTGTAACCCCTCTCTGGCCCACGCTTACCCTTCTATTGCCAAAGAAACTCCAACAATTAGGCATATTGTCACCCTAATCAGCTTCCACGTGCTGCGGCTAGCACCAAAAACATCCCAACTCAAAGGATTTCATTATTCAAAAACACTTAACGCTTTTTGACTTTACAAAGGATTTGCAGACTTCATGAAGTGAGAAAAGGAGTATCTAAACAGCAGACATCCATCAGACCCCAAAACCACAATATCAGGAACTTGATTTCTTTAGTCTTTACTTTTAAAGAGAAGGTCGGGTTCTGGTAAAGAAAAAATTAATTCGTGAGGTTTCTCATTCTCGTTATTCCTATGTGCAGACTATCATAGTAGCAATTTTACATAAAAAGGATTGCTCTTCAAAAAGCACTCATATTCTAAATATAACTAGATGGCACATATGGGAGTGCAGTCACATACACCCATACCTGTGTGATTTAATTTCGGCACCGAGTCAAGTTAAGATGATTCCTAATGCCCCATTTACACTTGCCCTCATTTTGGTCCCACACAGTGCGTGCTATTGAGTGGTCATCACCGAATTGGGGGAGGGGAGGGGGGGGGGGGGGTAAAGTCTGATTTCACAACAATTAACTCCATGTTTATGTCAGTGTTAATCATTGTTCACGCATCAATTCGTCATTCATTTTCACGATTGTTCAGGATTGGGTGGATTAAGTACAGTGTCTCCTTTTCGTGAGGTTTTTGGAAATCTCTTGATAGAGACTGCTAGGAATTACAAATTATGCATGAGCAGAAGGATAAACAAATCCCAGAAAATTTAGTTTATTTTCAATGCATTACATTGTGCCATTCATGATCGGTTCTATTTAAGTGATACTAATCATTACAGTCTTGGGATTGGCAATGCAGTGTAAAATATATCGGCCCAATCACTATTCTGGGGTAGAAATCTGCAATTTTTCTGTTAAATTTTGCAAGTTTCATTCACACTGGTTCATTTAATAATCATTATTTTTATTTTTTTCCAAACTATATAGGAGTGAAATAAGATTAACTGCTGCCAATTTAAGGAGGGAAAGCTGATTAAGATTTCTTACGTAGAGATCAGTAGAAAAGACCACGTGTTCTGATCACCTGTTCTACATGTGTAGACTATGCGCATGTTATACGAAAACTGTGCGGGGAGTATGCGTAACGAGTGCGCAGATTTGAGCAACTTATTCGTGAACTAGTCGTGAGCTCGTCCGGAACATGCGTGCCACTTTGGCGATGGCACGCACTGGCATGCACTGACATGGCTAGGTTGCGTTAAGTTCACAGGGTGTTCACGAATGTTGCAAAAAAATTTGTCATGCCAAAAAATTTAACATGTTTGATTTTCTGTCACAAGTTTCAAGGACATGGCCCGCATCCTCCCGCACGCTGCCGTGAGTAATTGCCGCACTGACACGAATGATGCGCAAACTATGCGGAAACAAAATTCAGGAAAGTGTAAAAGTGTAAATGCAGCATAACCTCATAACACACAATAGCTACTTCATTAGCAACCTTTCCTGTTAACTTCTATACCAGTTTCTTCTACAATGCAATTGTACGACCAATACTCAATTTCATCTTTAATTCCTTTCAAGTCGATACTCTGACTGATACATCAAAAAGATTGAAATGCTTGTGAATTGATGATGTTTTTGTGTGGCATACAAGCTAGGATTAGCGAAGGTTTGGTGGCTTGTGGTCTACACACATCAATCTGAGTAAGAAACGCACCAATGGAAAAGCAAACTTTAATTTGCGATTCTTACATTTATGATGTCTTTGTTCAATGGGGGAGGAGGGGGGGGGGGTGAACAAGATGTGACATTGAGAGAGTAGTTGGCCAGTTCCCTCTAATTTAACTTAATTTAAATGATTAACTCTTATACTGCTGAATTCTTTCACTGCCATATTATAAAGGATTAATACAATCCCTATGATACAGTCTGATTTTGAACAGTTGTAAAGCTAGATAATATGTTTTGCTTTTGTGAATACCTATCACGTATGCTTTACATTCTCAATATGAACAAGTATCTTTTCTGTTTTTGCCTATAGGGTCCAACTTTTCAGAAACATTCATTTCTGTGAACATTGTGTGAACTTCACACAACTTGCATCTCAGTTGTCGTTGATAAAACATTTTCCATCTTTAACAATTATTTAATAGAGACTAAGAAAATACTCATATTTGCAGAGCAAAACAAGATGAATGCGACTGCGTCTCCTATATGCCTCCGCCTAAATTCAGTTGATGGCTCAAACTGTTCTAGAAATATTTGATAACGAGGCTAAAAACCACTAATTCCATGTAATTTCATGTAAATTGACCTCTGTGACCTCTGAACTTTGACCTACCTACCCCAAAATCTAATCAGTTCATTTTTCTATGGGGATACATACTGGTACCAAGTTTGAAGTTCTCACCTCAGATAGTTCTTGAGATATCGCGGTAACGGTGCTAAAAACCACTAATTCCATGTAATTTCACGTAAATTGACCTCTGTGACCTCTGAACTTTGACCTACCTACCCCAAAATCTAATCAGTTCCTCTTTCTATGGGGATACATACTGGTACCAAGTTTGAAGTTCTCACCTCAAACAGTTCTTGAGATATCGCGGTAACGGTGCTAAAAACCAAGAATTTCATGTAATTTCATGTAAATTGACCTCTGTGACCTCTGACCTTTGACCTACTTACCCCAAAATCTAATCAGTTCATCTTCCTATGGGGATACACACTAGTACCAAGTTTGAGGTTCCTACCTCAAATGATTCTTCAGATATCGCGGTAACGAGAAGTGGGACGGACGGACGGACGGACGCACATTGGCACACGGACGGACGGACGGACAACCCGAAAACATAATGCCTCCGGCACTCACCTTCGGTGGGCGAAGGCATAAAAAAATCTTATTAATCCATAACACATGAAGATTTAGAGCTTAGCTCCCAAAGAAGCATAATATGATAAAAACTGATATCAATATAGTCATTCATACTTGGAAATTTCAAAACAACACTTCTCTCATTGAAAAGAACATTCAATTCCTTGCAATTAAAGAGGAAGTCCAACCTGATATCAAGTTGGTTTTAAAAGCAGGAGAAATAATTAAAGAAACAGATCAATGCAAGTTTGAGCAAAATCCTAAAGTCATTAATTTCCACTTTTCTAAAGAAAATATTTAATCATACATGCAACCTATATAATAATCATTGCACAAACAAAATTAAGAAAATAGACATTTATGAAATTTTCTTTTCAGACCAAATGGGAGAGGAGCTCGCAAGATATGCCATGGAATTGCCAATTTGTCTTTGACTGATTATGACTTAAAAATATATATAACTTTCTATAATTTTTTTCTTGGATTTTGCTTAAACTTTCAATAATCTGTTTCTCAAATTTTTCTGCTTTTATTCAAATTAACTAAATCCCAGGGTGCACTTCCTCTTTATTTTTTTTGGTTTGAAATGCAGATGATTCATTTTCCTTGATACTGTATTCTATTCTATTTTATCATGCTATCTCACTTAACTGTTATATTTTTTTCTCTCAGGGGATATTCCCATTATCCGCGACAGTATCCATTCTGTTATTTTCTATGTGTCTCTTATCAAATATATAACTCATCCAAAGTGGTTTCAGTCATGACTCATTAACAACTCAATTTAGCGTCACTGTTTGTGGAAATTCTTTCTTCAGTTTATGGATAGGGTAATGTCCTCTCTCAAAATTTATCACTGCACTCAATATATCTCTCTCATTCTTTTTCTGCATTTTGTTTTACTTTGTACTTGGGTTACCTGAACAATGTTGCCATTTAAGTCACATGGATGGCAGATGTTTCAAAATAAATGACTTCCAAAGTATTATTTCATAATATTTCATAAGTGATCAAAATTACAGGGATAAGTTTGATTAATTGTAGCCTCTTTCAATGCAGTATTAGAATTTTTTTGGGCACATTTGGACTATTTTTTTTCTTCAATTTTATGAAAATGCTAGTCCAACACCTACAAGCAGTACTTTGTACAATACAACCACAGAAAACTTCCAAATTCAAATAATAATGATGCTAGTAAATTAAAAAATGTATAAAGTAAATGACAGATGCCATAGTGTAGACCTTTATTGCTATAATCACAACCCTAGAAAAAAAGGGTTCCTTAACCCACTGATAATGGTGCCTTTGATACCTGTAGATGGGGTCCTTGGAAAGGCGTGTTGTACCAAAATCATACTGTACAGTATTCAATCGGTTAACCTCTATCATTAGAAAGTCTTGATAGCTGAGACATGTCAATTATCTCCTCAATGGATTAAAAAGTGGATTATATCAAGGATTAAACACTATTAAATCTAACTGTCTGAGATCCTATTGTATGTCAATATCAAAGTCTTCACCGATGGTGAAGTGATCTCATTAAGGCTTTTAAGGAGGATATGTCTGAGATTTAAGGAAAGCAAAGAGTGACAGGTTTCATAATTATGAAACTGTCCCTGTCTGTCACTATTATCTATTCATCTCATTCTACACCAGATTGCATTGCACAGTTTACTGATGGATTGCAAAGAGAAAGTGTCAAACAACCTGTCACCTCTCTTTTGATATCAGTGGAGTCGCTCTGCAGTAGGAACTATTAATTTTATCATCATCAATGCACCTGTCAGACAATACAAGCACATGTTGACTCCAAATGTTGTCTCCATCATTCGAAAGGCCTGGTATTAGACCATCGATTTTCACAATGATAAAATCGTTTGTTATCTCAATCGCACACAGAATTTATTGATTAGGTCTGTTCTAAAAAAATTGGTGGCCAAGCAACATCGACAACAAAATGACAAAATCAGCGAAGGAGGCTCATTAGCATAAATCCTTGAGGTCTGACCTACCACAATGATTTTCAATGCCTTTTACACATGAACAAGAGCAGAGTGATTTGGGGAATGATGTATCGTTATAGTTATCATTATTGCTGTGGTCTGACAAAGTCTGACCAAGTCTGACCAGGTCAGACCAGGTCTGACCAGGACTGATCACCAATAAGACAACAATAGCAACAACAAACACAAGGTTGACTTTGTATAGAGATGAATAGGGTTGAGTTTGACATTAAGCCTTGACTGGCAATTAGTGAATGCAGGTGTGGACACCATGCTGTCTTGTCTAGTCTCTATCATATTCTATTCATAAAGGTTTTTTCACATGCAATGCCACTAGCCATTCCACCTAATAGTACAAAGAACATGACACCTAGATTGAAACCTGCTTAAATAAAAAAAAAAAATCCCTTTGTGTAAACTATGCATTTTCTATGCATTTTGAATTTTTCTGGAAGATTTGTTGTATCCATTATTTAAAAAAAAAAAGTCTAGATGTCATTAGCAGACATCTGAAAAAAAAGACAACCCCCTCCCTTATTAAATACGGTGTCCACCCCTAGACAGTAATAGATGGGAATCCCCCCCCCCCCATCCCCCCGAAATTAGTCAACAAATCAAAGGCCAGTGCACACTAATACAATCAGACTAAATTAAATAGGGCTTTAACTTTATTTAGTAAAATATGAAAATGGTTGAATAATGGATAGACAATATACGTGAAACTGCTTGAAAAAAAACAACATAATGAAAAGATTTTTTATTGCCAAAGAGACAATGATCTTTTTTGTACTTTCATCTCCTTACAACATTTTGAAAGTGCACATTTAGGGGAAGATATTTTCTAAAAATCATCTGCAAAAGTGAAAGTTGCATTGTATTGCAAGCCCTTCTATCTTAGGTAAGTTGAAATTTGCTTCAAATCAAGGAGAGGCTTTTACTCAGATTGACATTGCCTTGGGTTGATTTGCATCATTCAATTCAGAATTTTCACTAAATGTCAGGTGTGTGTTCCTAGCTCATATTGTACTGCCAATAGAAACCTTGGAGTGGACATTTCCACAATTTGAATAGGTCAAACTGGCAATATCCAAAACATATTGTTGGATTATAATGTGTGGTAGCCTTCAATCAAAAGATTACACATGAGGTCAAAAATAAATGGCAGGCATCTGACTTCATTTCAATGAAACATGCCCCCCCCCCCCAAAAAAAAAGTGTTACAAATATAATTCACATTTTGCAGGCTTCTGTTTTCTTCTCATGGTTGAGTCTTGTGTTTTTTTTCTCTTCAAATGCTTGACTTTGGGAGAATGAAGCCATTGAAAGTTTAGATTAACTTCCTTGTATGACATTACACCTTCCACAATATAGAGGGCCTGCTCATACTAGTATTTAAGCTTAGTAACCTCATTTTCTCACTATATACGAGTGGAAGAATGTCTCTGAGTGAATTCCATGAGCACATGAACAGGACACAGAGAAAGTCATTGAAATGAAGGAAGGAAGGAAATATTAGTAATATTTAAAAATCTAATATGCAGAATTAGAGAGATATAGAAAGAGATGGAAGAGAAGAAAGAGAAATAAACTGGGAGAGAAAGAAAGAAAAAGACAGAGAAGACAGAGAAAACACAGAAAACAGAGAGAGATAGAGGCAGAAACGGAAGGTGAGTTCAGGCACTTATCTTCCCTCAAACTTTAATTTTAACTAGAATTTTAAACTTGAAGTTTATCAACATCACCTTGCTTTGGTTTAATGGTTTATTTTGAATGACTGCTAAGAAAGCATGTATGCTTGTAAATACGCAACCAGGGGACCGATGGCTTTAAGTCCTCTCCGAGGGACTTGGTAATGACGATTAATGCCTTACCAAGGGGCACTAGTGCATCCACTTGATTTCAAACCTGCGTTTTCCAGTTACGAGACCACTGCTCTACTACTGAGCCATGGTCTTGTTGTATATCAAGAGTAATCTCACCAGGAACAGCACAATGAGCAAGTATAATTTAATAATCCACTTTAACCTGTACTAAGGAATATTCCAAAGATCTGTTACTAGTTCTCATCAGGTCTTCATACCAGTTATTTTTTTTTTTAATTTTTAGGTTTCAATTCAGCATTCTACCCACTTACCTTTCGAGTGTGAATGCATCACCGATACTGCAAGATTAATTGTATCTCATGCTGTTTGCAAACAATGTGTTCATGGAATGTTAAGTCTTTCTTTGTCAGGCAGGTGTAGACGCCACTCTGTCTGCTCATTATTCAAACTAACTTCCATGTACAATCAACCAATCATATACAGGTTTAAAGGAAGGATCAAGGTTTACAGGAAAAATATACCTTAAAGCTAGTGTATCAATCACCAACAAATATGTTGCTCTGTATAATAGGGGTTCCATGTCGCTGAACTATATTCCAAATATGAGCTTCAAATGTTGATTCTATAAAGAGAGATTGCAAGTTGAAACACACTCCCAATAAACAAAACAGTGACTTGTGAGGAAACTAATCGGGTACCCGTACGCGCTCGCATAGAATAAGGGCCCGCGCGGAACCGAACTCCGAGTTCGGTTCCGCGCGAGGGGGCTTCATGTTTTCCTTCATTTACCGTTCTTCCATAGGCGGCCAGGTAAAGTGTTTTGAGGTTGATTTGATACATTCTAGCTGTACACAAATTATTTTTTTAGGTGGTTGGTACACTTTAAGTTTAGACTCTTCTCTGACTACTAATTATTCAAATTGACTCTTACAATTATCAACCAATCATCTCAGGTTTAGAGCAAGAATCTCCCATAGAACTTTTAAAGGAAGAATGTACTTTGTGCCTTTGTTCATTTAACTATAGACTCCATTCACTCATTATTCAAACTGACAAACAATTATTATCAACCAATCATCTGTAAGTAAACAGCTGCTTTACATGTACATAACTGTGGACTCCACTATGTCCACTATTTCTTACAACTTTGTGTAAATAATGAGAAGTTGACTGAGTGAAATCAAATTAATCAAGGTACCAGGCAGCGTCTTTTTTTTTACTGTATCCCTAACGCGTCAGAAACCCCTTTTTGAAGACTTTGAAAGAGACTACAAGTATCGGACTTGTATTTTCTTACTCAGTCACCTTATTCTTAAATCAGCAAAAGAAAATTTCGTAATATAAACCTCTGCCGAGATTCGAACTTGCGGTCCTTTCACCGAGAGAGCACCGGATTATCCGATTGCGCCACACAGAACAGCTGCTCGATGCCCTTGCTCGTTTTATTATATCGCTACAATTCGTTTTCATGAATATTCATGCAGACTAGCCTTGACAGAATAAACCGTATTATGACCAATTTGACGCATTAGGGTTACGGTAAAAAAACACGCTACCAGGCATTGCTTGAGTTTGATACATCTAGAGTAGATTTGAACATGATATACTAATACTGCATTGACAATAACATGAAACCTTGTTTGTTACTATCCCATTCAATGACATTTTAAAGACAATAGTCTTGTATGAGAAATAAATCAACAGGTTTGAGTACATTTTCTAAAACACAGGGTAATAACGTGAAACTTGGGAATGTCAAAGGGGTTTAAAAATTTTGGGATACATCTATAAAGCAGGCATGTGAGTGAGGTAAAAAAAAAAAAGAGGAAAGTAAACAATGCAGGCAAGCGAAGCGACCGGGCAAAGCGACCGAGCAAGGGTAGGGTATAGGGCGGTGGGCACGCCCCTCCCACGGTAGGGAGCTCTTGCATTTTAAAATTGGAAATTATGCAATTATGCAATTATGCACCAAGACTAAAAAAAAAAAAAAAGAGAAAATTCAGGCATAGGAATTAGGATATCTGTTTCTGGGTAGGTGTGTTGTGATAGACCACAAATTTCTATAGTAATTGGGACACGAACTTGTAAAATCAGCACTGATTTTCTTATTTACTATATAAATCTATATACCTACCTATTATGCCAGTAGTCTTGACTACGGGACCCCTTCGAGAATTTAACACACATGAGTCACAATATTGTGCGCACCCCCCGTAATCCTATTGTCCCCTTCGCCACTCACGCGCGTCAACACGCTACGGCCATCTTCCTCTTTTGCGAGCAACCCCAAGAAGAAACTTGTTGCTTGCAAGGTGAGGGGAAGGAGGGAGGGTCATAGGTAGGTATTTAGATTTATATAGTACCTATCTATACAGCGCCATGAGCGTCGAAAGGCGGACCTGCGCGCTATACAAGTAGCCACTATTATTATTATTATTATTATTAATAAGAAAATCAGTGCTGATTTTACAAATTTACTGCAATAAATCATATATACCTACCTATTATGCCAGACCAGCGCCAACTCAAAGACCGGGAGGCATGTTTCAAGCAGAAGGGAATAGGATTACACCAAAGATTACAAAGAAGACACAGCGGCCTTCAAGGTGGCTGACGCAAACATAGCCTCACCTGCGGGAACATCCCTAAGGTAGCAAGAAATGAAGGAATTGGACGAACGCCAATAAGCAGCCTTCAAAATATCAACAAGCGCCACACCTTGAAACAGAGCCCAAGAAGTGCTGACACTACGAGTATCATGAGCACGAGGCTTACTGTCGGATAAAAGAGCCTCTGTGCCAGCGGCCCTAATAGCTTCGACGATCCACCTAGAGATGGAATCAAGAGAGGCAGGAGAAAAAGGCTCTCTAGTGATCAGGAACAACTGATCATCCTTACGATAAGACTTAGTCATATCAATATACCATTTGAGAGCCCTTACAGGACACCAAACTTTGTCCTCGCGCACAGAAGAAAAGTCAGAAAGCGGACAAAGAAAAATCTCAACAGGGCCAGAGGCAGCTGTCTGATTCTTGGCAATAAAAGAAGCCTTAGGAATCAATCTAACGCCTTTTCTCTCCCAGCGAACATGACCAGGAGTAAGACAGAGAGCATGAAGAGTACTGCGCCTCTGCCCAGAGGCAATAGCTACCAAAAAGAGCGTCTTAACCGTAAGATGATGAAGCGAAGCTTCACCTAACGGTTCGAAAGGAGGTTTCGCCAAGGCCTCCAGGACCTTAGGCAGACTCCAAGACGGTACTAACTTAGAAAAAGAAGGTCGTTTCAGAAAGAAC
Source organism: Heliocidaris erythrogramma (assembly GCA_025617745.1). Lineage (NCBI taxonomy): Eukaryota > Metazoa > Echinodermata > Echinoidea > Camarodonta > Echinometridae > Heliocidaris > Heliocidaris erythrogramma. The sequence goes on along the minus strand of CM046865.1, from coordinate 33,047,878 downwards.
GAGCGAATCAAACCACTTAGTAGCGGGGAATTGGAAATCCCCGAACCATCTGAGAAACCCGAATGAATGGCCCCGATCGCCGAACGGTAGCCTCGGATAGTAGAGATAGATCTCCCTTTGTCAAATAACGAGATTAAGAAATCCGCAATTGAACCAATAGGAGCCTTAGAAGGGGTTTGATTTCTCTCTTTACACCAAAGGAAAAAGACCGAGAGACGGGAATTGTAAATTTCCCTAGTAGAAACCCTACGACTGGACATTAAAAAGTCTGCGGCTCTATCAGAGAGACCCGACTGTCTTGCAGATTCCCTGACAGGGGCCAAGCAGTCAAATGAAGGGACTCCGGACTGTGGTGAAGAATCCCCGAGAGGGGCTGCAACACCAGATCCGCCCTTAACGGGAGAACGAACGGTTGAGCCCTTAGGAGGCTCATAAGCTCTGGAAACCAATTCCTCCTGGGCCAAAAGGGTGCTTGTAATAGCTCCCTTTTGGCCCAGGAGGAATTGGTTTTCCCGATCTTTGGGCTTACGATCTTCCCTGATTTTCCGCAAGACACGCGGAATCAGTTGGAAGGGAGGAAAGGCGAATCCCTGAAGGTTCTCCCAGCTGAGGGAGAAAGCATCGAGAGCCCATGCTCCCTGATCGCGAACACGGGAGCAATACTTCGGCAGCTGGTGATTAGCACCGACGCAAATAGATCCACTTCCAGTGGACCTAGGCAACTGCGAATGCGGCAAAAGACCTCCGGATGGAGCATCCATCCCGATGGAAGATACCTGCCCCGAGACAGAAAATCCGCAATGAGGTTTTCCCGACCGGGGATGAAAGAGGCCACGGGTGTGATCGCCATGCGACGACACCACCTCCACAGCTGAGCTGCTAGGGCATTCAGGGCAGCCAAACGAGTGCCTCCCTGCCGATTGATATATGCCGCCACAGTAACATTGTCCGTGAGAATCAGAACCGAACGACTGAGAAGTCGACTTCTGAAATGGAGCAAGGTCAACAGAACTGCCATAAACTCCAGGACATTGATATGGGGAAGAGTCCCAAGATGAGACCAATTCCCCACAACCGTGCTGCCGTTGCAGTGTCCTCCCCACCCCAACCGAGAGGCGTCCGTCGAAACCGATATCGACGGGAGAGGGGCAGTGAAGGACCTGCCTCGCGCGAGAAACTCCTCGCTCGTCCAACAAGAGAGAAGAGACTTGATCCTTACTGGTACTGGAATCCAGACCAAAAGAGAGTCTTTTCCCGGCTTGAAGAACCTGAGGAGATGTCTCTGAAAAGGTCTCATGAGGAGCCAGCAGTCCTCTAGAACGTCGACTAGACTGGCTAGATAACCTAAAAACTGAAGCCACTGTCTGGCCGTGACCCTTCTGGCCAGCAAGAGCTTGCGAGCCGCAGAGACAATGGTGAGAATCCTGTCTCGACTGGGCCGAGCCAACTGATTCCATATGTCTAACACCGCCCCCAGAAAAACTGGGCTGCGAGTAGGAACTAACTCTGACTTTTCCCAATTTATTAGGAAACCTAAGTCTTGAGTAAGAGAGAGACGAGTCTCGTCCAACAAACGATCGCGCGACTCCGCAAGGAGAAGCCAATCGTCCAGGTAACAAAACAACCGAAGGCCGCGTCGCCTCAGAGAGGCCGCCAGCACAGCTACAACTTGAGTAAAAACCCGAGGGGCCGGGCGCAGCCCGAAGGGAAGAGCACGAAAACGATAAGTCTCTGAGAGGAAGGAGAACCCCAGAAGATCGCGGGATGCGCGATGAATGGGAATGTGAAAATACGCGTCCTTGAGATCTATCGAGACCGCGTAGTCCTTCCTCTTGATCAACGGAAGAATGGAGGCGAGAGTCTCCATCCGAAAATGAACCGGAGGAATGAATTTGTTTATTCTTTTCAGGTTCAGTATCAAACGAAGTTTTCCCGAGCGCTTGGGAATAACAAAAATTGGAGAAAGGGAAAGAGACGGCCTGTCTCTTACCCTTTCTATAGCCCTCTTTTCCAATAGAGACTCGATCTCCTTTGAAGCATGTGATCGGGCCAGGGCAGACATGGGAGGTGACCGAATTCTTATAGCCCCTCCGGGGAGCGAAGCGAAAAGATCTATGAAGAATCCGTCTCGCACGACGGAGAGAACAAACGCGTCCCCGGAGATGGCCTCCCAAGCGGGGAGAAAAGAAAGAAGTCGGCCACCTACCAAATTCGGAAGAACAAACGCTCGGGGAAAAACATCAAAACCCAGGCTTGGCCTTATGCGAAGCCGTCGCCTTACCACGAGAACCTCTCGAAAAGCCCCTGCCACGACTCCCTCTCCCGCGAGAAGGAGCTGGCTGCGGCTCAGAAGGCGGGACCCTAGACACACGACTGCGTTGACCCGAGGCGGGACCAGCAGGCCTACGTCGGACAGGGGCCCACGTTGACTTAGAGCTAGTGTGAAACTGCTTAGTCATATCCGAGATCTGTTTTCGCGCATCGATCTCTCTCTGAAAAACCGTAGCGTATTTACCACCAAAAAGCGAAGGACCCCGAGACGGAACATCCCGGAGAAGTTGAGCAATGCCCGACTCACTAACACCCAGTGCCGAGAGAGCCAAGGTCCTGCGACGGAACGTAGCCGAAGCAGCTGCGGTGGAAAGCTGCGACCACTGCAGACAAAAAAGAGTATGCAGCAAGTCGTCAATAACCAGCTTGTCACCATATTAAACCAAAGCTTATCCTCCGCCTTGAACGCAGCGGAGGTAAGCGGATTAGTCGCCTGCAAGCGACGACCAACTTCTAAAATCTCAGGAGAAAGAGTCTTAGCTTTGAAAAAGCTGTCTTGATCCTGAGAACCGAAGGCAAAAGCCTTACCCTTAACCGCAGTAGGGCGCTTAACCAACAGCGCAGCCTCAATGCGGTCATACTCCAGCTTGAAATCCTCCTCGAGAGCAATACCCTCGGAGGAATCCTGCTGCTTAAACCAACGCGAAGTCGAACCCTGCGCGCGGGCTGACTGAAATTCAGGGAGATATTTAGACAACAAAGCAATCGCTTCCATTCCACACAGGGCGAGCGACTGAGGCTCCGCCTGCCCAAGCGATTCAGAAACCGAAGCTTGAGAGGCCGCCTCCAAGTCTGGTTCCACCCGAGTGGAATGAGACAAAGGACCGCAAACAAAGGACTCAGCAGGCAGAGCCCCGCATGGTTCAACAAAAGTCTCCTCGCCCGGCGGCGCCCCAAGGGCCGCGGGAATAGGAGGCACATGCGAACCCGACTCAGACAAAGACGAATCAATCACAAAAGGCTGATTAGTCTCAAAGAAAGACCCCTGAATAGGGACAGAAGCCAGGGTTGAAGTAGCCGGTACAAAGGACCAACCCTGATCCTGAGCAAAAGCCCGCATGATGCTGAACATATCAGCTTGAAAGGAGCTAGCCGGGTTAGCCAGGCCAGACGGGCAAGAGGCCGGCAAAGCCTTGCCACTTTTTGCCTTCTTCTTGGCCTTTTTCTTGGCTGGCTCGACAAGAGTCGTAGCCGAAACCCTTTTCTTAGAACGCTTAATCGGATTCGTTCGGATCTCCGAAGCCGCTTCGGAAACACGAACCGAACCCTCCGCGGAGGGACGTTCAAAAGGGATTAGAGCGCTCAGGGCGTAAGCCCAAAGATTCGCCCAAATCACCCATATTGGCTAAGCAAGAAGATGCAAAAGCCATGGGTTGGGAGCTAAAAGCACCCAGTGCGGGGGCAGACCGAGATGACTCGGTATGTGCCCGATGACTACTAAAGGCGTGTGAACCCACTATTGGACCGCTAGAGAGCGGCAATAGGGGAGCACTAGTAGTCACGCACGTCCATAACTGTTAGCTCGAGCATTCCCATTAGCTGGCAATGTAGACAGCCCGGGAAGTACTCGTTCCCCCATATGGCATCAGCACGGGGGCTAGGGTTTGAGAACCCAGACCAACATGGACTAAGCCCGTGGGTTGCCCTGCAGTAGTGGGGCGCGTCTCCCCTAACGGATTTAAGCGAGTGAACGCTACCGTACGGGAAACAACCGCCCCCCCCTCTGGTCTTGACGACCGGGGGATTGGATTCGAGATATCCAAACCACTAGAATCTGACGCCACCCACCCCAAAGCCACAGGCTTCGGAGTTGACAATCCAGACTCAGTTAACGCCACCCGTCCCGAAGCCGCAAGCTCCGAGACTGGCAAACTCTGCAAGGAAACACCACTAGGCAACTTACCCGTAGCCCTCCTCCCTCCCCCATGTACCGAAGTACTCGGGAGAGTTCTGGAGGGCCGAGTCGTCTTGCTAGACGACTCTTCGGAAGAAGCAGGTCTCCGTGACCTAACTGCTTCTTCTTCCGAATTCATACCACTGCAATAAAACAGACAATAAAGTATACTTTTCAAAATAAGAAATACTTCAACTGAATGCAGTAAATAAGACTAAAGTTTATTTGGGAGATACGCACAAAAAATTTTCACAGCCAAAACCGTAAGAACAAACACCGAACCCAAAGGCTCGGTGACAAACGGAAACACCCGCAAACACACAGAAATATCTACGTGGGGCTGACCGTGAAAGCGAAAAATAAATGCCAAGGAAAGGAATCAAAAATCCCTTGCAATCGGCAAAAGTGACTACTAAAACACAAAGTACTATAATCTAAGCGAAAATAGGTACCTAAAAGTGCTTTAAATATGCGAAAAAGCGCGCCTAAAAGATACTATACGACCTGATTTCAGGAGCGCTGTGACTAGACGTCCTATCTCGTCGGGGGCGAGCAAGAAAGAGGAAGATGGCCGTAGCCATTTGAATGTCTCATTTAGGTATTGGGGGCATGATGATGTAATATCTTCTAATAAAAAACTACATAATATTCTATGGATGCTTGGTCTCCTTTATTCCTCTCACTGCTGTACTCCAAAAAGGAAAAAAAAAATCCTTTCAATCATCTCCCTCTAACTGTTTTTACCAATCCAATAATATTGACCCCTGGCACACACCTTTGCTTTCTATTTTCCCAACTGTGTCATGCCATGAACATCTTAAGAATAAGACAGATTAATAGAAGGGCTGAGAGGGGATTATCCATCAGCCCAATCAATGTAACTGTCATTGGATTAAGATTAAAGGGTGGCTCTTCAAACCCGAAAACAAACTAGAAATATCACTGAAGATGATGATTAATACCCCCGCCCCGTGACAACAGCCTTTCTTGACTTTTGGTCGAAAACTGAGGAAGTAGTTCGATCCGCAAGATTTTTCCCTGATTTACTGTACTGCTATAGATATGCCATTTCCATGGCAACGCAGCTTCCGACACATCCAAAAAATATGTCTTGCACATCTTCCCACCAAGACCAATGTGTGTACCAAATTTCTTGACTTTTGGTCGAAAACTGAGGAAGTAGTTCGATCCGCAAGATTTTTCCCTGATTTACTGCCATAGATATGCCGTTTCCATGGCAACGCAGCTTCCGACACATCAAATAAATATGTTGTACACATATTCCCAGTAAGACCAATGTGTGTACCAAATTTCATGATTTTCGGTCAAAAACTGAGGAAGTAGTTCGATCCGCAAGGTGTTTCCTTGATTTTCTGCCATAAATATGCCATAAATATGCTGTTACCATGGCAACGCAGATTCTGACTCATCCGAAAAATATGTCTTGCACATCTTCCCACCAAGACCAATGTGTGTACCAAATTTCATGACTTTCGGTCAAAAACTGAGGAAGTAGTTCGATCCGCAATGGGTTTCCTTGATTTTCTGCCATAAATATGCCGTTACCATGGCAACGCAGATTCCGACTCATCCGAAAAATATGTCTTGCACATCTTCCCATCAAGACCAATGTGTGTACCAAATTTCATGACTTTCGGTCAAAAACTGAGGAAGTAGTTCGATCTGCAATGCGTTTCCTTGATTTCCTGCCATATATATGCCGTTACCATGGCAACGCAGATTCCGACTCATCCGAAAAATATGTATTGCACATCTTCCCACCAAGACCAACGTGTGTACCAAATTTCATGACTTTCGGTCAAAAACTGAGGAAGTAGTTCGATCCACAAGATTTGCAACGGACCACCCGCCCGACCGACCGCCCGCCCAACCGTCGACTGATTCCTATATACCCCGTTCAAACTTCGTTTGGCGGGGGTATAATAAAAGAAACAGCTCTTATTTTCATTCTGAAACTGTCTGCTCATTCAAACAAATCTCCTCTCCATGGTACTTCAGATAAAAGATTGAATGAGAATAACTGGAGATGAATTTTCTCACACCTTCTTAAGTTGATTGTTAATCCTTGTCACCTGCACACAATAGAAGCAATTAAATAATCATAAAGGGGGAATCACATTGACTAGCCTCTCTAACAAGTCTGACTGTAGACAGTTTAGAATTGTACCATATCACATGATGAATATGTGTCTGAGCCCAGATAATTAACGGGAATTCTTTTTAAAATGTGTTTGTATTGTGTCACTCAGTTGTAATTTTCACAATTATCAGTATAAAGATTTTTTTTAAATTTCTAATATTTAAACAAAAATTCAGAGTAGCATTCATATTTTTTCATGTCGGGGCCTAAATGATTAACAAATGATTTTGTCAGATCGTCAAAATTTGTATTTTTCATTTTGATTAGGCCAATTTTGAAAACCCTTTTTTCTAGGTACCCTTGTACGCAAACATTTTTCAGACATTATCCTCTTACCCGATATGATGATTTTGTTATGAAAAAATGTGGCGACTGATTGAGGCTTTTAGCCCCCATCTTTCCAATCAGGAGTGCCAGGGCAAAGCTGTAATACCAGTCCCAAACAACAGTTGCTACAACCCCAACTTAACTTCTCAAGTCCAATTGTCATATTAATGGGTTTCTCCCAAAATGCAATTTCACTGGCATTACTCCACACCTTAAAGGCAAAGAATGTTATACATTTCATTACCAAATATTTGCCCCAGGTCAAGGCCCTAGGGTCTTTGAGATACAAGTGTGATCTCGGAACCTATCAAGAACTTTCTGGAACCTATGATGTTACATGGCTAACTTTCAAATATTTGGTCTAAGTTCAAGGACCTAATGTGTAAACATCATCTTTTATCCAAGTCCAGTATTCATAACACAGGTGCTCTCAATGTAGTCTACAGGCAAATACCCTTGTCCAGTGTATTTCATAACACAGGGTTTGAACTATGCGACAACTGACTACAAGCAAAAGGTCTTGTGATGTACTTGCTTCCCAAAATCACATTGGCACAGGCAGTAGGAACTTTGGATAGGCTTCACTTAAAGACAAGATAAATTCTAATAAAAATTTCATATTAGGGCCTGTGCTTGCAGTCTACTATCAATGTATGTAGGTATTAACATCTTAGGTGTGAAAATAACAGGAGAGTAACAATGGACCAAGTTCAACTTTTAAATATTTGATGGCAGAAGTCTCCCCTGTTTCATCTTGTTTCATATGCCTCTAAGAATGTAGGAGATGGGAGTCAAAAAAGAAAGGGTAAATTTGCAGAATATCTTTCCCCTGATTTCTTGACTCAGGTGTGCCAGCTTGCTTCCACAGCTAAACATTTAGCAATAGTATAATGATTATCAAAGTTTTATGAACTATGCATTAACAGGAAATACAATACAGGAGTTGTGCGCCACTCAAACTTGGTGTGTCTGATAATAAAACATATCCAGTGAGAACAATACTGCATTGGTCAAGTTCACGACTCTATGGCAGGAAGCAATGTTTTGGCAGGAGGGACGTGTTAGCAAACAACTCTTTGCAGATTTAGGCATTACTGGAGAAAGTTTTCTTGACTAAGATGTGTCAATCACTACTTGTTATTCATAGGAGTGGAAAGCGAGGCCACTTATTCAACTTAAAGGGGAATGAAAGGCAACAAACATTAGCCTACAATCATGTAGATAATTGTAAGCCTATTACAAATATCTTGAAATTACTCATATTTGATTATTTAAGAGGAAGAGCAGTGTCTCAAAGAGTTGCAGTTTCCTTGCTAGACATTATCCCATGGGGGCTGCCATTTTCTTTACAAAGTAATGTCAGAGCAGTTCTATTTGTGAGATACCCACTGACCTATACACTAGCTACCATGACACTCATGATCACCTGTGGAATGCATGACAATGGATTTTCTCATAATAAACCATTTTTGTAGTCATATACATTCAAGATACTTTTATCCTGTCATATAACCTATTTGCATCAAGATATTTGGTTCAGCTGTTTCTTTTGTTAAGCAGGATTTGGCATGCACAAGTTGCTGCTTGGTCAGACAAAGGTTTGTCAATTCTTCAAAGAAGTGACAAAGACCTACAACTGCTCTTAGATATCACCTGTGCGAGACAATGGGGGTACCAAGATGGCTGTCATTTTGCATTGGTGGCTTTAGTTGTTCAATAGCTATTCATTATGCAACATCATATATTGTGTACAGGTAAATGGACATGTACGACTATGACATCACAGTTTTTCAAAATGGCAGCCTCCATGGGATAATATCTAGCATGGAATCTGCAAACTTTCCACAGATTATTCTCCTTATGCTGAGTAATCAAATAGGAGTATTTTCAAGATATTTTGAACAGGCTGACAATTTTCCACATGATTATCAGATGTTTGTTGAGTTTCATTCTCCTTTAAAGAAGACACCATAAATGTTGAAATATTTCAATTCTTTGGATGAAATAAAATTATTCAATGAGAAGCTACTTTTTAATGCACACAGGAGAATTTGGAATATCAACTCTTCCATTTATATTGTCTCAAAAACAGAAACAATTTGACATAATTTCAATGTCAAAAGTGACACTATAGCTTCTCTTTCTTTCTATCTTTCTCTCCATCTATCTTTTAAATCTATGAATGAATTCATGCACACTCTCAAAATAGATACCAGAGAAAGAGAAAAAGGAAAGAAAGAGAGAAAGAAAGAACTGAGAGATAGATATAGAGAGAGGGGGAGAGAGGGAAGAGAGGGAGAGGGGGAGAGGGGGAGAGAGGGAGAGGGGGGGAGAGGGGGAGAGAGGGAGAGGGGGGAGAGAGGGAGAGGGGGGAGAGGGGGGAGAGGGGGGAGAGGGGGGGGAGAGGGGGGAGAGGGGGGAGAGGGGGGAGAGGGGGGGAGAGGGGGAGAGGGGGGAGAGGGGGGGAGAGGGGGAGAGGGGGGAGAGGGAGGGGAGAGGGAGGGGGGAGAGGGGGAGAGAGGGAGTGGGGAGAGGGGAGAGAGGGAGGGGAGAGAGGGAGGGGGAGAGGGGGAGAGAGGGAGGGGGAGAGGGGGAGAAAGGGAGAGGGGAGAGAGAGGGAGAGAGAGAGGGAGGGAGAGAGAAAGGGAGAGAGGAAGAGAGGTGGATTTTTTTTTGGGGGGGGGGGGATGACAGAGATAGAAAGAAACTTAGGTGGGGTGGAAAATACCATAAACCATTACAAAGACAAAACATGTCTACCTGAGTCGAGGATGAAACTTCTTGACTTCAGCCTTAAAGGTTGACTAAATCAGAGAGAAAAAGGGTGCTGTTTCCATGTATTTTTGCCTTCCAATCACGAATCTAGCAACTGATTGTCCAAATTATGTCTTGTTTTTAGCGAAATAGGGGGAAAAGTAGGTTTTGGGACCGTTCCTTAAAACTTGTGAGCTGATTTGCTAATTGATGTCACACCCCCAAGTGACGTATGAAGAGTAAGAGGCACAAGATCTGCAGGCTGCATCATATAACATTTTACACACAATGAGCTATTTGACCCCTATGTTCAACAGACAATTTATGAAAAAAGGAAATTAATCAATATAGTCTTAGGAGAGAATAATCATTATCAATATATTTTCTACAAGATCAGCAAACACTTTTGCCCAAATATATAGCTCTTGTTTTTTTTTTAAAACTGTTTTATTGAACAAAGTTCTCATCCATCTGAGCTTGCAGAATGAAAGTTTTGCATTGGTCTTAAACGCGTGCACAGCCGTTATGCGTCTGTACAATGTACTACACATCTTTAGTACGGCAACTATGTTCCCCTCGTACATAGCAACTGGTGAATGCTTTTATTTTGTTTATTTTACTTTCGGTCTTTTTTTACTTCACTTTACATATTAGGGTAGTACTGACTTAGATTTTGGCTGAATTCGAGTAACTTATAAAGAGAGATGAAAAGTGACCGTGATTCCGAGCTGGAAGACTTTTTTGAGCCAGATACGAACTCTGATTTATCAGATGATTTATGACATCCCAAAGGCAAAGAAGCTCAAGTGGCAAGGGGAATTCAACCATATTATATGTTTGAACCCCTCGCTGAAGACGCACCGGGGCCTGGTGAAGGGGCCGCGAGTGAAGTAACTCCAGGGAGCTCCAACGCGTTGGAGCTCCTTGGAGTTACGGGTGAAGCTGGAGACGATGTCATTGAAAAAAGATTGGAAGACTTGACTCCAAGTCTGATCATTGAATAGCTGAATCTTTTAGCTTGCTTCTCCTTTTCTTCATGCCAAATTCGGAATACAGGCCAGGATCTTCAAAATCATCTTCGGCAAAGTGATCACTGCAAATTGTACCCCACTCACTTTGCCCGCCCTTGCCACTCTGCCCGCCCTTGCCACTCTGCCCGCGTGAGCTATACCTTTGCGACCCACAATTTCTGTAGATTTTCATCTTTAGGAAAATGATGTAGGCTTACATCATCTTTAGGGGTCTTGCTACAGCACGTAACTATACACCGATGAAACTGTGTCCCCAAATCAACATTATTGTGAGGAATTAAACACAAAAATATGCAATAAAAATGGTTGATGCGGTAAATATCATGCTCGCGCTCGGCACCATATCGGGCTGGGTCTGCCAGGCCTGCGGGCGTGCACGGTATATAGGTGGGTGGAATATTTTCCTTTACTTCTCGTACGTCACAGATCACGTGATCACGGTGTCGCTTTGATGTTTTTTTTAGGGGCGGGGCTTATGACTGTGTAAATCAGCAAAAATGTACTTTTCAAATGATTTATGAAATACAAATGAATGCATAAAAAAGTGTGTGATAGATATTTTTTTGCTCCTGATGACTCCTTCCTACAAAAAATGGGCAATTAATTTTCTTATTTATTCACCCTTTAAGAGGTGTCCATCACACAGTAGGATACACACTTGATCTGCTTTCTCTTAAAATAACTATCACAACAAATAAAGGTCTTATTGACAAGACAATACAGTCTAAATATACTTGGACATGCCAATCATTGACCACTCACAATCCCACTCAAAGAAAGGGTGTTAGATGATTAAGAACTTGACAGAAAATGCTCATTTACAAAGAATAACATAGACTGTAGGTCAAGTATGTATGAGCAGGTCTATCTGTCCATCCATCACACAGCTTGCTTCAAGATGCAGAATCCTCTATTGTTTGGGTGTCAAATCATAGTTAGATGTACATGTAGATAATACACGTATTGTTGTTATCTTACTATGACTCTCATTATCAACGTAATGGCTACTAACAACATGCAGATGACTCTTTTTGACTTAAGTTTAAAGTAAAGAGTAGACCTAAGTAGGTGTAATTGTCTATCATACCTAGGAGGAGAAGTTCCTGGATCAGACCCAAGGACAATGGGTCAACCACTATCTATGACCCCATTCTCATTACGAGATTGGAAAGTGGATCGCGCTATCGTGGGGTGCATCAGGGAGGTCCACTAGCACGCCGCGGGTTCACACCTGCAGAGGGTAACGCGATCTATATCACTCTGTGAACAGTAAACTGCGAATAGGTGCGCTCTAGATCGCGCTATCTCTTGTGGACCACCACTTAGAGGTGGTCCCGTTTGGGATTGCCATGGACCGCTGGGGAGCACGCCGAAACGACGTCGCCGCGTTCTCACCTTTGAAGTGGCGCGATCTAGCGCGCGCTAGAGCGCACTATCCCTTGTAATGTAGAGGTGCTGTGGAGCAGTGGATAAGTCCCCGGACTGTGAACCACGAGGTCCGGGGTTCAAATCCCACCGCAGCTCTAGCATCCTTTGGCAGGACGTTAATCTACATTTGCCACTCTCCACCCAGGTGTTAAATGGGTACCCGGAAGGATGCGAAAGTTAATGTCATTTGCTTAGCAATGTGAGCGCCAAGGCCCATTGCTGGAATACTCCCCAGGGAGTGGAAAATGTGCATACATTTGTGTGGGCAAGCCAGAATCCGATGACCGGGGTAATAATATATCCGTAAAGCGCTTAGAGACATCGCCGATGTATTAGGCGCTATATAACAGCGGAATATTGTTATTATTATTAAAGTGAACCAGGGTCTTTAGACAAAAATCTTAGGCTGAACTTGAAGTGATTAAAATACTATTTTCAGAACATTGATCCAATTCTTTAAAAAAAAAGAAGAAATGGCAAGCCTCAAGTTTGGCTCAAGATGATGGGACCCTGTAGGGTCCACGCTTAGATTGCCTCAACAAAAGAAGAAAAATCCTGAAATAACTTATCCTGATATTATTTCCTTCGGAACCACTTACATGGTCCACAGAATGCTCATTAAATCAACTATCCCTGAAATGAAGATTAAAATCAAACAATTGAGCCACCAGCAAATATATTTCATATCACATTACCCTCATTTTGATGCACCCAAGTTAATTGAGTGTGTCTCTCCACTACAGAGATGAACTGACTCAAAAAGAAAGCAATCAATCAAATGGAGAAGTCATTTTCCCACTTTTCTCTTCTTTAAAAAACTGACAATTATGTGCTCTAAAACCTTCTTAGTATTCCCACACTTTAGCTAATGCTGTAAAAGCAGATGGTCTGATCAATTATCTTGTCTATTCTAGTTCTTTCATCAAACACATTTACTTCAGGAAGTGGGCACACTAATCTGAGAATGCCTAAATGATTTCCTCCATGAATGATGGGTTAGTATTGTGGTTAATGAGCATTTCTTTAGCGCGCATATAGTTTGTTTGGAGCCAGAAGGTTGTTAACTCATATCCTTAACACAGAGTTAATTCTGGCTCTCAACAGATGATATAAACCACTCTTTGGAAGAAACATGTTTATCACAACAGGAAAGTGGAGTTGATTAATATGTTGGTGTTATTTTCACTACCTGGATAGTCAAAGGTAACCAGTGCTAAGTTCTGGTCTAGTGGATAAGGCATTTAGTGTACAGGACTAAAGACTTGCATTCATTTCCCAGCAGAGAAAGTTTCTGCAACCTCTGCTGTTATTTCCATTTATTGGACAATTAATTCTTAACCAGTGACTTGAGGAAATCACGTTCTTCAAAAAATATGGCAAATTTAGGAAATTAAAAAAAAAAGGATGAAAGAGAGTATGACATCAAAGACTGCTGACTAAGATGGCAAATTGTCTCCATTTGAAATCTACATATCATAATGAAAAACATTTATCAGCTGTTTGATTCTGCCTACATAGTACATGTTAAAGACCTCAGCCTGACCCAAAACAACCATATATTGACGTAAAGCTTAGTAAACAAAGAATATAATTACCCTGGTTATTCATAAATTTTTGTCTCCGTTTATCCATAAAAAATAAAAAAGATAATTTTTTGGGTCCGCCCCCTCCCGATGGCGTAACACTGCAGGGGGTCGCTAGACGTGTGACGACATGTCATGTATACAGCTCCGAGTGCGTCTACACGATATGTCGTCATCAAATTTTCACCCCCCGCAAAGTAGCGTTCCTCAGTGACGGGGCCCAAACCACCGGGGCTCAACATTCGGGACGCTGTTACTCATTCCACAGGAAACGGAATCTCATGAAGTTTGTACCAGAACTGTGTGCAATATTTGAACAGATTGCATCATAAGCATACAGGTCATACATTTGTGTTTTTCCTAGCTAAACACCCAGACAGTTACAGATCAATCTGAATTGGGGGGTCAAACTAGATTTCCTGAAAAGTTAGACAACAAATATTTAACAAGCAAAAAAAAAAAAAATTGAAAAAAAGTCCCCAGATTTCCAAACTTGGCCGACAAGGGTAATAGACATATTTCACAAATTGCCAACAGAGTATTTTGAATGGGGGGGGGGGGGATGTGGATGTGTCCCACCCCACAGCAAACAACCTCTCTGACAGGCCCCTGCATGGTTGTCGGTGATCTTAATGCAAACAGAAGACAACCAAAAAAAAACAAAAAAACATGCCAACACAGATATAAACATACATAATTCAAACAAATATCAGGTATTCTTTCCTAGTAATCTCTTAGCCATCCTTTCCTAATACTACAGCAAATACTTTTCTGGGGCAGGAGCTACATTTTCAATAACCTACAAATTTGTGGATTTGTATCTGATTGTCAAAATCTAACACAAGCTTGTAACAGTTGTTACAGAACACAAACTTGTATACAAGGACTATAAAGAAACACAAGAGTGAATTGTGACAACAAATTTGTATTTGTAGATGAGCTGTATTATGCTATTGAATTTGTTATTTCATTATGAAGTGTTCAACCATGTTGGATCATGGTAAACTCAACCATGACGTCAAGAAAAAGAAAATATAAGATTAGATGTCTAAAAGAACTAATCTGTGTTTATTGGAGAGTATCATCCTCTGTGATATCTCAATCAATACCAGACTAATTCCACAAACCGAGAAAATAAATGCGATGGCTATATATGATTGTATCTGCCGATAATCCCAATCTAAGCGATCCATTGTGCCAAGGTGCGTGGGTAATAAAACAAACCAATACCATGAATTGTGACTTCATTTTCAGCTGCAACATCAATTGTGCGGTTTGAATTCAAACTCTCAAAGCCATCTCAAATCCTATTTGATCACATAAATTGTTTCTTTACATATGAAAATTGCCCTCATTTGTCAAATTAAAAGGATGGTACATTGCACCAGTCCAGTCCACAGGGTTAGTGAACTTTCGTCTCGAAACAAATCAAGCGTTAACATAACTGGGTCATCTATTGTGTATTCCAAAGAAATCACCATGATTGTAACAATAATTTCAACGCACTACGTTTCCATCGATAATCTGGATTTTCCCCCAAATAATTTCATATAGTACATTTGCAATGAACATACTGATATTTGCGCATGCCAAAATACCAATTTGAAACTGTCAAATATGTTCGTCTTTTAGTTAAATATCATGTTAAGAAACTATGGCACGTAATTCTGTCCTGGATCAAATAATCAACCTTTAGGGGGTATTACTAAGATAACTTTACAATATATTTACACATATCTTCTCAGTGAATTTTTGTATGCAGTGTGCATGGTAAGAAGCTAACAAATAATGTTATTATGCTGCAAACTGAAGGAATATACAAATAAAATTTAAGAGAATCATTTTCTTCAAAATTCATTGATTCCTTACAGATCGTGATGTATGTTTCATTTCAAACCACAGAGACCTTTTCAGCAAATTAGAATGAAATAATCACAGCTTAAACACAACTAATTCCCTTTAAAGCCTCTCTAAGAGACATATTAAAAAAGGGCAATCCAACCTTTGTAATAAGATGATTTGTGTGAAAGCAGAAAAATAAGAAAAACAGGATGGTGAAAGTTTGAAAGAAATCGGTATAGGACTAAGAAGGTTATGAATGTTTGAAAAATGAGATCACTACATCTATGCAAATCTCAAATTGGCAATTTGGTGAGTCAATTTTGACATTTTTGTGGACAACTCTCCCATTTGGCGTACACAAAAATATCATTAATTTATGGCTTTCTTCAAGGTGCTTTTACCCTCGGGGCAGTACTCAAAATATATTGGAGATAGCATATTGTTTTAGGTCCTCACGAACGAAAAGATGCTACTGAGTAATGCATTTTGAAAAAAAGTGACATTTTAGTCATTTTGTGTGTTAGAGCGAATGGGGGAGTTGTCCACAGCTACATCACAGTGACATTACCTATTCGGCCAATTTGAAATTCCCATATGCATAGTGTTTACAAATTTCAAAAAATCATAACTTTCTTATTGCTTGTCCGATTTCATTCAAACTTTTATCAATCTGCTTCTCTGAATTTTCCTCTTTCTTTCAAAGCAAATTGCTATTAAGGTTGGATTTCCCTTTAATGCTTGATTATCATAGATTTTCTTGAAATGCTACCAGGCTTATGATAAGCATGCTAGTATTTCCCCCAAACTCAAAGGTATAAAGAGTGATCCTGAAGACTTAAAGAACTATCGGCCTATTGCTAACCTGAAGTTTTTTGCTAAAATTTTAGAGAAGTTGGCAGCATTGCAATTACAGAAATATCTAAGTACTTCCAATCTTCATGCCCGATCACAGTCAGGATATAGGTCATTTCATAGTGTTGAAACTGCTTTATTATGTGTAACTAATGATATTTTAACTTCTCTAGACAAAGGCGAAGAAGTTGTTATAGTCCTCTTAGATTTTTCATCTGCATTTGATACTATCAGCCATGATACCATGTTAAAACGGGCGTCACAAAGATTTGGTATATGTGGTAAAGCACATGACTGGATTAAATCGTACTTAACAGGGCGAACTCATACTGTAGCTATTGGTAAAGATACATCCACACCACATCAACTATCCCAAGGAGTTCCGCAAGGATCTGTAATGGGACCCCTTTTGTTTACTATGTACACGTCTCCATTAGAATCCCTTATTGAGAGACATGGTGTACATAAGATGTTTTATGCCGATGATACTCAGTTATATATATCATTTAAACAATCTGATATTGATGATGTATTTTTGAAAATATCAGAGTGCATGAAAACTATCAAAGAGTGGTTATGGGAAAATGGTCTTAAACTAAATAGTAGTAAGACGGAATTTCTTCACATTACTCTACGATTCCCATATCTGCAATAGACCTGGATGGCACAATCGTTCAAGCAACTGAAACTTGCAGAAATTTAGGTGTAAGTTTTGATAATAAGTTTAAACTAGACAATTTTATTAGAAAGAAATGCCGATCTGCATCATTTGCTCTTCATAGAATAGGAAGAATCCGTTCTTTCATAGACAAAAACACAGCAGAATGTTTAGTTCATGCCTTTGTAATGTGTCATATGGATTACTGCAATAGTTTACTGCAAGGGTTACCAGTTCGGCAAATACAAAGATTACAAATTATCCAAAACTCGGCTGCTTGGTTAGTGGTCCTGCTCCAAAAAACACCAATCAATATCTTCTATCCGACAGAATTTACACTGGCTGCCAGTCCATACCCGTATAACATTCAAGATATTGTTACTTGCTTATCAATGCTTTCATAACCTAGCCCCATCATATCTAACTGAATTACTTAACTTATACAAACCTGAAAGAAATTTACGTTCTAGTAAGCAACACTTTTTTGTTGTGCCAACAGCCCAAACAAAAACTTACGGTGAGCGTAGTTTTGCCTATGCTGCCCCATTTCTATGGAATGCTCTTCCAGCTTCCCTTAGGTCTATTAATTCATTAGAACACTTTAAATCTGCCCTGAAGACCTATCTTTTTAAAGCTTCTTGTTAATCCCTAAACCCTGTACAGTGACTCTCTATCATTTCTTACTCTCTAAGCGCATAGAGACATGCTCCGCAAAGTGTTATGCGCTATATAAGAATTGTTAATTATTATAATAATAATGATAATAATTGTAAATTTATATTGCGCAGTTTCTATACAAATATGCTCAACTGTACATGACAAAACTAAATAAGGTTTAAGTAATATCCAAACCTCTTATTTCCAAAATTGGTTTAAATGCAACAATTTCTTTAAAATACAATATTTACACAATGAATACTCTCCTTTTGCTGTATGGTATCATTTCTTTCCACCGTACAAGCTATTCTGTGAATGGAACCTATTCGGCAATGCAAGAAGTAAAAAGGTGATATAAATCAAAAATTCAATATCATCAAGTAAGAAATAAAGATGGTGTTTCCAAAAGATATGAAATATGACACTGCAATATATTTCCCAGGCGACTGTAGGAATCTTAACACCCATTTCTAAATATCAATAAGAATCAAAGAGCTTTAAATGACTTTGGCGTGGTATTTTGATGAGATTTTTGACAAGTTTGCAAAGTAAGTGCACAATAGGGTTCACTACTTGTGTGATTGAGACTTTGTTTGCTGTAGAAATGTGTCACAATTTAGGCTTAGTTTGATTAATCAGAGAATGCAAATAGTGGAATGGAATTAGGCTTGTTAGGAAAGAAGCATCTAGGGTAGTACAGGAATAAGCTTGTTAGGTGAGACAAGGAAAGAAGCATCTAGGGTAGTACAGGAATAAGCTTGTTGCCAATTTCAAGGTAATGTGACATGGTTTTAAAAATCAAATTCCATCCATTGTCAAGTTTGATAAATAATCCAATGTATTGAACAAAGTGGAGGAATAGTGAAAATGTATGTTTTTTTTTAAAAACTAAACAAGAGCCCCAGGGGCACGACGCTCACCTGAGGTGGATCAATTCACATCTGGTGCATGTTCTCTCTAGCACCACCAGGAGATATGTTAGAAATTGAAACAACTAGGAGGATGTACATGAGATGATGTTAGAAATTAACATAATCCCCCCCCCCTCCAGTATGTTACCCCCACAGACCCCCTATAGGGCCACCCACAAAAAATTCATGAGCAACTTTCATTTTTCGTCTATAGAGGTATCTCCATACACAATACCAAGTCTGAGCTATTCCTGGTTCTGGAGAAGAAGATGTTTGAAAATTACATAGCTTTTACACTTGGGGGCCATCCCCCTGGGCCCCCTGGGGGCCACATGTACCATTTTAGCAACTTTGGGTCCCTTACCCCTAAGGATGATTCCTACCAAGTTTGGTTGAATTCCGATCAAGAAGATCAGAATGTACATTTTACCTGGCAGCACCCCCCCCCCCCCTCCAGTATGTTACCCCAACAGGGCCCCTATAGGGCCACTCAGAGAAATTTCATGAACAACATTCATTCTTCATCTATAGAGGTATCTCCATACACAATACCAAGTCTGAGCTATGCCTGGTTCTGGAGAAGAAGATGTTTGAAATTTACATAGCTTTTGCAATTGGGGGCCCTCCCCTGGGCCCCCCTGGGGGCCACATGTACCATTTTAGCAACATTGGGTCCCCTACCCCTAAGGATGATTCCTAACAAGTTTGGTTGAATTCCGATCATGGGTTTTAGAGAAGAAGATGAAAATGTAAAAAGTTAACGGACGACGGACGACGCACGCCGGACAAATTTCCATCGCAATAGCTCACTCGAGCCTTAGGCTCGGGTGAGCTAAAAATACCATACAATGTATTTTATATGATTCTCTGAAATTATGATTGCAGTCTTCCAATAGCTATTGGTCAAAACTCTTTTCTCTTAAAAATTCAATTACTGGAATCTGAATGAAATTTCATATTTTGAAACAAAGAAGCTGGTTTTAGAAATATTCTTTAACAATCAAACTAACAGTCCCTCTAATAGTAAACCTTTAATCTTGAAATCTATAATATTGAAATATTCATGGTTTGCAAATAACTGAAACAAATTGCAATATGTGTGTGAATTCCACAATTATTTTGTTCTCTGACATTTATATGATCAGAAAATCATTCCACTGGTTTACTTTTATTCATTTATATTGCTGCACATAACCTCAGCTACTTATTTTCATCTTTTGTTCAGGTCTTTTTTGTTCTTGACAGGAAAACTAGGAAATGAGTGACATCATGTTATAGTTGTACACTGTGTATCTGAATGGCCTAGATTCCATGTGATTGAGAATAGCCTGCTCAACATACATACGTAGCAGGGTTGGCTGGTACATCCCCAGCACACAACATAACATAGGGCAATTTCACATTCTGAGCTTAAAATGTGTTCAACTGGAGCTGAAAATAATGAGAATATCACAAGAAAGGTAAGAAGCCAACTCACATTCAAAATTTAGTAGTAAATCTCAAATTACAGTAAAAAAAAAAGATTGAAAAACCAGTTGCATTATAGGTCATTTCACATCCCCATTTCCGATAAGCAAATGAATGATCTAATGGTTATGGGGGTTGTATTATCTATACAATAAATGATCAAGGTAATAAAGATATCACAATGATAGACTAGAGAAAATGAGCTACACTTGAAGGACTCTGAAAATTGAAATGACATGAGAAAGGGGAAACACTGAAAGCTGTGAAATGGGAAAGAAAGATGACAGAGTTGTAAAAATGAGCCACAGTTGGGGTACTTGGACATTAAGCTGGAACTTGAGCAGGAATAAGAGAAGAAAGCTAGGAGAAAAAATCTTTACAAAGATTAGAATTGTTATGGAAGACGAGTAGTCAATGGGCTGAGGAAATGAAATGTCAAAATGATTACCTGCAGGAAACTTGTGAAGAATACCAATTGGCAGTTATAAATCATGACAATTTATTTTATATTTGTGAGAATGATTTGCTATCACAGCTTTTCTTTTATTCCTTATGTTTTATACAGTAAAACTATACATCAAGATCTGCAACTTTAGTAGAGTGAAAATGTACAAACTAGTGTAACAATAATAATATACCATTCTTGTATATCGCACGTACGTATGCACTTCCAAAGGGGTTTGGATATTATAACAGTTGTACGAAAAATGCTCCGGCGACAAGTGCTCCGCAACAATTTCGTACACTAAGTGAGTTCTAAACTTTAACATTGGACTAAACACTGTACCTAACCCTAACCCTAATCCTAACCTAAAACCCAATTTCAACACCAACCCTAACCCTATATCTCGGATGAAATGAAGACCAGAGCAATTGTCGCCTCAGCCTCCAGCCTTTATCCAGCTCCAGCTCCAGCCTTTATCAGCACAAAGTGCATTTCAAGGAATAAATCCTGCCAGGTACCCATTAAACATTTGGGCCGAGAGAGACAACTGTACATAAAATACCTTGTCTAAGGGCCTGCACTAGCAGGCAGAGATTCAAACCCTCAACCTATTGACGGAGACTCAAGTGAATGAACCACTTTACCATGGCTCCATACGACAGCTACAGACCAATAAAAACCATTCATTTAATATTAACATACTATTATCTGATCTTCTCAAATCTAACTTTCATCAGGAAGAAAGAAGAAAAAAAAATTACCACTTTTACCTGGGAAAAAGAAGTTAAACAGCCATTAGAATACATCTATTATCACACCACAACCCAAATAGGCAATTACATACTAAACCATAAAAAAATCTTGATTAGTTTTTTGGTAGAATTGGGGAAAAGAAAACAATCTTCACACCGGAGTCCTACATGATCAAGTAGATGTACTTGGAGTTGAGAGGAAATTGAGAATCCTTAATTTAATTTAGAGGGGTCCTTTTCTTCCCCCCTCCAGGGGTGAGGAGAGAAAATTGTTATGAGAGTAGGACAGCCGAAGAAGACCCTTGTGGTGCTATGTCACCACTATTATTTGATCCTAACTTTGTACAAATGGAAGAGCATCCCTGGCTACCAAAGAATACAATAACCATATTTTACAAGTCAAGTCTATCTGGACAACATCCAAAGTATAATAAGAAAAGGCCAAAATATTAATCATCCTCCTCTTCCTACATAATCTTGCAAAAACTTCATACTAGCTAGACTCACTTGATAGTGAAAACAGAGCCTGTAGATCTTCCAGGCTCATATTCTCTTTACAGGTGCTTAAAGTTTAGTATGTCTGCCCCAATAGATTTGACAGGTCTATATTGGTGAAGAGAATGAGCTTTCAGCCGATTCCTCTAGGGGGAAATGATATGATTAGTTTGGGATTCCATGTCAACTCCAATAGTCATTCAATGTTCTGTCTCAACATATCGCCCTATCTAACACATATTCTGCTACTGGACCTGAACTGAAAGGTACAGCCTTGTTCAAGTTAAGATATTATCTGCAGAAGTGCAAGAAGGGTTTAGTTCACATACCCCATATTGTGCAGGGGTTTTTATTTTCGTGAATTTCGCGAATCGCGAGTGTGTCGTGAATTCAACAACATGCTAAAATATTGCCAAAATAAGTAGGGGGGGGGGGGGACGATACCTTACGTAGCAAAGTTGAGGCGCGCTATTCAACACAACTATCGCGCCCTGGGCTCGGCTGATATCATCACGCTCAATCAAGCTCTCGATCACTGCACTACATTGCTAATAAACTCATTCACATTCTCCGTTGTATGATTTATCGGTATTCTCGCATGCAGTTTAATAATATTCTGTGTAGTTAGACCATATTAAACCGGAGATAGATCGTGATCATTTCCAAAAGTATATACAGGGGAAACTGGACATAACGAGGTCGGTTATAACAAGGTAAACAGCTATAACGAGAACATTGTCACTGTCCCAAACTTACTTGCGTGTAATTCTATGGTGGCACGAACCCTTATAGCGAGGTCAGCTATAACGAGCTAAATCTTGTGCCTCTAAAACAAAGAAAATGTTTTTAGTTTGTTTATCTCTTTAGTATTTGTGCTTGTTTGAAATTGGAATCTGTTTTCTTTATCTTTTACTTCTACTCATTCTCACACTCTTTAAAGGGAAAGTCCACCCTGATTACAGGTTGGTTTCAAAAGAAGCAGAAAAATTAAAGAAGCAGGTCAGTGAAGGTTTGAGGAAAATCTGATAAGAAATAAGAAAGTTATTAATTTTAGATGTTGTAATCAATCAAACACAAATTCTTTGGCAACTCCGTGACGTATCTTGCGAGCTCCTCTCCCAATTGCTCAGTACACAAAATCTCATAAATTTTCATTTTCTTAGTTTTTAATGAAAGTATAGATTTGTATGCAAAAACATATGAACAATGATTATGTTAAAGGTGCATATATGATTTAATATCTTCTTTAGAGAAAATGGAAATTAATATTTTGGGAACAGGGCCATGGGAGAGAAGCTCGTAAGATACGTCATGGAGTTGCCAATTTGTGTTTGATCGATTAAAATTCATAACTTTCTTATTTCTTATCAGATTTTGCTCAAACCTTCATTAATGTTTCTTTAATTTTTGTGCTTCTTTTAAATCCAATTTGTAATCAGGGTGGACTTTCCCTTAAAATTCTCTTTCTTTCTTCCATGTTGAATTCCTTCAAACTTCACCAGCAATTTTCACTACCCTACAAATGAAAGTACATTAAATTCATTAATACCGAACTCCATTGCTAAGTGCAATATACTCTCAAAGAATGCACAGGTTTCAACACTCGGCTGGTCAATCTACATGCTTTGAGATACATTACACATACCTGGTACTCAAATGATTGAACGTACTTCTCTGGGAAGTTCACAGGTAACCCCATGGAGGCGCAAGAATGTCGTTACTCAAATGTACAGGTGTACTGCAGTGTTGTGTTCAAACCTGCCTTCTTTTTCTTAGTGGAAGCACTGTGATTAAGTGACTCTCCTATAAAAGGTACAGAGTTCAATCTCTGTTCACTGCTTACATCCTTGGACAAGGTGTTTTACCCACATTTATCCCTCTTGATCAAAGTGTATTATATAGATACATGGCAATCTTATTCTTAAAGGGAAATCCAACCTTAGTAATAAGATGATTTGTGTGAAAGCAGAAAAATAAGAAAAACAGGACGGTGAAAATTTGAAGGAAATCGGACAAGGACTAAGAAAGTTATGGGTGTTTGAAAAATGAGATCACGACACCTATGCGAATCTCAAATTGGCAATTTGGTGAGTCTATTGTGACGTTTTTGTGGACAACTTTCCCATTTGTCGTACACATAAATATAATTAATTTTGCGGTTTTCTTCGAGGTGCTTTTACCCTTGGGACAGTACTCAAAATATAATGGAGATAGCATATTTTTATAGGTCCTCATGAAAGAAAAGGATCCTACTGAGTAATACATTTTGAAAAAAGTGGCATTTTAGTCATTTTGTGTGTTGGAGCAAATGGGGGAGTTGTCCACAGCTACATCATATTGACATTACCTATTCGGCCAATTCGAAATTCCCATATCGTCTGTTTGGACCTAGAAGGGCGTTAAGTCCCATCCTTTGTACAGAGTTAACGCCCTTCTGGCTCCAAACAGACGATATGTATAGTGATTACAACTTTCAAAAATTCATAACTTTCTTATTGCTTGTCCGATTTAATTCAAACTTTCACCAATCTGCTTCTCTGATTTTTCAAAGCAATTTGCTATTAGGGTTGGATTTACCTTTAAGATATGTCATCTTTATCTTCACTAACTTCTCCCACAAGCCCTCAAAAAGTTTTATTTACATTGATGTGTAATTGTTACAAGTATTATGGTAAAATGAGTATTCATGTAATGTGCATCACACATGGGTCATTACTTTTGCGTTGGGTAGCTGGTGTATGGGAGCCATTGAAATACCAATCAGACATAGAAAAATTTATTTGATTTATTTCATTTTTCACCATTCAAGTGATTGTTTCTTTGCTTCTTGGGTGGGAGGAGATTCATAAAAAAATATGTAAACAACCAAAACCTAATGGTAAATAAATTTCCAACCATTTTATAGATACACAGAACAGGACTTGTATCAAACTGTGAAATAATATGGCAGAATTCCATATGGTCTTCAAAAAGAAACTATACATCCTGTTAATAGTGGCGAAATATAGCATGTGTAATAAAACCAAAAAATATAATCATTTCGATGATTATTCTCTTGGTCAACAGGTAAGCAAAAAATATACTTCTCATTCGAAGTATGCCAGGTAAAAACACAAAGCTATTTTTCAATTTTCAGGCGCCCAGGAGGGCAAATTTTTTGCCTGATATCTGATCCTTGTTTGCCTGCCATCATCAGCATAGTAGTTTCGGAGGGGTATTAAATTAGAGAGGGTATTATTTGGGAAATTCATTGCTAAGCCTAAGGCAAAAATAGAGGACCTTGATAAAAACTATATCTTCTTTGAAGTTGAATAAGTAGTTTTCATCAAGGCTCTCTCATATAATTCTAAATGATGAGTATTTTGAAGATATATGCAAAGTGATAAATCAAATACAAACCTGATGAGATGACAGTCATCTCAAGTGTATAACATCAATTTTGAGGTTCTACTAACAATGAAATGTTGAGAGGCTTGAAACCTATATAAAAAGAATTTGCCCAGACTTCTGGAACATAGGCCAACCACCAGGTTAATAAACACAGTGGTTATTTGACCAATATCTTCTTGGTTAGATATAATTATTACTAGAGGGTACAATATAACTTGGTATTTCAAACTAATACTGAACAAACAAGCATAAAAACAAAACATTTCAACAACAACTAGATCATTGCCTACTTTTAAACTAATATTTAACATAAATGGGGGTTTGCCCCCAAAAGGTCAGAAATATTTCTATTTGGATAGTCATCATTATAAGGGTTGTGAAGTGAATATCAAAAGTCATACATTTTGGGAAGCTATAGAGAGGGCATAAGAAACCTTGTAAGAATCATCTAGCATCACCATTAAGGGTCATACGTAGAAATAAATACATAAATATAGCATATAAAACAAGAGAGAGAAAGAAAGATACAATGGAAAAAGACTTGAGGAAAGGCTAAGATAGGAAGAAAGAAAGAGATGAAGAAACAATGAAATGAGAAAGATGAGGGGTGGATACTGTACAACCATACTCGCTTGCAGGATGGTACATAGTAGTGCCATAGCTACAGAGGAACATCCCCCTAATTAAATGTGACAAAATGCCCCCCCCCCCCCCCAAAAAAAAAAAAAAAAAAAAAAAAAAATGAGAAAAAGAAAAAAGGGAAGGGTACATAATGAGAAGATGATATAGCTTCTTCCCACATCCTCCCGCCTTGTTAATTTACATCCCCCCAAAAAAAGAAGAAAACTGCCTATGCCCTCTGACTGTCTAACCCACACTACTCTATGGGTATGTAGACCATAGTGATACTTAAGGTTATCCCACTTTCTTCCAATTTATACATTTAAAAGAGAAGAGTTGTCTGCAGATGAGAGACACTCCTTTCCTTTCTGAATCAAGATAGAAAGAACCCCATGTTCCTCCTAGGCCAATTTCAATTCCATTTGCAATTGATAAAGCGAGCACAAAACGATGCAGAAATTTTCATGGATGTGTTAAGGTCTGTTTTCACTAGTCAAAGTTGTCAAAATAGCCTACTAATTCTGATCAAGGGTACTTAGCCCGATCGCAACAAATAAGCTCGAGCTAATTTATAATGAAGATCCAAGTAGTGGGATATTTCACTTTTGTGCATGAAATAGTATTAGCTCCAAATATTATCCAAACCAACTGGGGTTTGCTCACTATTGAGCCTAATTTGGTGGTAGACAAGCCCGGACTATGATTTGCTCTGAAGCCTGAGCTAATTCCTTAAGTCAGCAAACGATTGCTCGAATCATGATAATGGAAACAGGGAATTTCAAAACTTGAATTTTCACTGATCTGTCCAATATCTCAAGATTGAACTTGTTCGGGATAATGAAAATCCACCTAGACTAGGCCGGGTTTCATCGGCCCGAGTTTTCAAAATAACCTGCTAATTCTGATCTAACTCTGATGCCGGGAAATTAACCTGATCAGAACTAGCTCAAGCTAATTTGTAATGAAGATGCAAAAAGCGGGTTATTTCCAGGGTTGAAGCTCTATTAAGCAACTCAGGGTTGTCTTTTGTGAATTAGTGCACTATTTGGCGATTTAGCCTGCTAATTTGCAGGTGCAGACTAGTCTGCAAGCACAGACCCTAATTTGACACTTCATTAGAAAATCATTGTGTCTTGAGCTAAGCCTAATTATAGTACATGGCCTACAACTGGGCGTTGTGGCGTGCGCCTGTAATCCAGCTACCAGTGGAAGTTATAAACTGATTCAGGGGACCCAGGTTCGAGACTGAGACCCCATTTACACCAAGCTTTTAGGCCGGCCTCGGGCCGGCCTAAAGCCTGGTGTAAATGCAAAGCCGGCCCGAGGCCCTCTCAAATTTGGGACTACCTCTGGAGGTAGTCTCGGGCCGGTCCGAGGCCGGCCTAAATTTGGTGTAAATGGAAAGGAGGCCTCGGGCCTCCAATTTTGCTCGCGATCCGACGCTGTTACGTAACAACAAACAAAACGCGCAAAGTATTATCCGGAGTATCTGGCGTGCAAGTATCAACTGAACTAACCTCCGACATATTGTATGATAAATTTGATAAAGATATCAAAACAGACGACAATATCCCTGAACTATCACCTATCCTGTTTTGAATTTCCTGATGCTGGTAAGAATTTTCTTATTTTACAGCAACCACCAAGGACACGGAGTCGGAGAGTATAACAAGACAACAAGCGCAAAAGAAACAAGAGCCCCAGGGGGCACGACGCTCACCTGAGGTGGATCAATTCACATCTGGAGCATGTTCTCTCTAGCACATGAACAACTTTCATTCTTCATCTATAGAGGTATCTTTATACACAATACCAAGTCTGAGCTTCCTACCAAGTTCGGTTAAATTCCAATCATGGGTTTTGGAGAAGCTGAAAATATAAAAAGTTTATGGATGGCGGACAACTTGCCCCACCCCCCCCCCCCTCCAGTATGTTACCCCCACAGACCCCCTATAGGGCCACCCAGAAAAAATCTCCATACACAATACCAAGTCTGAGCTATTCCTGGTTCTGGAGAAGATGTTTGAAATTTACATAGCTTTTACACTTGGGGGCTCTCCCCCTGGGCCCCCTGGGGGCCACATGTACCATTTTAGCAACTTTGGATCCCCTACCCCTAAGGATGATTCCTACCAAGTTTGGTTGAATTCCGACCATGTGTTTTGGAGAAGAAGATCAGAATGTACATTTTGCCTGGCAGCGCCCCCCCCCCCCTCCAGTATGTTACCCCCACAGGGCCCCTATAGGGCCACTCAGAGAAATTTCATGAACAACATTCATTCTTCATCTATAGAGGTATCTCCATACAAAATACCAAGTCTGAGCTATGCCTGGTTCTGGAGAAGAAGATGTTTGAAATTTACATAGCTTTTACAATTGGGGGCCCTCCCCCTGGGCCCCCTGGGGGCCACATGTACCATTTTAGCAACTTTGGGTCCCCTACCCCTAAGGATGATTCCTACCAAGTTTGGTTGAATTCCGATCATGTGTTTTGGAGAAGAAGATCAGAATGTACATTTTGCCTGGCAGCGTCCCCCCCCCCCTCCAGTATGTTACCCCCACAGGGCCCCTATAGGGCCACTCAGAGAAATTTCATGAACATTCATTCTTCATCTATAGAGGTATCTCCATACAAAATACCAAGTCTGAGCTATGCCTGGTTCTGGAGAAGAAGATGTTTGAAATTTACATAGCTTTTACAATTGGGGGCCCTCCCCCTGGGCCCCCTTGGGGCCACATGTACCATTTTAGCAACTTTGGGTCCCCTACCCCTAAGGATGATTCCTACCAAGTTTGGTTGAATTCCGATCATGTGTTTTGGAGAAGAAGATCAGAATGTACATTTTGCCTGGCAGCGTCCCCCCCCCCCCCCTCCAGTATGTTACCCCCACAGGGCCCCTATAGGGCCACTCAGAGAAATTTCATGAACATTCATTCTTCATCTATAGAGGTATCTCCATACAATATACCAAGTCTGAGCTATGCCTGGTTCTGGAGAAGAAGATGTTTGAAATTTACATAGCTTTTACAATTGGGGGCCCTCCCCCTGGGCCCCCCTGGGGGCCACATGTACCATTTTAGCAACTTTGGGTCTCCTACCCCTAAGGATGATTCCTACCAAGTTTGGTTGAATTCCGATCATGTGTTTTGGAGAAGAAGATCAGAATGTACATTTTGCCTGGCAGCGCCCCCCCCCCCTCCAGTATGTTACCCCCACAGGGCCCCTATAGGGCCACTCAGAGAAATTTCATGAACATTCATTCTTCATCTATAGAGGTATCTCCATACAAAATACCAAGTCTGAGCTATGCCTGGTTCTGGAGAAGAAGATGTTTGAAATTTACATAGCTTTTACAATTGGGGGCCCTCCCCCTGGGCCCCCCTGGGGGCCACATGTACCATTTTAGCAACTTTGGGTCCCCTACCCCTAAGGATGATTCCTACCAAGTTTGGTTGAATTCTGATAATGGGTTTTGGAGAAGAAGATGAAAATGTAAAAAGTTAACGGACGACGGACGACGCACGACGCACGACGCACGACGGACGACGGACAAATTTCCATCGCAATAGCTCACTCGAGCCATAGGCTCAGGTGAGCTAAAAAGGGCGACACGTGTGGAGAGTTTGGGAAAGAAGGCCTTAAAATACCGGCCCAATATTCGGACGGTGTAAACGCAAAAAATTGCGGGCCTCGGGCCGGCCTTTTGGTGTAAATCGGGTCTGAGTCACTTCTTTCCTGATGGTGACGTTAAAGGTCGGTCCCAGACGTAAATAATCATATCTGATTGATACACATCTGTAAAAACCCAATTACACACACACACACACACCTATGGTAGTCTTACAGTGCAGACACTCTTTTACAACTGACCAGGGTTTGTGCCTGCAAACTAGGTGAAGAAGCACTCGGGTTTCAACTTGGGTTAATTTATTCACAATACCGCGTTTTTAGAATCATAGCGAACTGAAGTGCGCATGCTCTGTAGCTCGTGAGCTGAAATTCCAAGTTCGAGCTAGAATCGCCCCACTCAGGCTGAAGGAGATGGGGTTTTAAAACGCAGACTTTTTTCTTGAGTAGCGCAGTTCGGGCTAGAATCTCGAGCTTCAACCCAACTCAGGCTAATGGAAATACATGAAGAGTGGGTGAGAAGGATGAAGAAAGAGGAAAGTTTGGATAAAGTCACCCACAGACTGAACTTTCTTACAATCACCAAGGGAATCAGCTCATTTAGATGAGATGGGTTTCTCTCTCTCTCTCTCTTCATGTGAGTGGTGTTGGCTCCAAAGGTCTGAGTAAAATAGCCGCTGGATATGGGAAGCGAGTGGAAGAGATGTATCAACGCTAAATCACTGTCTGGCACTTGATCTATAACAGTCACTTTTTTAAAGTTTTATAAATTCCCAAGTACCTATCTATTCTTCTCATTGCATGAACATGAATTTAACCAGAAAAAATTCATTTCTAGTTTCTTGTTCCTTCCTCCTTCCTCTTTCCTCTTCTCAGCCCTTTTTTTTTTTTTGGGGGGGGGGGGGGGCCTGAAATGGAATATCAACAATGAGGTATCAAAAATCATGACTAATACTACATTACAATATAACCTGGTTTTGAGCCTCAGTACTAGATTTACAGATGAGATTAAATTGAAAATGTTTGAGTTGAAATTGGCCTAAGAGCATTTTTATCAAGAAAAATATCAAATACTGAACAATGTGAAATCCCCCCCCCCCTTCCTATTCATTTTTGAAAGATCTAGATGAGAAACTATGAATCAGTCTTACTTGGTGTTGCATCCACTTTTTACAGTTCCTTTTCAACTTTGCTGTCCATCTCTACATTTTAATTCCACCTTCACATAACTTCCTTATGTAGGACACTTTAAAAAACCTTCTTGAAGAAGATGAAAGTATCTTTATAAATATTGCTGGTTTTTCTAACCGTTAAAGAAATAAAAGTAGAGTAATAA
Organism: Heliocidaris erythrogramma; assembly: GCA_025617745.1. Taxonomy (NCBI): domain Eukaryota; kingdom Metazoa; phylum Echinodermata; class Echinoidea; order Camarodonta; family Echinometridae; genus Heliocidaris; species Heliocidaris erythrogramma. The sequence continues at coordinate 33,017,315 of CM046865.1, read as the reverse complement.
TAATACAAATTTCCATGAGAGCCAATGCTTGGACTGAACTCAACCTGTAACACACAATCAACTCCTTATTATTTAACAACATACCTGATTAAATAGTTCCAAGTAATTTCAGTTGCATTTCTCAGTCAAAAAAGTAGCAGTAGATTCTCTGTAGACAAAAGAACCTCAAAGTACAAGACAGATATATAGGTTTTGTTTTCAAAGCCCTGTCCTTCACTGAAATGTCAAAATGCATATTTTGGCGATGTCTCTATCAACTCCATCCTGCCCAAATACTTGTGGACACTATAGAGCATAGTTGAATGAAAGAGGACACCCATCATTGAGACTGACACTATTTCATTAGACTAATCCACAAACAAATGCATCAAATTCCTTGGAATCTGACACCAAAATATACCTCTCAACAACTTCAACCAGAACACATTAAAATATGATGAAATAGGACAAACTGCAGCTAGGGGAAATGTGAGATAAAAATAAGAAATACAAGATGGCATGGCACCCAAAATAGTTAACAATTTTTCCCATTTGTCACAGAGCTAAAAAATGTGAACTTGAATCTCTCCCTGGCCACTCCCTATGTTGATATCAGAGGCAGATCCAGGATTTTGAAACAAAAAGGGGGGTGGAGCACATTGCAGTTTAAATACTGACAACAAAGAGGGGGTCATCAACTTTTGGGGGTGTCTTTTTACTCCAAATTGTCTGACAAGTTAAAAAAGAGGGGGGGGGGGGAGGGAGGAATGAATACCATTTTTAAAAGATGGTATATTTAGGTTTGCAAGATGAGCAAGTACATAAATCTCAGCAATATTTACATTTTTTATCAGAGTGATCTTAGAACAAAGGTTGTTTTTTAACAAATTTTAACAAAAAATACATATATAATTTGCTGGTGCTATCTATGTCTTCTTTGCTGTTTTTCAGAAGCAACAATCCCCCTAACATTTACTACAAACGATCTGTTTTCACAGAAAGAAAAATAAATAATGAAGAGTGAACAATTGTAACTAACAGAATTAAAGGACCCCATAAAAGTTCGAATAGAATTTATGGAAATAAACTGAATTCCTATCTTTTAAAAAACTTCTTATAAATAAACTTTACCCAGTAAGTAAGATATTTTAGTTGGTGTCTTTCATCATCATATAACCATCATCAAGCTAACTTGGAATATTTCCAGAAAGTCACTAGAGACTATTTCAGCAGTGAGATAT